>JAUMHM010000088.1:9797913-9812443 GCA_032362435.1 Melikaiella ostensackeni
AAATTTTTTGATTAATACACGAATTTGAAAATTTACTTATAAAATTAGCTTGATGAAAAAACATTAAATATACGAACCTGACATCACATAACATCACATTGAAACAATGCAACCAGTCGGTATCGATAATCGGACATCAATATCGATACAGATGATTGATACATCGATAGTTTAATATCGATATTGAAATATCGAGTATCGTAGTCAAAATATCGATATTTTCGATATTCCGATTTCGATATTGCATCACTACGCGCGACAGCCTGCCACCTGGTCACTTGTCCATAAAATACAAAAATCTTTTACATCTAATTAATTATTTCTCAAAGTTTTGAGTGTGAATTCATTTCGCGAATATAAAAATATATCATTAGTTTATTGAAGCGAAAGCATTAAATTTCTGAATGCTGCAAAATAGTAGTGAAATTTTGTAGTGAGTTCTGAATTCTAACCTCTAATCATCAATGTTCCGCAGAAAATATAGTGCAGAAGTAAATATCTAAACATCAGTTTGAACAATCTTACGTGATTTAAGATGGCAAATGTAAAAAAGTGGTTGTTCTAAATAATGAGCGAATGTTGAAGATCCGGACGTGATGTGGAAATTCTATGTATGGCTTACAGAGCATTCATTTTACCGCGTACTATTTGGTTTGCAGACCTACTTATACTATATTTATACTATATCAGATTTATTTATGATTAGATAATTTCTGATAATATATCAATCTCATTCAGTTTAAGTGAACAAATACTCCCATAGGAGCCCCGCAGGGGCCGTTCCCTGGCTAAAGTTCCGGATAGGAATTCATTCCGAATTATTCCGAAATGCGTATCTGAATGAATCCGAACCAATCCGAAAAGAGTTCCACATTTCTTTTTATCCGAATCGCTTAAATAATAATCCGACTCAATCCGGTTCAGTCCAAACTTCCAGTCCGAATCAATCCGAACTAAATTTTTAATCCGAATGAATCCGAACTCGGATTGATATATACTGTATTTTTAATCTGAATGAATCCGAATGAATCCAAGTTCGGATTGAATCGTATTCATTCGGAATGAAAATTGGCTTAGGCTAATCCGAATTCGAATTGATTTGGATTTATTCGGATTGAAAATTTGGTTCGGATTAAGTCGGATTGAATCGGATTGAGGCGGATTAATTTTTAACTCGTCAGAGCTCCACTAGAATCCTTTCAAAATTTCTGCGCGGGTAATTCAAATGATGGATGGATGGTAGAATCAAAGAATTTTGAATGATTTCGAGTAGTCTGTGTCAGAAACACAGCCCACCAATTAAATGCAAATGTTTTTGTTTATGAGTTTGGTAGGATACGTGGACATTTATCGATGTCGGACATTAGCCTACGCATCGACGTGTACCAGCCTGGGACACAAAATGAAATTGTGGACGAAAGATAACGCGACAAGGTTTTAAATCAAGTACCAACACATGCACGATTGGCCCATGTGGGTCACGTGTAAAATTGCACATTACGAGATTTCTATGATACCTGCAATTTACTGTGTAACAAGGAGTACATTTATCATTCCCTGATTATGTAGATCGCTTAGAACATACTTTAATTATAATATTTCTAAATACAATCAACTTACATGGGAATACTATTAATGATAATAATCTTCAAATTCATTTATTCACTTTGTCCACATTGAAGCTCTTATGTTTCGGTTCGCTTTTAGCGTGTTTTTTGTTTCGTGACTTTTTCTATCATGTTTATGTAACAGACTTTTGAAATAATTTCAACATCTTAGAAATGGGATAATTTTCAATCATGAGTCTTCAAAAGTGAACTATTCCAAAAGAAGCATTCAAAATTGCACCATTTACTATTATTTTTACACATTAAATATTGAAGAGTCTCCAATTTCGAATCTATGAAATTAAATAATTTTTAGTTGTAAATATTCAGAACAGATATATTAATTTTTATGACTTTCAATTAAAGATTTATTAATTTTAATTTCATTGATCTGCAATTCAAAATTCATGAATTTTTATTATTTTTAATTAAACTCATCAATTTGAAATATTTACAGTTTAAAACATAGTAATTCTAAATTATAAATCCTTAAAATTGAACTATTCCAAAAAAGCATTCTATATTGCAACATTTCAAACTATAAGCATTCCATATAATTAAATCTTCCATTAGAAATCCTAAAAATTGAATTTTAAATTTTATAATATTTAAAAATAATTTTATTTTTATACTTTAATTTATACCTATATTTTATATTTTATAATAATTTTATATTTTTAAAATAATTTTATTATAACTTTTAATTTTGGATATTCAAAATTGAACTATTCAAAAAAAAATTCAAAATTGCATCATTTGCTATTTCCCACATCAAATATTGAAGAGTCGTCAATTTCAAATATTCAAAATTCAAGAATTTCTCATTGTCAATCTTCAAAGTTGAACTACATATTCCAAAAAAAAAAAACGTTCAAAAAGGCATCGCTTTGAAATGGAAACATTCCAAATTAATGAAACTTCGATTGTAAATCTTAAAAATTGAATTATTTTTAATGGTAAGTCTTCAAAATTGAATGATTTTCAATTTTAAATCTATAAAATTGTTTGAATTACAACGTTAAATCTTCAAAATAAAATAATTTTCAATCTTAAATCTTTAAAGTAGAACTATTCCAAAAAAGGCTTGTAAAATTACATCATTTTGAATTACAAACATTCCAAATTTATGCAACTTTCATTGTAAATCGTAAAAAAATGGAGAATGAAACATTTGCAATCTACAAAATTCAATCAACTTGAATTTTTAATCTTCAAAATAGAATAATTTACAACTTTAACTATTCAAAATTAAACTATTCCGAAAAATCACTCGAAGTTGCATTATTTTCTATTTTAGACATTAAATATTGAAGAGGCTTCAATTGCAAATACTCAGAATTGAAGAATTTTCCATTGTAAATCTTCAAAATTGAAATATATAAAAAAATCGTTCAAAACTACATCATTTTAAACTGCGAAGATTCAAAATTAACGAATCTTCAATTATTAATCTTGGAAGTTGAAGAGTTTTTAATTGCAAATGGTTAAAATTTAAGAATTTTCAACTGTAAATATTCAAAACTGAACTTTTGATTTTTAATTTTAAATCTCCAAAGTAAAACTATTCCAAAAAAGCATGTAAAATTACATCATTTTGAATTACAAATATTTGAAATCAATGAACCTGTAATTGTAAATCGTTAAAATTGAAGAATTAAAAATTCAAATTCTACAAAATAGAATGTATTTAATTTCAAATCTTCAAAATTAATTAATTTTCAATTTTAAATCTTCAAAATTGAACTGTTCAAAAAAAAAATCATTCGAAATCGCATCATTTTCTATTTTACAAATTGAATATTGAAGAATCTTCATTTGAAAAAATTCAGAATTGAAGAACTTCTCATTGTGGATCTTCAAAATTAAACTACAGATTCCAAAAAATCATTCAAAATTACATCATTTTGAACTCAAAGCATTCCAAATTATTGAAAGTTCAATTGAAAATTATAAAAATTGATGAATTTCAAATTTTGAAAGTATGAAATTGAATAATTTTCAATTTTAAATCTTAAATATTGAACTATTCAAAAAAAAGAATTCAAAATCACATCATTTTAAACAGGTAACATTCTAAATTAATAAATTTCTAATTGTGAATTTCAGAAATTGATGAATTTTCAATTGCAAATCTATTAAATTGGATAAATTTCAATTTCATATATTAAAAATGGAATAATTTTCAATCCTACATCTTCAACGTGGAACTAGTCCAAAAAAAGCATTTCAATTTCAATTTCATTTATTAAAAATTGAATAATTTTCAATCCTGAATCTTCAACGTGGAACTAATCCAAAAAAAGAATTTAAATTTACATCTTATTAAACTGTAAAGATTCCAGATTAATGAATCTTCAATTCCAAGAAAAGCATTGAAAATTACATGAATTTAAACTGTACATATTCTAAATTGATGAATCTCAAATTTTAAATCTCAATAATTGATGAATTTCAAATTGCGAATCTATAAACATTGAATAAATTTCAATTTTACATCTCAAAAATTGAATAATTTTTAATCCTAAATCTTCAAAGTTGAATCAGTCCAAAAAAATTATTTTAATTTACAACATATCAAACTGTAAACATTCCAATTTAATAAATCTTCAATTTTAAAATTTGAATCTGAATAATTTCTAATTGCAAGTCCACGAAATTGGACAATTTTCAATTCTAAATCTTCAAAATTGAATAATATCCAATTTTAAACCTCAAAAATTGAGTTATTAGAAGAAAGCATTATAAATTACATGATTTTGAACTGTAAACATTCTAAATTAATGAATCTTCAATTGTGAATCTCAATAATTGATGAATTTTCGATTGCGAATCTATAAAATTGAATAAATTTCAATTTTAAACCTCAAAAATTGAATCATTTTCAGTCCTAAATCTTCAAAGTTGAACTAGCCCAAAGAAGCATTTAAATTTACACCATATTAAACTGTAAACATTGCAAATTAATGAATCTTCAGTTTAAAATTTTTGAAACTGTATAGTGTCAAATTGCAAACCCATAAAATTAAATAATTTTCAATTTTAAATATTCAGAATTGAATAAATTTCAATTTGAAACCTTAAAAATTGAGCTATTCCAAAAAAAACCATTAAGAATTACATGATTTTAAACTGCAAACATTCTAAATTAATGAATATTTGATTGTAACTCTCAATAATTGATGAACTTTTAATTGCAAATCTATGAAATCAGATAAATATTAATTTAAAATCTTGAAAATTTAATAATTTTCAATCTCAATCTTCAAAGTTGAACTTTTTCGAAAAAGCATGGTAAATTACATCATTTTAAATTATCAACGATAAAAATGAAAGATTCAAAGACATAAAGTCTACAAAACTGAATAAATTCGAATTTTAAATCTCCAAAATTGAATAATTTTCGAATTTAAATCTTCAAAATTGAACTATTCCAAGAATAATCATTCTTAATTGCATCATTTTCTACTTTATATATTAGAAATTGAATAGTCTTCGACTGCAAATATTCAGAATTGAAGAATTGTCCATTGTATGCAAGTCTGCAAAATTGAACTACAAATTTCAGAAAATCTTTAAAAATTACATCATTTTGGACTGTAAACATTACAAATTATCAAATGTCCAATTGAAAATAATGAACATTGATAATTTTTAAATTTTAAATCTATAAAATTGTATATGTTTCAATTTCAAACCTTACAAATTGAATAAATTTTAACTTTGAATTTCCAAAATTGAACTATTTCCAAAAAAGCATCCATAATTGCATTATTTTCTATTATTTTTACACAATCAATATTGAAGAGTCTTTAATCGCAAATATTCAGAATTGCAGAATTTTTCATTGTAAATCTTAAAAATTAAAATGTTTTTGATTGTGGAAATTTATAATTGAAAATTATGTGAATTTTCAGCCTCACAATTGAATAGTGTGTAATTTGGATGAATCACATTCGAAATTTTTTCAATTTGGAAGATCTGGAAATGAAAGCTCTTGACTTTTACTCATACAGGATTCAAATTCATTGGAGCCCAACAGCTTTCAAAGTCAAATACAGGGTTTCTTTGAGCTCAGTTCGTGGTTATCTTCAAAAACAGCAAATTTGAAGCAATTTTTTTTTATATACTATAGTATATAGTACATCTTGAAAATTTAAGAGTTTTCAATTGTAAATCTTCAAAATTGAACTATTCAAAAAAAAAACATTCAAAATTAAACAAGTTGTCGATTAAAATTGGAAGTAGAATTGTAGGAAATCCAATGTAGCTATTTTAATCCTCATTTTCATTTACGATTATTATTAATTAAATTTTACAGTATTTTAAGTTTAAGGCCATGTGATACTTACCCGATTTCTACCTTACCGGCATTTTTTTGCAATAACTCACGTCCACGCGAATTGAGATATCGAATTGAGAATCTAGAAATTCATACAAAAGGCACTGAGGAACGTTTGTATGGCCCAAGTTTCTGGAAATTAGAAGAAAAATCTAAAAATTTTCCAGAAATAATTTTTTTGTAGTTTTAGAAATTTAGGACCATACTGACATTCCTTAGTGCCTTTACATCAATTTCTTAAATTTTCAACTCGATATCTCAATTCGTCTGGACGTAAGTTCTTGCGAAAAAAATGTCGGTAAAGTAGGAATCGTATGAGTATCACATGGCCTTAAGGATATATTTTAATGTGATAAATAGACAATTAAAATAAGAAATATGTTATAAGCGCGCTATTTTAGATAATTTATAACAACTGTATCACGAGTACAAATTTTAATAATTCGAATTTATCAACAACAAAAAAACTAACTTCTGGGAATCTAGGATTTGAAAATTGTATACGTAAGTATCCAGTAAAAGAGAATACAGAAAATAATATTTTATGTTCTGTTTGAAGTTTTTAAAATTTCTTTGGAATGTATTCCAGTCTGAGGAATGTACCTGTTTGATGAGTAAAGTCTCCGCGTTCGAGAAAACAGGTGTTCATTGAGAACTCGAATGGCTTTGAAATATTTGCTCAGGGCTTGGGTATGATATTAAATACAGCCCATTTTCTTTGCTCACACCTCACGAGAGTTAGACATCTTTGTACCCTTCCAAGAGAAATCAGATCAGTGTAGCAAATAGAGTGCCTGGGAGTAAAGATTAAATAATCTACTCTCATCTCGCGTTATTGTGCCGCCCGTTCTTGTTCCGGCTGAAGCTGTTCGCAAGGACAGTCAGTGCCGTATCAGAAGTTGTTTACATCGCGACTCTCTGGGCATATACTTTTGTACATGGTGCCGGGTGCAGAGACTATATATGTGGTCCTGTGTGTTTACCGACTCGTCGCTTCAAATCTGGTTAAAACCAGATTCAGATAGCGCCCGTTACTAGGCCGACCAGACCCGTGCCCGGCACAGTAACAAGAGATAAGTGTATTTTAAAATCGTGTTGTTGCAAGATATCCGATTTGCAGAGGCGTATCTTTTTATTATATGTATCTCCTTTTTGCTTGGTTAAAGATTCATCATTTCATTCATTTTTTTTTCTTTGCTGAAAAATAAATTTTCAAACCAAATTAATGTTTAACCAAAAAAAAAAATTTCTACAAAAGAGTTAAATTTTCAACCGGAGATGAGTTTTCTACTAAAATGATGAATTTTCAACCAAAAATAAAATACTTGAACTGTCGTTTAAAAAATTGATGTTGAACAACAAAAATTATTGTCAACAAAATAATCAAATTTTTAACCATGGATGAATTTTGAACTAAAATGATGGATGTTCAACCAAGCAAAAAGATAGATTTTCAAACGAAAAAGACCAATTTACAACCAAAAATAAAATAAATATATTTTCATTTAAGAAACTAATGTTTAACAAAAAAAAACTCAATTCTCAACACATGAAAATTCAACTATTAGAATGAAAAAATCTCTTTTTTAGGTGAAAAATCATGTATTTTGTCAGACATTCGTCTTTTCTGGTTGACAATTAATCTTTCTGGTAGAAAATTCATATTTTCCGTTAAAAATGCAACTACTTGGTTGAAAGTTTAACTCTTTTGTTAGAAACTAATTGTTCTTTGTTAAAGATTCATCATTTTAGTTGGAAATTTATATCTGCTTGGAAATTCAACTATTTTTATGAAAAATTGTTTTTTTTCTGGTTAAGTATTAATTTTTAACTTGAAGTTCACTTATTTTATGTAAGGCTCAAAATTCATCTTCTTTGTTTCAAAATTAATTTCTATGCTCGATTGAAGAATCATCATTTTAGTTGAAAATTCATCTCTGGTTGAAAATTTGATTACTTTGTGGAAAATTCTTTTTTTTGTTAAACATTAATTTTTTAATTGACGATTTATTTATTTTATTTTTGGTTGAGAATTTATTTTCTTTTGATTGAAAATTCATCTTTTTGCTTGATTGAAGATTCATCATTTTAGTTAAAAATTCATCTCTGGTTGCAAATTTGGAAATTCACCTTTTTTTATTAAAAACTTATTTTCTTGCCTGGTATAAGATTCATAAATTCAGTTGAAAATTCATCTTTGGTTGAGAATTTGACTATTTTGTAAAAAAAAAACATTTTTTTTTGATTAAACAATAATTTTTAAAGAAACAATTCAATTATTTTATTTTTGATTAAAAGTTTAACTTTTTTGATAAAAAATTCATCTTTTTCTTGGTTGAATATTCATCATATTAGTTGATAATTCATCTCTGGTTGAAAATTTTACTTTTCTGTTGAAAATTCCTTCTTTTTGGTTAAACAATAATTTTCTTAATGGCGATTTAATTTTTTCGCAGTTGCAAATTTATGTGTTTTGTGGAAAATTTGTCCTTTCATGGTAGAAAATTCACCTTCTTGGTAGAAAATTAATGTTTTTGGTTAAAAATTCAGCTATTGAAATGCAAGTATTTTTTTTTGGTAGAAAATTCGTCTTTCTTGGTGAAAGATTCATCATTTTGGTTAAAAATTCTACTCTTTCATCGGAAACTTAACTGTTTTTTTCGAAATTCTTTTTCTGTCAAACAATAATTTTTTAATTTCAGGTAGAAATTTAAATTGTTTAGTTGAAGATTCAACTATTTGGTTGGAAATTTATCTTTTCTAGTTGAAAATTCATGTATTTTGTTGAAGATTCGTCTTTTTTGGTTAAACATTAATTTTTCATTATTGGTTGAGAATATATCATTTTTGGTCGAAAATTCAACTCTTTGGCTTGAAAATTTATCTCTTTTAGATGAAAATTCAACTATGCTGTTGAAATTGTTGAGTTTTTATTTCTTGACTGAAAAAGATTTCTTGGTTGAAAATTCAACTCTTGTTGAAAATTGACTTTTTTTCAAATTTCATATTTTCGGGTTAATAATTCAACTGTTTTGGAAAAAATTTGTTTTCGTGGCTTAAAAATTTTATCATTTGCTTCAGAATTCATCTTTCTTGTCGAAAATTCAACATTTGTAGTTAATAATTAAACTTTTCTGTTGGAAATTCATATTTTCGGGCTGAAAATGCAGCTATTTTGAAGGAATTTTATCTTTCCCGATTAAAATTTGAACAATATAGTTGAATTGTTTTTCTTTCTTGGTTGAAAATGTAACTCTTATGTTGTTTTAGTTAATTGTGGATTTTAGGATCTATATTATTTTTGGTTCAAAATTTATCTTTTTCAGTTGAAAATTCGACTATGCGGTAGACAGTTCATGTCTTTTGTTGAAAATGTTTTTTTTTTGGTACAAAATTCTAGATATATAATATTTTTAAAACAGCCTGACGGTCAATAGTTATACGCGCGATTTCGGCTATAAGCCCTTTTCGTTGGAGGCCCTTAATTCGTCTTCTTTTTTGTTCGAAATTGATTTCTTTGACTAAAAATGTTACTATTGCATTTTTGGCTTTAAATTTATCTTCTTTTGTTGAAAATTCAACTATTCGGTTGACAATTCATGCATTTTATTGATCATTCAACTATTTGGTTGAATATTTATGTTTTGTTAGAAGTTCTCTTTTTTTTGGATGAAAATCAAGCAAACTTGTTGAAAATTAGTTTTCTTTTGGTCAAAAATGAATTCTGTTAACTAAAAATTTATCTTCTTCAGTTGTATATTTAACTATTTGGTTCAAAATTCATGTACATTGATCAAAATTCGTCTTTTTAAGTTGAAAATTCAGTTATTCTACTAGAAAATAAATCCTTTTTGGTTGAAAATGCAACTTTTTAGTTGAAAATTTTTCTTTTTCGGTTGAGGACTCAACTATTTTGTTGAAAATTCGTTTTTTTTTTGGGTGAAAACTCAACTATTTTCTTGAAAACTAACGTTTTTGTTGAAAATTCATATTCTTGGGTTGGAAATTCAACTGTTTTGTAGAAAATTGAACGATTAGGTTGAATTTTTTTTCTTTTCTGAATCAAAGTTTTTTCTTGGTTAAAAATCAACATTCTTCTTGAAGATACGTCTCTTTGATTTGAAAATTCCTGACTTTCGGACAATTTGAAGTTATCTTAAATAGTGCAAAAAATGATCAAATGGAAGTTAAAAGTTAAATTAATTTTATCAAGTTAACTTTTGAATTCAACACTCAGTAATAAATAAATAATAAAACAAAAGAATTTAGAAATCCAGCAACTTCTTTTTAATCTAACGCTGGGGAAACCGGGCCACTCATAATTTCATATTTTTTAATTTGATTTCTCTTTCTCTGAATGAAAACCCTGAAGATGGTTCATGGATTTCCGTGAAATAAATGACAAAATTTTTCTAGAGATTGTTTTGTTCAGTTTCGTCAAGAAAATTTGATAAAAATAATGTTTATATAACGTCTAGTCTGGAAGGTCTGATATGGCTCATGAATGGCGCTGATCAGCTATCCCAGAACATCAAAAGTTCTATGTTCGAACAGCACATTTTTCCTTGATATATTTTGAAAAAGTTACAGGGGGTCTAAAATGATGAAAAATAGAAAATTCACACTATTAAAACAAGATTTTTTACATTCTCATCAGAGAAGGTATTAGATTTGTGTAAAATTTGACCCCCCCCCCCAGTTTTTGTCGCATGTCCACGTTTTGAGACCACCTGAACCCGAAAAACAGGCTTTTACGAATAGGTCTGTCTGTATGTCTGTCTACATGTCTGTATGCCTGTACGTCTGTCTGTGATCACGATAACTTTTGAAAGAATGAATCTATTGGATTGGCCTTAAGTATACTCTTTGAGTATCGAAAACTGAAGGTCAGGTTCGTTAGCCAGGCATTTTGGATAAAAATTCAAAAAGTTAGAGCATTTTCAAAATTTTTGAGACCATTTTTTTCAAGATTTGAAAATTACATGAACGGTTATTCGTAGTACTTAAAAAATCGAACAATTTATCCTCATGACTTTTTTTCGATAAAAAAAATGAGTGTTATAGCATTTCCAAAATTCAAAAAACGAAAAAAAAATGAAATTTTCAAGCCAAACAAAGCACGATATGAAAACAAGTCAAGAGTAGAAGAACGTTGCTAATGTACGGCGAGCGCAGAAAATCGTGCGCGAATATTATGATGAGAATGTATTCCTTAAGGCCGATAGAGCCTTAAGTAAAAAAATTTCCTTCTTCATTTGAAATCAAAAACAAATTTAGTAATTTGTACATAAAAACATATAACATCGAGCGCGAGGCGCGAGATCCACATGTTTCGGAGCGCGAAGCGCGACGACCGAATCGCGACGTGCGAGCGAAGAGAGCTGCGCGCAAAGGGCACGATGAGAATGTGCCCGCAAAGCGGGCATATTTTTTTTCTTATTAACTTGATATTCTGGTCTGGGCCAGGTTTGGCACTGATCAGCTAGCCAAGGACAAAAAACTCTAAGTTCGATCTGGAAGGTCTAATCTGGCACAAAATTGGCGCTGATCAGCTATCCAAGAACAAACAAAATTCAAAGTTCGATCAGCAAATTTTTTTTGGACATATTTCGCAAAAGCTACAGCGGGTCTAAAATGATCGAAAATAAGAAATTCAGAATATCGAAACAAGATTTTTTTTCTTATCACCATGACATTCTGGTCTGGGCCAGGTTTGGCGCTAATCAGACAAGTACACTTATAGTCAAAAATAATTTTTTTTAAGTCATCAAAAAAATAAAGTTTCGTCCCAAGCAATTGGTATGGAAACACTTTGGATTGCAATAATTAGTTACATATAGCTGAATTAAATGATTTAACATCACAATATGCAGAAAAAGGGTCAGAAATTATATATTTGAAGAATTAATATTTAATTACAATTTCTTCGTGTAATTTACGAAGAAAAATCTGAAAACATGCCCTGCTCAGCCCCGTCTTACAGTATTCTTTTATGAATAAAACATAAATTTGAAAAGATTGGTCTATTTTGTCTTGAATGGGTTAAGTATGTCGGTTTATGGACATCCGAAAATAATTAAATTAACATCCAATAAGTCGGGTCGCGATTTATGTAGTGTTAAATATGTGGTCAGCAATGCAGTCCGACCCTTCGGACAAGGATCTTCGCTTAATTGGAAAGCCAGGGAGTTTCCGAACAGTTTAACTGGCCTTCGGAGTACCATCGTCCCACTATCGTAATGTTACAAGGTCCCCTAGTATTATCATAGTAGACAGGGTCCCTGATCCCTCCTTGACCACTATGTACAACCTGAAAGAAACTGATTACCTCGATCGATCCTCCTGTAGTTACTCTCGTAAAACGATTCGGATCACTCCACAGGGGGCTGAGAGACACCGAAAAGTGGCCAAAAACCAACTTCAAAGTTTCTGGTGTAAGACTTATTTTTCATGATGTGAATGAGTTGAAGCAAATTTTTTTCAGTTTCATGATCTTTTAATACGTCTCCTTTATTTTTAAGCACTATGAACTAATGAAATTTGTTTTTTTTTTTTATTTCAGTTTTTTAAGCAACGGCATAGTGGGCTGAGTGACATCGGGAAGTGGCTAAAATCAACTTCAAAGTCTTTGGTAAAAGACTTATTTTTCATAATGTAGACGAGTTGAAGCAACTTTTTTTCCGAATTTTACGATACTTTAACAAGTCCCATTCATTCTAAGGCGCTAAGCATTGAAGAAATGTGTTTTTTTTATTATTTTTGTTGGGCTGAGAGACATCGGAAAGTGGCTAGAACCAACTTCAAATTTTTTGGTAAAAGACTTATTTTGCATAATGTAGACGTGTTGAAGCAACTTTCTTCCGAATTTCACGATATTTTAACAAGTCCCATTTATTCTAAGGCGCTAAGCATTAAAGAAATGTGCTTTTTTCTATTTTAGTTTTTTGAGCAACCACCCAGTGGGCTACCAAGAGACATCGAAAAGTGGCCATAAACCAACTTCAAAGTTTTTGGTGCAAGACTTATTTTTCATAATGTAGACAAGTTTAAGCAACTTTTTTCTACATTTCAAAATGTTTTAACAAGTCCCGTTTATTCTCAAGCGCTGTGAATTAAAAAAATGTGTTTTTCTTCCGTTTTTAAGCAACCGCACAGTGGGTAGAGAGATACTGAAAACTGGCCAGAAGCTTACATGAAAGTTTTTCGTGGGAGACTTATTTTTCATAATGTAGATGAGTTGAAGCAACCTTTATCCGAATTTCATAATGTTTCAACAAGTCCCCTTCGTTCTTAAGCACTATAAATTAAAGAAATAAGTTATTTATATCAGTATTTTAAGCAACCGCATAGTGGGCTGAGAGACACCGAAAAGTGGCCAAAAACCAACTCCAAGCTTTTGCTGCAAGACTTATTTTTCATAATGTAGACGAGTTGAAGCAACTTTTTTCTGAATTTTCAGATGTTTTAACAAGTCCCCTTCATTCTCAAGCGCTATGAATTGAAGAAATGTGTTTTTCTTTATTCCAGTTTTTTAAGCAACCGCACAGTGGGCTGAGAGACATCGAAAACTGGCTAAAACCAACTTCAAAGTCTTTGGTAAAAGACTTATTTTTCATGAATTAGATTACTTGAAGCAAATTTTTTACGAATTTCATGATTTTTTAACAAGTCTCCTATATTCTAAAGCGCTATGAATTAGAGAAATGAGGTGTTTTTATTTTAGTATTTTAAGCAACCGCACAGTGGGCTGAGATACCGAGAAGTGGCCAAAAACCAACTTCAAAGTTTCTTGTGCAAGACTTATTTTTCATAATGTAGACATGTTGAAGCAAATTTTTCTCGAATTTCATGACCTTTTACCAAGTCTCCTTTATTCTAAAGCGCTATGAATCAGAAAAATGTGTTTTTTATTTCAGTTTTTTAAGTAACCGCTTAGTGGTCTGAGAGACATTGAAATGAATTTCATGATCTTTTAACATGGCAACAAGACTTATTCTTCAAAATGTAAATAAGTCACATATATGCAATGTCTTCTGTAATGAATTCTGTAATAGAAAGTATATTGGTAATATCTGATTGGTCTTAAAATTGACTACAAAGCATGAGGATCCTCGATAAGGGATCTAAAAATACTAACTAAATATCGTGAGTAAAGAGAAGCCACATAAATTACGAAATATTATCTTATTGTCATACGCAGATCCAAGAATTACAATTGTTCGAAGACGTGAATTATATGAATTTATATCACTCGTAAATATGAATTTGCATCTCACAAAACTCCAACTTTAGTTCAAATTGCTTAAACGAATTATTTGCTGTCGGAATATTGTCAATCCTTGATCTTCTTCTATGTGAACACAAGATTTATTAAATCATATATATATATATATATATATATATATATATATATATATAAGCTAATTAAACTGCACCTCTCAGATCATTTGCGAAACTTCTTGTGAAGTATTCATTGGTTACATTTTTCACGATATTTTTCAAAAGGCAGTCTCCTCTAAAAAGGAAAATGAAGACAAGTATTGGTATCCTCTTGTTTTACTTGGCGATTTTTCTTGATTCTGTT
>JAUMHM010000088.1:9813847-9832035 GCA_032362435.1 Melikaiella ostensackeni
CTTTTGATTTTAAGTACATTTTAATTGCAGTGTATTTATGTATTTTGTATTCAAAATTGTTCAAATTAAAAACCGCTTTTCTTCCAATTTACCGAACGTTTCGCCGTTTTGATGAAAAAAAATGATCAAATCATTATCATAATTCATTCTTATACAGGTATATGTACCCAGTACTTCTGGATACCTGAAGTAGTAAACTTTGCTATTCAAATTGAACCAATTTTAGGACTCGATAATTCATATCCATTTCTGTTTCTGTTTACAGAATCAAGTTTTTTGTTCAGAAAGGGATCTGATATATTTCCTGAAGAAATTGTTTTTCGTCCTTGTATTAAGTTTTTCTCTGATGAACATGGTGTTTATACAAGAGTACGAGGAAAGATTAATGCAGTGGTAGAAAATGGTCACATTATTGGACTAGTCCACGGAGATCGGCTTCGTAAAATACATGATCGTCAATATCGTTGGATTAAAATACACATACGAGGCAACGATCATGTTTTTATCAACGAAGAGAACGTTCCGCATATTCATTTCAACGAGGTTTACCACGGCCAGACTTATCCATATCAACTGAATCCATTTTATAATTAAATGACGTCACACAATATTCTAACAAATTAACCCCCTTTCTTCTTATTGACGCATTTTCCGAGTTTTTCGTATCCTATTTGAGTCTTAATTTTTTGTTGTTGTTACAATTACATTAAAAAGTCAATGTATATTATGGTTCTCAGTGTAATAGTCATACTTAGTTGTTAATTATTTCTAGTACTGTAATCAGGCTTTGAATAAAATATTATACTTATAATTTAAAAAATATTACACTATTGAATGAAAGAAGTATAGTTTGATACATCAAAGAATGTTCACTATATTTTCCAGAGACATACACCCCTACCTTTTAAATCTTGCCCTACTGGCTCATATAAGATTTTATTGAAGCATTTGAAAAATGACTTGCTTGAAATGAATATATCCTAGATAGACATAATAATTCAGAAAAAAATTTGAAACTTGAAGACAAAGTAAATTGATTCTGTCGAAAAGTATTTTGTTTACTTTTTTTATCATAATTAAATACACTCAACTCTCGAGCTGATGCTAGTGCGGGATGAAAGCAGTCAGGGCTGTATGAACCATTTCCAGTAGGAATACATAATATTAATTAACTGTATTAATGCAAAGAGGATTTTCCGTGTGTATTAAAAAATAAATGCGAAATGTGTACGCAAGTGTGCGAGCTGCCCGCTTTGTCGCTACGGAACTGCGTGATTGCGTCAAGGTCGCCGCGCTTCATCCCCTGTCCCCTCGAATTCCCTCGTCCTAAAGTGCGAGCTGGCAGAATTCTAGGAACGAAGTAAGCCGAGGCGCAGTATATCGAGAGTTGTGTGTAGTATAATATTCGCGCTTGAAATATTGCTCTGTCACTTAATATAATAAAATGAAATTAGATGAGCAAAGAGGTTCAACAATAAGTTATATTTGAGGATGTATTTTACTATTTAGTAATATTCCGGTTGAGTAGAAATGCGAACTTAACCTAGAGTGACTTTTGAATTTCAAGATGTAGTTCAAATCCAAATTTTCCTTTTTGACCTCTAAATCACTATGGCTCGAAAACTTTTCTATTTTCATTCTGAAAGTGATTATTTAGATTTACCTAGTTTCTACCTCCACTTCTGAAAGAATAACAATTTTCTAGAATCAACAGAAATGATTTAGGGAATTTCGAATTTTCGGGTTAGGGATAGAATCAAATTTTCCTATGTTAGTCTATGAATTATTCTGGCTCGGGAAATTATTTGCTTTTCTTCGAAAGGTGTTTCCTTACTTCAGATTTACCTAGTTCCTCCTCCCACTTTTGAAAAATTTACGAATTGCTAGAGCCAAAAAGGAATGTTTGAGAAAATATCAAATTTTAGGGTGGTGAAAAGAAGTACAATTTTCCTGAAATGGGCTTTAAATTTATATGGCTGTGAATTTTTTTTCAATTCTGAAAGTGTATCTTTAGATTTACCCAGCTCCTACTCCTACTTCTGCAAGATTTACAATTTCATAGAACCAACAGGAATGCTTTAGAAAATTTCGAATTTCTGGTTCGGGGGAAAAAGCAAATTTTTCTATGTTGTCCTATAAATCATTCTGGCTATATTGAGCTTCAAATCTTTACAGCTGTAAAAATTGTTCTTTTTTCCTATTCTAATGGTGTTTCAATATATTTACTCAGTTTCTACTCAAACTTCTGGTAGATTTACAGATTCCTAGGGTAAACAACAAGAAAGAAACTCCAATTTTCCTCTATTGGGGTCTTAATCTCTATAGCTGTGAAAATTATAATTTTTTTATTCTGAAAGTATTTCTTTAGATTCACCTAGCTTCTACTCACACTTCTGGAAGACTTACAAATTCCTGGAGTAAACAAGGAATTTTTTAGAAATTTTCGAATTTTAGGGTGGTGAAAGAAACTTCAATTTTCCTATATTGGACTTTAAATCTCTATGGCCGTGGAAATTATTTACTTTTAATTCTAAAAGTTCTTTTTCTGAAAGTTTTAATTCTAAATTCCGAATTTCAGGGTAGTGGAAGAAACTCCAATTTTCCTATATTGGGCTTTAAATCTCTATGGCTGTGAGAATTATTTTTTTTTATTCTCAAAGTGTTTCTTTAAATTTACCTAGTTTCTACTCCAACTCCTGGAAGATTTGCAGATTCCTAGAGCCAACAAGAAATGTTTGAGAAAATTCCTAATTTCAGGGTGGTCGAACTGAAGTGTATGAAATTTCCTGTAAAACGGAAATAATTTGAATGATCTATCTCTAAAAGTTTTGGAGTTATAGCCTCCACAATTCGATTTTGAGCGAATAATTTAAAAAAGAAAAAACAAAAAAATTCTAGTCTTTGTGAAATAACTCATTTCCTATGCATTTCTGGTAAAAATCGCCAGCAAATTAATGCGAGAAGACTCAATTTTAAGTAGCTCTGAAAAAACATTGCTCTTGTTCTAACAGCACCGAAATTATAGCCATCTGAATACGACCCTTTTTCTATAAAATTCTGCGTGAGATCATTTTTAAAAATAAAATTTCACGTTTTCCAAAGTGATCATTTTTTATGAAATTCTGTGCAACATCAATCTTTTAAATTAAATTTCTCGTTTTCCAAAATAATTCATTTCTTGAGCATTGCTGGTGAAAGTTACCATTATATTAATTAACGAAGACTTAATGTTGCTCTAGCTTAAATAGCACGGAAATTATTTACTTAATTTTTTTTTCATTTGAATTGGGGTTTTCTGAAAATTATTCTTTTTATGGAATTTTTTTGCACATCTTCTTGCATGACTTTCCGACATTTTCACATGTGTTTCACAGAACGACGAAATTCTAACTGAATTAATTAAAAACAAAATTGTTTTTCAACAAACGTGTCTCATTGAGAGATGCTCAGAAAATGAGTCATTTCGGAAAACGAGAAAGTTTATTTATAAAATTGATGTTGAACGGAATTCCATAAAAAAGGGTCATATTTAGAAGGCCATAATTTTGGTGCAATTAGAGCTAGAGCATTTTTTTTGTAGATCTACTCAAAATTGAGTCTTCTTCAATCAATTTTTGGCTATTCTCACCAGAGATGCACACAAAATGAGATATTTCAATAAAACTTGATTTTTCATTTTTATTTTTTTGTTTGAATTATTCACTCACAATCGATGTCTAAGGGCCATAAACTCCGAAACTTTTAGAAATAAATTATACGATTTTTTTTTACAGGAAATTTTATACACTTTAGTCCTTGTACAGGTACTTGGGACTTGAGATGAACTGGAAAGAATCAATTTTCAAAAAACTAATTTCTTCCCACTTTTTTCGCCATTTTTCAAAAATACTGAAAGGTTTCAGTTATCGTAAGATAGTCAGCACCTGCAGCATTTTTTTGAATACTTAACTAAATGGTTAAGCCAATGAAATTCCACATTTAACTCAATTTCTTGAAAATATGTTGATCAACCTCTTTAAAAAAATCAAAAATAGAGTTTTCTCAAAAAAGGCTTGGGCTATTTTTTTTAAACTCTATATATATATATGTATTTTGACGCGCTGATTACGAAAATCATAGTGAAAACTGGTGCCAGTTCGACTTTCATGGTGAGAACCATAGAAACCCTATAAAAATCATGATTTTTCACGTTTATATCGAGAACGATTGAAAATTTACAAAAATTATAAAAACGAAAGTTGTAGATTTGATCAAAATACATATTTTATGTGATTATCGTTTTTATAGTACGAGTGGAATTTTTTGAGATATTTGATGATAAAGATGAAAATTTCAAGCCTAGCCCCTACCCAAAACATATGTATTTTTGTTACCTTCGATATTTTTTTAGACTCCGCATACGCACGTATTTGGCACGGCGATTACGAAAATGATAGTGCAAATTGGCTCGAATTTGATTTTCATGACGAAAACCATGGAAAACCTATGATAGTCATGGTTTTTCGAATTTATCTCGGTAAATACAAAAAATTTCGGAAAAGTGTTGAGGCAAAAGTTATAGATCCATTCAAATTATACATTTTTTAGTTTTAATACTTTCTCTTTATGAGTAATAGTTTCTGAGAAAATTGCTATTGCGGAAAGGCACCCCTTTTTCTGGTCACAGAAATAATGTCGGTCAAACCCCTTTCCTACTTCTTGAAGGGTGGGGGGAAGGCACCCCTTTGTCTGGCCACAGAAATAATGTTGGTCAAACCATAGAAACCCTATAAAAATCATGGTTTTTCACGTTTATATGGAGAACGATTGAAAATTTTCGAAAATTATTCAACAAAAAATGTTGTAGATTTGATCAAAATACACATTTTATATAATCATCACTTTTCTAGTACGAGTGGAATTTTTTGAGATATTTGATGATAAAGATGAAAATCTCATGCCTAGCCCCTGCCCAAAACATATGTATTTTTGTTACCTCCGTTTTTTTTAGACTTCGCATACGCACGTATTTGGCACGGCGATTACGTAAATGATAGTGCAAATTGGCTCAAATTTGATTTTCATGACGAAAACCATGGAAAAACCCATGATAGTCATGGTTTTTCGAATTTATCTCGGTATATACAAAAAATTTCGGAAAAGTGTTAAGGCAAAAGTTATAGATCCATTCAAAATATACATTTTTTAGGTTCAATACTTTCTCTGTATGAGTAATAGCTTCTGAGAAAATTGCTTTTGCGGAAAGGCACCCCTTTGTCTGGCAACAGAAATAATGTTGGTCAAACTCTTTCCCCTTTTTAAAGTCTTGTAGGGAGACGTAAAAAGAATTGAGTAAAAAAATATACAACTGAAGTGATTGGTCACAGGAATACTTACGTTTTCGGCAGGGGCTAAGTCTGAAATTTTCATCTTCATCATCAAATATCTCGAAAACTTTCACTCGTACCAAAAAATTGGATTGAACATAAAATGTGTAATTTCACTAGGTCTACAACTTCTTTGAAATTATTTTTTTTCAAATTTCTAATGGTTCTCGAGATAAACATGGAAAATTATGATTTTAATGGGGTTTTCATGGATTTTACCATGAAAGTCAAATTTGCGCAATTTTCATTATGATTTTCATAATCAGCGCGTAAAAATACATGAGTATACGGAGTTTTAAGACGATGAAGGGGCCATTCGGAACTTTATCTAAAAAACATTGGTTGTCCAAAGTTAGATGATTCTACGAAATAAAAAGTTTTTTGAAAATACTGATTCGAAGTGATAGTCTCAGAGAGATAGCCTCTCTTCCTGTGGAGGGAAGTCAACTCGTGGAGGGTAGGATTCGCGAGGAGAAAAAATATACGGTGGAGAAATGCGAAAATTATTGATATTGCCTGAGTCACATATCATTGTCTTGAGATATAGACGTCGCTCCACCTCGCACCCCGAAATAACTCTCCACCCCAACCTCCTCGAAGGCACGAGAGCATCGGCTGGGCGGGGTGGTTAGGGGGTGCCGACATCTCTGATATATTCTTGTAATATTTTTCGATCATCGCGTGCCGCGGAGATTTATACACAAGTACGCGAGAGGGGCAGCCAAACCACCTGATCGCGAGTTACTACCCTCGGAGTATGCACACCAACCCTGGATGAGATACTTCTAAAAAGAAGTCCGCGTGAATATTTTTCGAGCACATTGCCGATAAAATCCTCCAATGGAAGAGACATTAAAAGGATTTAAGAGGTTATTGGAAAATTCACGAGAATAGGTAATTGGAATTGTGTGAAGTTGGAATTGACAGAGGATAAAAAGGAGAAGATTAGATGTGGCTAGAGGGAGGCTCAGAAATAGGATTGGGTGTCGTTAATTAGTTTCCGGAGATTAGGATAAGCAATTTATGGAAGGCACTGTCGATTGAAGTAAATTCCGAGCAACGACCAAAGAAACGATATCCTAACGGTCATCCCCAGTGGTCAAAGAAACCTTCGATTAAACGCATACGTCAGTGGGCAACCTAATTTAACCTCTGGGACATTTCCGCTACTTTAGGGCCTTCGATTCACTTTCATTTACAAGGGGTTCTCATTCTTCATTTCAGAAAAATATCACTTGCATTTTTTATTCTGCAACTTTGATTTTACAAGTTGTTTTTACTATTATCTGATATCGGGAGATTGAACATGGAAAAGAAAGAAGGTTCTCGTGGCAATAAAGAGAGGGTGTCGGAGAAAGGTGCATTTTTATTCCCCGTGGAAAGAAAGTGTACACTCGACTAGGCTGGGAAACCATAAAAGTAAGTGGTATAGATTCTCGCAACGTCGAGACCGGCCTTTGGAAATGGAAGGGTGCAGAGCGAGGGGTAAGTTGTTACGAGCGGTGCGTTCAATTAACGTTGGTCAGTCGGGTCCTGTGGCCATAGTCCATGGGGGTAGTTAATGCTCGAGGCATACCTACTTACCTACCGGCAGTTTATTTTTACGGGCGTACAACCGCTTCGAGCAGTTTCTCGCTAATTGGTATCGAACTATTATTCCCCTTCATTAACAGCCACAATAAACCCAACTACACGATCTACGAACAACCTATCCAATCTTCGTGACTCTAAAAAAAAATAAAGATGAAAATAACACAGAATAAACACTCAAACTGACTGATAGATCCATAGGAAGATACACCTCTTTCTAAGCATAAGCTAATGAATTTCTCTCCATTACCGCTCGTTTTTGGGTCTCCGGAATGACCAAGTACCCCGTCGGTAACCTTCGCGTTGCACACCAGCGCAGTCATATCTGCGAGTGGAATGATTCTTTCCCCAGGATCGCAAGTACTCATGATATCATTTAACGAGTCTCAGAAGGTATCTTTTACATCACTACGCAAAATTCTAATTCTGGGTGTAGAAGTTATCAGGACATTTTGGCTAGCCAAATGGTGTAATTTCGAGATCAAAGGTTTTGAGATAAAAAGGACGGAGGGAAACCCTACTTACTGATCCGGAATTGACCACTGGCATATGCGGTGGTAATATTGGAACTCGGATTTTATGGCTTGATTCTCGACTAGGGCTCCCAATCTCACTATCCCAATATCTGTGACTCTCTTTTAATTGATTGTATTTATGTAAAGGGACAAGAATGAAGAGTAAGATGAGGATAGAATTTTATCGTAACATTTACATGTTCGTGAACCCTTGAGGGTAACTTGGAGTGCATTGTGGACTTGAAGAATGAATGAAGAATGAAGAATGAAAGGGTTCTATCTTTTTTCTTGCTTATTCTATTTTCCCTTTTCTTGTTCCCTCTCTCAACCCAGAGGCTTGGTCGCGGTTTAAGGACCGCGGCCTACCGCACAGAAAGAAAATTTTACGAGCACCTCACGCTTATCGTACTATCCCTCAACTTGCGCCGTATATCAGTTTGTGCGGTTTCAAAATTATTTTTACATCTCGCCGCTCAAAGGCCGCAGACGATATCAAAAATCGGCGGTTCAGCTGATACCGCAGCAGAGCGCAGTATTCATGCATAGAAGTTAAATAAGAGAATACTTAACAACATAATTTGTGATATCAAATTAAAATAAAAAAAGAAGAACAATCAAGAATTGACAGTCCTAAAACAGCGCAATTTCAAAAATTGAAATCATAGCGATCTTGTTTTGTATTCTTTTTTTTCGGAATCTTTGATATTTCATGTGGTATCTGGAAATTTTCCGATTTTTAGTAGAAGATTGAAAAAAATGAATCATTTGAAATTGAAAAATATTTGATTAGAAGATCTCAAGAATGAATGATAATTCTAAATGAAGTGTTAAAAATGAAATGATTTGAATTTAAAAAATTAAAAATTGAGTTGCTCAAAATCAAAATTGATAAAAATTGAACTATTTGAAATCCACATCTCAGTAATTAAATAATTTCTTCAATTTTGAATAGTTACAATTTTAGAGTTCTGAATTTCCATGTTGAACTCTCAATTTTCAATTTTTCCCCTTCATAAGTTTTATTTCGCAATTGAAATTGAAGTGGTTGTATTTGGAAAAGTATGATTAACAATTTGAAAATTGCTGGTTTTTAAATGATTTAAATTTGCTTGAAATAATTGAAATTTCAAAAGGTTTGAGTATAAAAAAGTATTAATATCACAATCGTAGGTAGTTAATTTCATTTAGTTTCAAATGAAGTGTGGATTCGTTCAATTTTCTAAATTGAAAAATGAATTGTTTATTTTTTATTGACAAATTAATGAGAAAATGTGTTACTTCAAGATTAAAAATGCTTGCAGACTTAACTTTTTTATTTTTTGCTCAGGATATACTTAAAAACAGTGCTATATTACCATTTATTTCAAATTTAGAGTAATTATTGATGTTATAAACAAATTCAATAATTACATATCTTAGTCATTTTGCAGTCCAAAGACTTCCATCCTTCAACAGAATTAATTAAAACCTTATCGACAATAAATAATATGCACAAGGTTTTAATACCTGACAACAATTATTATTTTTTTAAATAAATTTTATAGTAAAATAGAGATTTTTATTAATTTTCAACAGAAAGATTCCGTTTTCCCATCAAAATCAATTTCAAATTATTCGGCGGAATCCTTTACTTATGATACTTCATCAACGAACAATAATTGTATGTTTTATAAACATTTTTATGAACAAAGTTACATCTTGACTACTTGTCAACAAATTGATGTCGTTTTCTTCACGAAATTGACTTCCAATGACATTAAGAGGAGCCTATTTTTTAGAAGACTTTTCGGACAACAATATGTGATATTTTTTTAATGAATATTATAAACAAATACATATATTCGTCAATTTCCAACCAGTAGATTTCGTTTTTTCAATATAATCAATTTCAAATGACTCGGCGAAATCCTTCCTTTATAATACTTCATCAACGAACAATAAATGTTTATTTTATAAACAATTTTATAAACATTTCCACAACTTGACTACATGTCAACAAATTAATTTCTATTTTTCACGAAATCGACTAATAATGGCGCAGAAACGACTCTATTTATTAGAAGAAATTGTCAGGCGACAAAATTTTATATTTATTTAAATCAATTTTAGAAACAAATACAGATTGTAGTCAATTTATTATCGGCTAATGTCATTTCTCCAGCAGAATTCATTTCAAACAACTCGGCAAAATCCTTCCCTTATGATGCTTCATCTATGAACAATAATAATTGTTTATTTTATGATCGATTTTATTAAAAAATCTGTGATTTCGTAATTTTTGAAGATTTGAACTTGTTTATAAAATTGTATGCAAAATAAATGAATATTGCTCGTTGATGAAGTATGATAAGGGGAAGATTTTGTTGAGTAATTTGAAATTGATTCCGTTGAATGAACGAAAACTCTTGATTGACAGTTAACTAAAGTATGCTTTTGTTCATTAAATTTATTTGAAGGAATATGAAATGTTTTCTCTTGACAAAGTTCTCAAATATATAAGGTTTTTTCTGAGTCGTTGGCAGTCGATTTCGTAAAAAGACGACATCAATTTGTTTATAAGAATTCGAGTTGTGAATTTGTTAATAAAATCGTATATGAAATAAACAATTACTGTTCGTTGATAAAGTATAATAAGAGTAGGATTTCGTTGAGTAATTTAAAATTAATGCTGATAAAAAAACGAAATCTCTTGGTTGAAAATTGAAGAAAATATACATTTATTCATCAAATTTATTTAAATAAATATCAAATGTTGTCTCTTGACAAAGTTCCCAAATATATAAAGTCCTTTCTGAGTCGTTAGCAGTCAATTTCGTAAAAAAGCGACAACTATTTGTTGACAGATTTGTTGTGACAAACAATTTGTGAATTTGTTTATAAGATTGTTAATCAAATAAACAATTATCGTTCGCTGGAAAAGTATCACAAGGAGAGGATTTTGTCGAGTAATTTAAATAGACTCCGTTCAAGAAACGAAGTCTCCCGTTAGAAAATTGACGAGAGTATGTATTTGTTTATCAAATTTATTTAAATAATTAACAATTGTTGTCGAATATTAAAACATCGTACATATTATTTAATGTCGACAAATTTTTCATCAATTCTGTTGAAAGAACCAAGTCTTTTGTCCGCGAAATGTCTAAGATATGCATTTGCTGATTAAATTTGTTTATAACATTAATGATTACTCCGGATTTCGAAAAAATTATAACATAGCATTATTTTTAAGTATATCTTAAGGCTCTATGGGCCTTGAGGAATACATTCTCATCATAATATTCGCACTCGATTTTCTGCGCTCATCTTATAATATAAACAAATAAAGAGTAAAACAGACGATTAAAAAATTATCTTGACGATTCACGATTGGTCCTATGAAGAAACGTTTAACAGCAACTTTATTTGACTTTTTAAAAGCAAAAATTCTACTCTTCTGACTTTTTTCTTCTTATCTCGCATCGTTTGGCTCAAAAACTAAAATTAAAATTAAAAAATTCTAATATCATTTTCCATACTTGAAAAGCAAACTATGTCTCCTGCCAAAAAATGTTCAGGGGAAAGTTTATAGGTCTTCGTATAGGCAACAATTATGATATCGTAACTTTTTTTCGTATCTCGCCTTATTTGACTCAAAATTTGAATTTTCGGTTATTCAAGGAAATTCAAAAGGTTGTTATGATAATTTTTTAGGGCTTTCAAAAAGCAACGTTTTTCTTTTTCCGACTTCTATTCATATCGTGCATTGTTTGGCTTAAAGTTTTCATTTTCGTTTCTTTTTTGAATTTTATAAATGCTATAACTGTCATGATTTTCTTGTTATCGAAAAAAGTCATCAAAATAAATTGTTCAATTTTCTGAGTACTCCGAATAACCCTACATATAATTCTTGACTCTCAAAAAAAATGGTGTCAAAAATTTTTAAATGCTCTAGCCAAATTTTACATAAATCTAATACCTTTCCTGATGAGAATGTAAGAAAAAATAAATGTTTCTTAATGTTGTAACCTGCGTGATATATTTGTAAAGAGCGTTCTTACTGATTCCATGATGTCTTATATAAATCTGAGTAGTTTCAAAAAAATGAGATCGTTTTAAAAAACAATGTTAACTTTGTTGTGACATAAAAAAAATAATACAAAAATCCAAAATCGGTTCTCGCAAATCTCTTTGAAATTTAATTAACTTTCATTTAAAAAAAGAAACACTTAAATCGGATCAAAATTTTAAGTTTTAAACTAATTTGCCCGCAAAAACTTTGTTTGCCCCACTGTGCATTAACATGATAGAAAGAATCGCAAAACAAAAACCACGCGAAAAGCACGCGGAAACATAGGAGCTCCCATATGGACACACAGAATGGATAGATTATTATAGTGAATTGACAATATTTCTTTAGATAATTTTTTTAATCCTCTTTTTAACTATTCATATATATATATATATATATATATTATACGGTGAGCGCAGAAAATCGAGCGCAAAGCGTGAATATTATGATGAGAATGTATTCTTCAAGGCCGATAGAGCCTCAAGTAAATAAATTTCCTTTCTCATGTAAAATGAAAAACAAATTTAGTAATTTGTACATGAAGAACATATAACACCGAGCGCTAAGCGCGAGATCATGTTTCGGAGCGCGAAGCGCGCGATGAGAATGTGCCCGCGAAGCGGGCAGATTTTTTCTGATGTAAACAGGGAGCAAAAAAAAAACAAGTTTAAGAGGAAGAAACAGTTTCGTCGTAAAGTGTACGGAAGCGAACGGATCGAAGAGAAAGAAGCAAGCGAAGATTTGCTTCTTTTCTTATATTGTCGCTGGGGATCGTACGGGTCCTAAGCTGAGCTGCCGCTTCCTTTCATCCGATAAATCAGCAGTCGTAAATAACATCGAGTGTGCGGGGCTCCTCTTCGTAGCTGGGCAAGAACGAAGAAATAAAGAGACCAATAGACTGCGAAGAACCCTTCGTCTTCCACTATTTTAACCCTCGAGTGCCTCCGCTTCACCTCGAACTGAAGCAGCATCCATCAACCTAACTCGACCGATCGGATTCCACCGATTCGCCGTCCACGCGTTCGCCAAAATATTGAAAAGAAAGAGTGAGAGGTTGGTATGGCTGATTCCTTCTTTTTCTCCCTCTTCTTTCATTTTGTTGTACATTTATTGTAAGTTTGTTTCTAATGAGCCGTAAAGGTGGGTAGTTTCGAAGTCTATTTCTGATTTGCGAACTTTTTGATACTTATTTTCGAGTACACGAAAAATTTTCACATGAAAGTAGATTCCATTTCAATCTAAAAGAGTTTTGATATTAATAAGAAAATAGAAAAAATGACCAAAAAACATTTGACATTAAGTGGTTTATATTTATTTTCAGTTAATATTTGAATTTGATTAATATAGGTTACGTTATTTATAACTGCAGTTTTACTATAAATTGATGATGAAGCATGAATTGACTTCGAAACATGCTGGTTCCCAGTAGTATCAAAAAGACGGAGAAAAGAAGGAGTGAGAGGTTGGTATGATTGACTCTCTCTTCTTCTCCCTCTTTTCTTTTTTTTGTCTCACATTTATTGTACATTTGTCTCTAATGAGCCGTTAAAGTGGGTAGCTTCGAAGTCCATTTTTTATTTTAAACTTTTAGGGCGTTTCTTTTTGAGTGCTCGAAAAATTTTCATACGAAAGTAGATTCCATTCCGATCTTAAAGATTTTTAATAATAATAAGAAAATATAAAAGTTGTCGAAACAAAATCTGATATTGAATTCTTTACTTTCATTTTCAGGTTATATTTGAATTTAATTGATATATGCTTCATTATTTGTGATTTTACTATAAATTACCACTGTTGAGGAAGTCTAAATTAGCGTCGAAAAATCTTGGTCCCCGGTAGTACGGAAGAATGGAGAAAAAAAAAGAGTGAGAGATTAGTATGGTTGATTCTTCCTGCTTCTCCCTCTTTTTACTTTTTGTTGTACATTCATTGTACATTTGTCTCTAATGAGCCGTGAAAGTGGGTAGTTTTGGAGTCTATTTCTGATTTTTAATCTTTTTGTGTGTTTCTTTTTCATTAACAACAAATTTTCATAAAAAAGTAGATTCCATTTCAATCTAAATCATTTCTGATTTTAATAAGAAAATATAAAAATTGAACAAACAAAATTTGATATTAAAATCTTTATATTTATTTTCAGTTAATATTCGATTACATTATTTACAATTTACATTACTTGGGTTACATTATTTATAACTGCAGTTTAACTATAAATTACGCCTAATGAGGATGTATCAATTGGATTTAAAACAGGTTGGTCTCCGGTAGTATAAAAAAGACAGAGAAAAGAGAGAATGAGAGGTTAGTATGGTTGATTCTTCCTTTTTCTCCTTCTTTTCACTTTTCGTTGTACATTCATTGTATATTTGTTTCTACTGAGCCGTTGAAGAGAGCAGCTTCAAAGTCTTTTTTTGATTTGTGTACTTTTGGGTGTTTCTTTTTTAGTTCTTGAAAAATTTTCATACGAAAGTAGATACTATACATCTCTATAAACATCCTATCTCCCAAACCTAACATGAAAAATATTTGTTGAAGCAATTGTTGTTTACTAGAAATTATTTATTGTCATCGAAATTTCCTTAAATATTTAGAATTCAGTTATTTACAGTTCACTGCGTCGAACGAATCAAGTTTGTACATCCAAAAATAGCCAAATAGTGCATCTGTTAAATAAGATTGTTTGGAAAATTATCCATTTTTATTGGATGACCAAATATGACACTTAGGTTCCATTTCCAGGTAATATATGATCGATTTCGTAGAAAAACTGTATTTATTCCATCATGAGTACCTGATATGGATGTTTGTTTATGAAACTTGCCTATAAGATAAGAAATTATTTATGAACATTTATGAATTTAACTAAAAAACTCTTTTTATCCACAACTTTTTCAAATTTAGTGCAAATCAAGTGACAAACCGCTGCCAATCCTCACGAAACCATTTTCCTTCACTTATTTCTTCATAACAAATTCAATAAATTTTCAAACATTCGCGTTGCTGTTGGATGTCTTTTGTGGATAGTTGCTTCATGTTTTTTAGGTATTTTTTGAATGAATTTAAGTATTTGTCAAAAACCCGTGCACTTCAGAAGTCCATTTTTTTCATTTCTGTTATTAAATAAAAAAAATTAATTTCAGAAATCCGCCATGACAGTTTGATGCGGAATTTCGTTGAGTATTATTAAAAAAACGTTCAATTCGGATAACAACTGTCTTCTGAAAATCATTTTGTCCATAGACGATTTTTTTAAAATTTAGGCTAACTTTCCGCGATGATTATAAATTCTGTGTCAAAAAGTCGAAATAATTACATCTAATGCTTGAAATGTAAGTGTATTTTTTTGCTTTCACTAATATCGCAATTATTGAAGTGAGTTTTAGATTTATTATAAGCAGTATTCAACTGTTTCAAAGTTTCCTAAGTAATGTCAATGGAAGGTATATTCAATGAAAAATTTGTTGTTCATTATACTTAGGTCAAGACGTTTTCTAGTGTCACTCTTAAACTATTGATTACATGAAAAAATGTTTTAGAACAAATGTGTAATTTATTGAGATCTACATTTTTAAAACACAACATTTTTCTCTGAAGTGTATACTTCTCAATGTATAGTTCGTTTTTCGATCAAAATCGTGAAAAATTAGCTTGATTATCATTTTTGATTGATTTTATCGGAAAATAATGATTTTAACAAAAAAAATATTGAGCACAAAAAAGTTGTATTTTTCCAAAATTCATAATTTCGTTTCAAAATATTTTTATACAAAAGCAATATTTTACAAAATAAATCATGAAAACTACGAAAATAGAGGTCGTTTCAAAAATTCTCTGTATCTTAGAAATTAAAGTGAACAGAAAAGCCTTTCAGACTTTTTTTGTCTAACGTTGAATGTATTAATTTATATGTAATATTCACACATAAATTTTGGATAATGACAATTAAGTCAATGTGAAAATGGTTAATTTGATGAAAAGTAGCGTTTTTTGTGTTCTAAATCGTTATGTCAGAGAAAAGCAAAGGCTTCACTAAAATTATTTCCATGAAATTTTTATTGAGTATAATATACCTTATAACTTTATAAAAAAGCCACATTCCTGAACGTGAAATTAAGAAATTAGCACCTTTTAACTACGGTGAAATTCAGTGAATTTGTAGAAAACTTTGAAGATAACCTTCTTTTTTTCATTTTCGGCATACATGTATGGTAAATATTTTTCCTGAAACTATTCTCTAAATATGATGAATCCAGCTTTTAAACTTCAAAATTGGTCATGAATTGCCCTTTTAATACAGGTTTGAATAGAAAAGCAAAATTTTAAAAAAAATCAGGTAAAATTCTGATTTTAAAAATCTTATACTTTGTTTTTTAAGGTTTTCGTAGTTTTGTATTAAAGATATAAGCTGTGCTTACAAAGCAGCACTATTGGTAATTTTGTGTTATATTCTCTCCTCCACTTCTTATTTTATTCCACGAAACGATATGACATGACTTTCATTAACAATACATTTGTCATTAAATATAAATTTCTTTTAACATTATAGTAAGAAGTTTTTAAGCAATGAAATACTGCATACTGCTCACAATAAATCTAAAAAATACTTCAGTAATTGGGATATTAGTGAAATTAAAAAAATATTCTCACATTCGAAGCATTAGATGTAATTTTTTCGTGGTTTTGATACATAATTCAAAGTTAGCGCGAAAAGTTAGCCTGAATTAAGAAAAATCTCGATATGTTTATTTGTTCACGAGATTTTTCAACTGTTGCACAATGCTTCAGGTCTTGGTCGTAAATTAATCGCAATTATAAACGAAAAATTTTCAATTTATTTCTTTCACAATTTTATTACAATTAGTACAAGTATCAATCTACACCATCTACAAGTTTGAGCTGTGTATCTCGAAAAATACGGCTGCAATAATTGCTATAACAAAGAAATTATCTCCACTTCTAAACAAAAAACAGAATTTTTTTTGCTTGATTTCATGTGGAAATGGTAACTTTTGAAAGACCTTAATCCTCATTTTTAAAGATGAAAATTGAAAAAAATAGCAGCACAAACAATTAGCTTATCTCCTAAACTATTTATTATTTTGAGCTAGAATTCTGCACACCTTTTTGAAACACTTACTCTGCAAGAAAACTTATTAGCCAGTCTTAACGTTCGACCCACCAAATCGCAGATCTATCTAATATTTATAATTTCTCAATAAACTTTTTTTCTCTAAGTCTAATGGCTTGATCGCAATTTGCAAAAAACATGACTAAATAACATTTAGTTTAACGAACTACAACATTTTATTTTGAAAAATGTTTGTTTTTAGTTCAGAAACAATGTGACGAACATGTTCAATGAGATTATTGAGGTTCTATAGCTTTAAAGTAAAGAAAAATTGGTTTTTATTTTCAAAATTGAAGAAACGTCATTTTTAACGATTGAAAAATTTCATTTTCTCGAAAACGACGCAGAATATGAATAGTAGTTCAGGATTCAAAATTGTTCTAGTTTCTAAAGCCTGTAAAATTATATCCTTATTAGAAAGTTCATATTGTATGTTTCAACAAATTTTTTTAAAAAGTAGAAAAAATCGACTAAAAATTCATATAGTTTAACGAATTTCAATATTTTATTTTTAAAAACGATTGTTTCTAGTTCAGTAACAATGTTGAACTTAATGCATTTTTAGTCGATTTTTATAGATTTTTTTCTATTTTTTGGAAAAATTGGTTAAAATATACAAGATAAACATCTGAAGAGGGTATAATTTTATAGATTCCATGAAGTGGAACAGTTTTTAAATATGAATTGCTATTCATATTTTGCGTCGTTTTTGAAAAAAATAAGATTTTTAATAGTTGAAAATGATGTTTCTTTAATTTTAGAGATAGAATACTATATCTCTTCACTCTGAAGCTCAAGAACCTCAATGATCTCATGAAACATGCTCTTTAAGTTATTGCTGAAGTAAAAATGAACGTTTTCAAAAATAAAATGTTGAAATTTGTTAAGGTAAATGCTGTTTTAGTTGATTTTCATCGATTTCTTCCATTAATATATATATATTTTTTTTTTAATATACAAGACGAACATCTGACAAAGGTATAGCTTTATCAATTTTAGAAAGGGGAAGAATTTCGAACTATGAACTGCTGTTCAATTTTGCGTCGTTTTCGAGAAAAATGAGATTTTTATTCGTTTAAAATGAAAATAATTGTTTTTCTTAAAATCGCGTAGTACGATTTTTTTCTTTCTTGGCTTAAAATAACCGAGGGGATCTTCAAAAAACGTACAAAAGAAAATCTCGATATGCAAGCACTTTTGGGTTGAACTTAATCAAGACTACACGGTAAAAAAAGGAACATTCTTGTTGCAGAGCATTTTGCTCCAGCGACCCTTTGATTATCAAGATCATAATGATCTGTTCATTCGAATCATTTTGATCTACTTTCAGGGTTATGTGTCGAACTAAAAAAAATGGCCGCCAGTTTCTGGCGCGGAACGACAGGATCAATGACACGGAAAATCCTGCTCTCGAACCGCTCATTTTTGCGCGCGCAGAATTTGATAGCAAAGAAATTGCTCTACGTTATATGTTATTATATATATATATATATATATATATATATATATATATATAAGACTTGAATTACAATCAAGTGCAA
>JAUMHM010000088.1:9832135-9859936 GCA_032362435.1 Melikaiella ostensackeni
ATATATATATATATATATATTTGATGTATAAAATATACATGTTCATAAACACAAACGACAAGGAACATGTTCATGATTTTTTTTAAAAGTGTATCTAGAAATTGTCTTCCACCCATCTGTTACAAACATGCAAAACATATGCGCAAAATACAAAAAAAGTGAAGTTATCTGACTCCAGTCAATTTTTGTAATTTCTCTAAGAAAATGAAAATTTTCAGTACGATTAGCCCAGATCGTTGAATCGTCTATTAATCCAGAAATTTCGTGATTAATAGAGGATTCAGCGAAAATGATAAGAATGTAACATTTGCAACATCTTTTTACAGTGAATGGGACGGCAACGTTGCACTTGATTGTAATTCAAGTCTTTCCAGAGTGGCAATATTAATATTTAAATTACATGCTATATAATCTGAATCTCCAAAAAACTGAAGGAAATACATTAATTTATATAAGTAACATATTTCTATAAATAGAAAAAAGATTTAAATGTGTGGTTTGCAGAAAATTGCTTATTTAATTATCTCATTCAGTCTTATTTCACGTAGAGCAATTTCTCTACTTTCAAATTCTGCGCGCGTAAATACGTGCTTGCGCGCGCAAAAATGGGCGGTCCGAGAGCAGGATTTTCCGTGTCATTGATCCGGTCGTGGCGCGGATGTCATAACCTAAATATTTTGTTCAATCGCGCGCAAGTGACAACTATACTTAACAGCAGATATATTCTGTTGTCAAGTTTTGTTATTTTTTAACTTTACAAGTACACCGCACGATCAGAATTCATAAAAAATCTCGCCTATGAGCTAAAGTACTCCAAAAACGTCGATGATCTTGGCTTGAATCGATACTTGACCTCGAATCAGATCATTATGTGCCCAAAAATCGATCATTTCATTCTGGCCGATCAAAATGCTCTTGATTTCGGTATTATTTTTGTTACATATCAGAATGATATGGATTTCCGATATCATTTTGAAAATTTTTTTTCACTGTGTAGCCGTGGTATGGAAATCTGCCTGCAAACATACGGGTCTTTATTCCAGATTTCAACACTACTGTTTAGCTCTACACTTTGTTTTCATTCCAAACTTTTATGGTGAAAAACCACCTTTCTGGTCCTCGTTCCCTGGACCATAGAAATATCCTGCAAAATTGGATTTCCGAAGGATTTCCGCGACATGGCGTAGATTCTTCCTCTGTTGAAGGGCCGAGTGACGCATGGGACAGGCATGGAGTTCTTGGCGTAAAACATAGAGTGCCATAAGTGAAGTGGGACCCGTGTGTCTTTCCTGGCTTGGGGATCGAAGGGTCCTTCGTCGGTGTATCAGGGGCTCTCTCGGTATCACACTGCTGGAGGCACGTTGATTTATATCCGTGAGGAAGATTTATATAGAAGAAACCGCGGGATTGAGTCGCAACACGGCGCCGACTTATCGCGAGTAGGTAGAAACGACATCCACAAGAAGCGAACCGAAGCGAAGGTCCTCGCAGTACATCGAGACTATCGATCGAAACGAGTGGGGATCGAATTATTTATTGCGTTCACTAGACCGAAAATAGATCTAAAAATTTATTCCCTTTTTATTCATCCACTTCCAAACTACCCTTAAGGAACCCTTTATAGAGAAATTGTCTCCTAATTGTTCTGTCCAAGCAGGCTTATTTTAAATGAGATCAATACAGCTGAAACAAAAATAGACGGAAAATTGGTTGAAATCTATTTTTTAATTTGATCGTAGGAGTAAACAGAAGAGTCATTAATTTGTCAACGCGTGAAAGCGAATAACCCGAAGAAGCGAACTTGTACAGCGCAATATGTCTCTAGCAGTACCACACTCTCTTTATTGGTACTTTGGCGAAACCGCAATTCATGACGCCGACAAAGTCTTTGTATTAATTGCAATTAGACCGCACTATGACAGTAAATATTAATTCGCGCGACGTCTCTGACTGATTTATATAGCAGCGATTGGAATTTTTCTCAACCTCGATAATTGGAATTCTACATTTGACTCAGAATATTGCATCTAAAGCACTCCTTACGCACGTACGTATCTAGAAGACGCGTATTACATAATTAATAGAATAAGAAATATTGAGTAATTCAGTAAATATATTATTATTTATTTAATTATAGCATGAAGTCAAATCCCTTTCATGGTAAGCACAACTGGTTCGGTTCCAGCCTCGGTACACTACCGGGGATCAAGGAATTTATGTGATAAGGAAAAATAAGGGACGTGTAGGAGAAGAGATAGGTTTTAGATCATTTATGAAGTCGCGTGTTACTCATTCAAATTACATACTCTTTTCACCACACCACTTTTACACAGGTCGCTGATCAGTCACTCTAGCAATCACCCTAGTGCAGAACTTCGAAGAAACATGATACATCACGATTCACACAAAAACATTCAAACTGACTGCTAAATTTATAGTAAGATCTACAATCTTCACCTCAAACACATCCGCTAAGTAAAGCTTCAAATGAGGGCCCATGCGTGTCTGAAATCTTTTGTTTCAGACGTTACTCTTCTTTTTATGAACAATTGTCCTCCATACTTCCCTATTCTTGCATACATCTCTTGCTTCTTTTACATGCATACATTTTTTCCATGCAAGCTTTTTTGTATATACGACTTTGTATATTACTCTGCTTTAGAGTCTCATTCACATCTTCCAATCAATGTTTTTTTATACAACATTCTTTGAGAACCCACTTATTGCTGACTAAGTCCATTAGCGCTTTACCCTCAATAATATATCTGGATATCTCTACATCTGCCTTCCCGCTGGCGGTAAATAAACTTTCAAGATACGCGAAATCATCAACTTATTTTATCATCTCTTCGTTTACGGTAATGTTGCATACTGTTTTCTCACCCCTTCTTTTAAACACAATTTTTTTTTTCATTCACGTTAATCTTAAGACCCATACTCTTCATGCTGGTATCCAGTCTGCCCATATACATATGCATATGATGCATATGATACTCTGTCAGTCATCGACTGATTCTGCCGTAACAATCTTATCATCTGCAAACGTCAGTCCACGCACATTTACTGCTCCCAGATCAACACCTTCTTCGCCTAATAGAGCCATCCTTGGACATGTATATATTGAACATCCAGGAGGACATAAGGCAGCTTTGCCTACCGCCTTACTTATTATCAAATCAATCGCTCAGTTGTCCATTCCCACTTACACTCGCTTTACTACGATGATATATTTTTCTTATTGCTTTAAGAAGCCAACCACTCACTCCAAACTCTTGCAGGACTTCCCAAAGTTTAGTTTCATCCACCTTATCGAAAGTTTTTTCCAGCTCAACAAATGCATATAAAACTTTTTTGTTTACGCTCAAACTTTTAACGATGATCTGTCACGAGCTAAATATCTGATCTGCACATGACCTACCTGGCATAAATACACATTTAATTTCACACATCCTTTCTTCTATTATTCACATGACCTAAACAATAAGTATTTTGGTAAATATTTTTCCCACGGTACTTAGGAGCCTGATCGCTCCATAATTAGTACAGTCATTTCATCACTGTTTGAAGGTTAGGTTTCTCAATTATTCGCTTTCTTGAACCCTTCTACTTAATGTTTCATTACACTGAAAAAAATTTATTGGCTACACAATTTTAAAAATATTGGAATAGCAAATTTGAATATGTAGCTCGTTCCAACACCAGCTAGTACAGTTATTGTTGATGCAACTGTAGTAATATATGACTCATGAATGAAACTAACAGTTGAATTACCAATAAACCTATAGTTAGACCTACAGTAAATATAAAGAACATACAAGTGCACCATCGTGTACCATCATCAAGAAAGTACACAAACTTCATCCAATTTATTTGTCGTTTTTTATATTTCGCAATTTCTATCTGAAAATGATACTTTCTTCCAGATTGTTTGTCCATATTTTGAACTGAAATGAACTTTCACAACTTTTCATTAAGGTTTGTACTCCTCAATTTTTGATTCGAATTTTTTATTTTTATCTCGTAAATTTTATGACAAAATACGATCGAGCGGAAGTGAGGTTATAAGAACAATGATTGTGAACAATCTAAGAAATCCTTTAAATCTGATAACCTTATATTGTTTTCAATATGCTGAAATGGAAATTGTGCTTTTTCGAAAGGATATAGAAAATATATTCAATCATTTCTCACCAGTTTGTTTAGAATCCGATTAACGAAAAAACTGCACAAGCATGCACGCCTTCGAGGTTGACTAAAACAGAAGCCACTGATTGAATAGTAAATAAACAGCGCGCGCAAGCGCAAGAGAGATCGTGAATTCGCGCGAAACGAAGCATTTTTCAAGAATTCATTAGAATTAATTTTGTTAATCTAACTAACTTACCTTTCACGCTTATGACAAATTATTGTTCATCTTTGCAACTATTTACTGATATTTCACTCTACAAGATATTTTAGTCATTCTAAAATTATTTGTAAAGGTGCAACAACTTTTTCTCGTGAAACATATATACCCTTACATGTATTGGAATCCCAACTTTAATAAATAGTAGTGTCTACAATAAAAAAAAGTTGGTGCCAAAACGAGCCATGAATTTAAAGTTAAACACTTACAGCAGTCTATATAGTTGAGGTACCAATATATTTACTTAATTAGGTTGATTTAGATATTTCTCCTGTAATTACAGTTACCCCAGCTATAATATTTTCGACTACATTAATGTAGTTAGGGTACCCATGGTAGATTCTTTTCAGTGTATTTATAATTGGAAATTACTACCAGAATTATTTGCAATTTGAGTTAAGTGAAATTATCGGATTTTCCTGACAAACGATAAAGATGTATGTGTATGAAACTTAATACACAGTCTCTTAATTGCGAGTTCATATACGGCGTATTTATATGCAATATACAAATGTTTATTAAATGTATTTCAAATTTGCAAATATTTTTTCAAAATTCAGAGCCCCTCATAACACTTGTATCTCTCATTAGCCCTTTCAGTCTCTCATCCGCTACAACATAGTCAATCATACTGTGGTTTTCGCCTCGGCACCAAGTAAACATGTGGATCATTTTATGTCTGCACCAAGTATTTGTGATGAACAAGCCTTTTTCTAAGCACAAGATAATTATTTTCGCTCCCTTACCGTTCATTTTTTGGGTTTCTTAAATGACCAAGTTCCTGTCAGTACCTTCGCGTTGCACACCAATCCAGCCATTCATATCTCCGAGTATAATGATTCTCTTCCCAGGATTGCAAGTACCTATAATATCAATTAACATGTCCCAGAAGCTATCTTTTAAATCACAACTGTCATCATCAACTGGAGTGTAGCGCGCTATACTAAATAACCTTCTGATTATCACTTTCATTCTAACCTATGATAATCTAGGAGATACACATTCATACTTTTTGGCATACTGTTTTGCTCTCTAATTCATAATCAGACCTACTTTTTGGCTACCATGTGATTCATTGTCTACTGTTGACCAAAGTTCCAGCCCATCTTCTAGCTTTCTTATCTCACATCTCTTTCTTTTGCTTCTGGTACACATAAGATATCTAATTTTCTTACGCGCACTGTACTCGACAATTCCATTGCCTTAACATCATTTACACCTCAAGCATTCCAAACAACCAGTCTCAATCCATCACCCGAAACTTTTCCAATAGCATGCCTTTCATCAAGAAAAGTGTCAATGCTATCCGAAACTACATAATTATTTGTATTTTTAATTATCTAAAGTATACGTCCAACTTTCAACTTCATGCGAAAAACGTTTTCTATATGCAGAATCATATCCAGCTAAATAGCTGAATCGTCATAAGGTGGTGTGTCCATTTATAACGTTGGTCCCACCAAACTTCTGTCATTCAAAGAAAATTATGAAAACAAAGCCAGAAAGAAGAGGCTCGTCTTTGTCTAACTGAAGAAACTTTTAATATTTTTTGCGTGAATCTAGGAACTTGTTTCCTCTAAAAACTAAAGTTTTTGGGAAATTTATTTTTTACCGCATATTAGTTTCTAAAATTGACATAAACTAAAGTATATAAAAGACAGTGATACCTCGCTAATTGGGATTGAGGTAACATGACAAAAGCATAACAAAACCGGTTCGCAGCAGAATTTGATATTCAACAATTCCTCTTTTCTATTCCCTTCACCATAATATCAGTTCTGATTTGAGTGACAAACGCAGATCGAAAGTCGCGAAAAGCGTCATGTAAGGAAACAAAGCCTTGCTCACCTGGTGAGGTGAAATTACAGAAACTTTGAAACCAGTTATAAAGGTTCGTATGTAGGAAGGTACCATCGTTATTACGTTCCTCGTCACGTACAGGGAGATGCGGTACGATAACCTCGAGAAACAAATACGATACAAGCAACGTACCTCGGGTTTCTACCTGTCGTGTGCTGTCGACTACGCGATCCTACAAAGGCAAAATCAGATTTAATAAGCTGTGATATTATAAACTTATGAAAGAAATTGCCAAAAATTCTGCTGATATTGTTTGACTAAATACTTTATTTTTATTTGAAAAATTATGGTTCTTCAAGTAAAACCTGTGGCGTTTCTGATTCAAGATGTCAGTTACCGACATTTAAATCTTTCAAGGGCTCGTCTTTGAGCTAAAAATTAATTTTATGGTACGGAAACGAACTGTCGACAATGCGGCAGCGAACACGAAATAATTTTGAAAATACCGAGGATTCTGGCCGTAAGATAGAGAGGTTGATAACGAGAAAGAAAACGACGACCCATTTGGAGAGAAGCAATCAACTCAATTTTCAACAAATGCTGCCATAATGACTATATTGAGAGGATTATTACTGAAATATTCTGAAAAATTATGTAAAATGTTGAAGCGTTGCTGTGAAACATCTGAAGTAGAAATGTCATGTCTATATGTTGACGTCTCAACGCGATGGAATTCAACTTATGAGATGATTAAACTGTCTCTCAAAATTTTAAGCACTCTTACTGTGTAATACCAACAATGATATGAAAATGTTTCGTTTTCGAGAAACGGAGCGGGATCTTCTAACCGCTGCAGGACAACATCTGAAATACTTTATGAGAAGTGTGGGAGAGTGAAATTAATTTAAAAATTGAAGATGCTTTATCAGCAGCTTTAACTAAGCCTCTCAAGCATTACAGCAAATGTAATTATGAACTGTGTTATCCTGATCCACGATCGAAGACATGAACTTCAAACGTTCCAAAAAACGGATTGGGGTCGAGAAATGGCGGATGAATCTCTCAAGAAATTTAAACAAATTTATAAAGAGCTTAATTTCACACCAAGCCATGAAACAGTTGTAAGCGTCAAGCGAGCTGAACCTGAAGGCCTTCTCATTACAACTGATGGAGATGATGATTCTGACGTGGAATCACTTTTTAGAGAAAGAAGAACATCATCATTATCCTCGCAGGCTGTAATACAAGACAACTGGCGGGATGGAATTGATAGACATTTTAAAACTCAACGTGTCACTAACGAAAGCAAAATTTCCCACTCATGGAAGAAACACCAAGAAGTATTTTATATTTTGAGCCATATGACAAGAGACTTTTTTTGAATTTGAGCAACTTCAGTTACTTCGGATAGATTTCTCTCAAAAGACGATTGAATAACACGAAAAGATCGTAATTAGACGTGTGAATTCTGTCGGATCAAACATGATAGTTCTGATTCGACGGGCCTCTAGGCAAAATTGGTTTTTTCATGAATTTTTAAATTCTCAATCACAAGTGTATTAATGATATGCATGTCTTTTGCATTAAATTATTGGCAAAAATTTTTTTGTTGCAAAATAAAAGAAAAAATAGTGTCTGTATAGGTCTTAAGAGTTCCAGTTTTGCATGACCGTTTAGATATAAGAGCACAGTTAATATAAGAGCACAGTTATACCCCTTATCATTGTTTATATGGACCGTAAAAATTCTGGAATATTCTATGTATGCTGGAGAAAAAATCTACTGTGAGGTTGAAAGATCAACACGAATAAAGAAATTCCATTTTTCCATGTAATAACAATTATAGTCTTCTTTGTGGTACTATTTTTTCTCGAGTAGGGACACATCTTCGACTCTCAATTCCACACCAAAAATGGAAAGTTACCATTTTTTAATCAATTTCGTGATCAATAAATATGCAATGCTAGATGTGGTTAGAATACGGAAAAATAACATTTCTTCGCTATAGATTTATCAATAATTTTATCCAGAAAAAATATTCGTAGCCTTGATATATCTATGGTTAAGAACGAAAAACCCATGAAAACACGATTTTCTACTCAAAAGTGCTTTGACCGACCTCTAAATATTAACTTTAAAAAACATGTGATTCTATTATGGCAAAAAAATCCAGGTTAACATGTAGTTTAAGCGACTCTATTATCAAAAAACTCGACAATGGACAGTTAAAAGTATATTCTGTAAAGTGTATAACTGTTATATGTAAATAATTATTGCAAAAGAAATTTTTTCATAATGTTTATGTATTAAATAAATGTTTATTAGATACAAAAGCTCATAGAAATTCTATTAAGCAAAAATGTCTTGAAGTAATTGTACCGTAACATTTTGTTTAAAAATATTTTTTAGGAAAATTAAAAATACTCATTTCAGACTTGTTTTGTTAAAATTGAATATAAAATCTGTTATTTGAAAGAATTTGAGGGCAAATTTTATACAAATACGTGATCATCAGAGAGCGGATGAGCTTAATCTGAAATTGCGCACCGCTCTCCCACCACTTCCCCCGATGCGGCAGTTTTCCACAACGAGGGAGCCGAGCCTAGGCTCGGTGCGCAACTTCAGACTGGGCTCGTCCGCTCTCTGGTGATCATGTAATACGAGATGTCTTATATGGAAGTAAATATTTCTTAGTAAATTCTGAAGGTAAACTCAAATATTCCAAAATGCAATGAACTTTCTATTCTTCTTAACCTACTATATATCGTGACAAAGATTTCATTCTCAAACAACTATTATTTGCATTTTGAAATTTCAGTTAATTTCTCTCATTTTTTCGAGATTCTTGAGTTTAATAACAATTCGAGATCTACAAATATTCTTGACAGACGAGAACACATTGATCTTGATGTTTTTCTTCCTTTACTCGCTTGAACTGATAATAGTAGAACTGATTTAGAAACGTATTTCTACTTAAAGTTCAGAATAAAGTATCGTGTGAGATAGAGTTTGAGAACTGATATTTTAAAGCCCTTTGAAATCGCTGTTGGCCTTTTACAGTCTTTTTGATAAGATTGAATCCGTCTCGCCTATTGGTCCCTATTACTTATTAGTTGATAAAGCGGCACGTGGTTATTACCGCCGGCTTCGTGACAAACGGATTGCCGGCGTTTTGGACACGAACCACCATTTACCGGCAAAACCATACCTTGATTCAAAGAAACTCTTGCCGAACCGGTTCTTATCATCCTGATTGCGGGCTCATTAATTGTACCAAGGACTAGCGGACAAATTGGTCGATAAGGCCCACCTTAATAGCATTTTCCACATGCCTTCGTCCAAGAATTATTTTATGCTTCTTTTGCTAATTCTTCGAGAGTCAGATCTCGTTTCTGATCGGTAATTTTCATTTCAAGCTAATTTTTATACCTTGTTGTACTTTAAAGCTTTTATTTTCTGATTTTTTAATTTTTGATTACTTATCACATACTACTGTTTCTATTAAAAAAGGGAAAATATTTTTACAGCAATAGGAGAATTTTAGGGAGAAATATAAAGTTATAAATGAACAATAAATATTTAGATGAATTAGATTTAGACTCTCTTGAATAGATTTCTTTTTCTATTCAATTTACAAAAATTTGAATTCTTGTAGGGATATAAACAAATGAAAGACTCTATCCAAAAAAATGGTGTGACGAAATGTTTTGAAGATTTCGCACTCATTGTTGTTGGAAACCTGATTGGCTTTTGAATGATTTGAAATTTCTTTATTTATTACATTTCAAATTTAAAAATGAAATCTGGTGCTAACTTTTAATTCGCTTACACCCATAAATTTAAATTGTGATCGTTATAGTGACGTAATATTTCATTGTTCTCGCGAATACAGATCTTAAGTTATATACTTTGATAAGAGAATAAAACTCAATCTCATTAAATAAAAAAAAAATGATTCATTGCCGTTAATTCTTCAGTACTGAGGGGTTGATCATTCGAATTTTGAGTGTACAATAGATATTGAGATTTTAAAGATTTCTAGAGGTTTCACAAAATTTCAAAAGATTTTAAAACATATCTTTGAGTTTTGGAAAGTTTTAAAAAATGTTAAAGTTTTTGAAGTATTCCGAAATACTTCAACTGGTTTCAACAGATTTCAAGACATTTCGAGGAATTTTAAAAGATTTTAAGCGATTTCATATAATTTCTAGGGACTATAAAGAATTGTGAAAGATTTCGAAGACTTTCATAGAATATCAATGGATTTTAATCGATTAAAGAAGACTCCAAGGAATTTTAAATATTTCAAGCGTTTTCAATGGATTTCAAAATAGTTCAGGGAATATCATACACCTTTGAAAGATTTTAGTGAATTTCAAAGAATTTTTAGGAATAGCAAAGTATTTTTAAAAATTTGAGGGATTTTCTAAGTATTTCAAAATATTTCAAGAGAGTCCACAGCACTTCCAAAAGGATTGAAAATAACATTAACAAATTTCAAAAAATTTCACAGATTTTATAAGGATTTCAAGCGATTCAAGAATATTTCAAGGGATTTCCAAGATTTCTCTGAGATTTTAGGATCTACGGATAGAATGTAAGGGACTTCTCAGAATTTTTCAGGATTTTAACTAATTTTCGAAGACTTCAAGGGATTTAGAGAGATTTTAACGATTTTTGAGAAGTTTTCAATGGTTCCGAAATAATAAATGGGATTTTAGGAGATTTCTAGAACAAAGTAATTTAAAACATGCTAAAGCTTGCCGAAGAATTTCCAAATATTTCAAGGGATTTCCAAGATTCCTCTGAGATTTCAGGGTCTACGAAAGGAATGTTAGGGATTTCTCAGGATTTTTATAGATTTTAACTAATTTTCGAAGACTTCAGTGAACTTAGAGAGATTTTCGCGATTTTTAAAAAGTTTTCAATGGTTTCAAAATAATTCACGGGATTTCAGGAGATTTCTAGAACAAAATGTTGTGAAACATGCGGAAGCTTGTCGAAGAATTTCAAAATATTTCAAGGGTTTTCACAAGATATCTTATCAATAATTTTTCAGATGATTTCAAAGCATTTTAAGAAATTTTAAAAGGTTCGAAGGGTTTTAAAATATTTCAAGAGTGACCAAACCGTTATTCAATACAATGGCATAAATATTTAAAGATATGCAAATATTTATTTGTATTTTTTTTATATGGCTAGTGGACAGTGAAACGTTAGTACACATTTTCTGATAAATTGCCATATTTTGAGCATTATAACTTATAAGTAAAGTGCTTAATTGATTAAAAATAATTTTTTTTTACTAATTGAACCATTTTCAGTGTAATACAACTTATTACATAAAATAAAATAATATTATGTGAGTGGCTACGAATGGATTAAATGTGGTCATAGAAGGTACTTTTACCCTGAATTTGTATTGTTTTAATGAAATTGAAAAATGTCATTAGGCTTGATATCATAAAGTAAAATAAAATAAAATATAATGAAATAAATATTCTATATTTGTTTGTTATTCTAATATGTAAGTATGTATGCTCAATAATTCTAATTGTAATTTAACTGCAATCAAAAATTAAATTCAATCTCCGAATTCTATTCACATTACATACACTCAAACCTGACGTTCCTTCGAATTGGAAGTTTCAAGACAAAAATGGGTCTCGAATTACAATTACATTTAATTTTTTGTTTCCGAACTCGCAGTACTTGCCAATCCTGCTTTATCATAGAAGGATATTTGTAACGACTTAAATTTTCAAATCTACTTTTTTCACATATTTAAATATAATTCGATTCCAGGAACTCGCAAATGAATTTTTGTTGACCATATCTGGAAGCGTAAAAGAGCTGTGATCGTGATATTTTGATAAATTGTGGCTTCAATTAATGTCCAGGTCCTATATGATTTTGACCGATGTCATCCAAAAAGAAGTGGTTTTTTATGTTTGGAAAATTGAAAACAAAATTTACCTTGTTTATATGAAAACAACTTTTTTGCTATCAGAAATACAATGATACTATTTGTGGCGTATTTATTTGCATCTTCAAGGCCCATCGATCAACATATTGTTGAAACTCTTATGACCTATTAGTACCGATTCATGAAATTTCGAAGAAAAAAAGTTTATTCTGTTTATATGAGAAAAATTTTGTTGACATTGGGAACACAACAGTATTGTATCTGATGTATCGCATTTGTTCGCGTCATCGAGAGCCACCGATCAACATCTTGCTGAATCTTTTATGACCTACTAGTACCAATTCATGCGGTTCTAAAAAAAATGATTTATTCTGTTTATATAAGATAAACTTTGTTGATACTAGGAATACAACCGTATTTTATCTGATACATCGTATTTGTTCGCGTCATCCAGACCCGCCGATCAACATCTTGCTGAATCTTTCATGACCCACTATTACCAATTCATGCAGTTTCAAAAAAATGGTTTAATCTGTTTACATGAGACAAACTTTTTTGATACTGAAAATACAACAGTATTGTATCTGATATATCGTATTTGTTTGCGTCATCGAAACTCATCGTTCAGCATCTTGCTGAATCTTTTATGCCCTACTAGTACCGATTCATGCATTTTCGAAAAAATGCTTTATTCTGTTTACACAAGATAAGCTTTGTTGATGATGGGAATACAACAGTATTGTATCTGATATATCGTATTTGTTCGCGTCATCGAGACACATCGATCAACATCCTGCTGAATCATTCATACCCTACTAGTACCGATTCATGCAGTTTCAAAAAAAGGCTTTATTCTGTTCATATGAGAGAAACTTTGTTGATATTTGGAGTACAAGAGTATTGTATCTGATATATTGCATTTGTTCGCGTCATCGAGAGCCACAGATCAACATATTGCTGAATCTTTTATGACCTCTTATGATCTATCAATACCAATTTATGAATTTAAAAAATATATTGTTCATCTTATTTACATGAGGAAAACCTGTTTGATATTGAAAATATAATGGTACAGTGTTGTGATGTATTTGTTCGCAACTTCGAGACGCATTAATCGACCTATTCACAGATCTCCTGTGATCTAACAATAAGGTATTTTAATTATTCAAAAAAATTAATCGGCTAATTTATACGAAGAATTTTTTTTGAAATTAGAAATACAACAGTACTGTATCTGATGTGTTTGTTGGCGACTTCGAGACGCTTCAATTAACCTATTCACGGACCTTCCAAGATCTACTAATAACGTTCCTTAATTATTCAAAAAAATTGTTTTGCTTGTTTATATAAGGATTTTTTTTTTGAAATACGACAGTTTTATATCTGATGATAAATCTGCGCATAAATAAATATATTCATAATTAATACACCCATAGTACTTAGCAGCCGTATTTTGGTACTGTAGTACTTCTACTCTGGATGCATTAAAATCAAATATTTTATATTCATTTATTCTGAAATTTAGAGTTGCCTTTTAACTGGTTGCTTTTAAATTTGAATCAATTACCACTTTGAATCTTCAAACCTTCAATTTCTTGCTATTCGCTTGCTAAAAAAATTGAATTTCTATTAACACCAGAAGAATTTCTTCTTCAATCACCTCGATTTTTATTAAAATGAAAACAAAATTCACAGTTTCGGAAAGATATATCTTAAAAGAATAAATATTATATCAAATTAAATTAAGTGTTCAATAGTGTAAAAATATTTCAATACAATCCTGATACGCGTCTTCGCGATCGTATTAGTCATAATAAAAATGACGAGTTCAGCTTAGGGTTTGTCGAAAATGGTTTTTGCGGGAAAAGTCTCTTATCCCCTATGGTGATCGGCAATGATCGACTGACCACTTTATAAGTAGTAATTTGCATACAAGCTGAGAAGTTACAAAATTACAAAACCAGTACGAAAATGTCGGACTAACTTACGAGGTTCGAGTCCGCGATTAAGTGAGTGCAGGTAAATTCCCTCGCAGAAACAAACGATCCTGAGTGTAGGCTATAAGTTTCCTCGACACGATCGGTATTGCAAAACAGCGTGAAAAAATCAACATCGAATGCGTATCGTTTGTCATCAAAGCGATTGCAGGGCAATCGTGAAATCCGTCGATTTTTCTCAACCAATTAAAGAGCGATTTATCGTCGATCGGTAAGATAGTCTTACACCCTGGATCCTGGCATGTATGTTGCTTTCAATTAGTGAACCTCCTTATCCTTTAAGGACAGTTATTTATTTTAAACGGGGACAAATTTGTTTCCTGATATAAATCGATGTTAATATCATTTGGAATCAAGAATTAAATCAAGGATTTTGTCTGAACTAGAAAGAATGTAAATAATATGGGAACATCCATTAATTACGCGAGGATGATTTCTAAAGTTTTTGACCCCCTCCCCCCTATTGTAAGGATTCGTAAGATTTTTGTGACCCCCTGCCCCCTTCTTACGTAAGGTTTTCTATTTTACTCAATATATCAACAACGTTTCAGTTATTTTCACTGTAAACGAGATTTCAAAAGACTTTAAGGGATTTCAGGAGATTTCAAGAATTTGAAGAAATTACTTAGTAGAATTTCCGGAAAAATTTCGATTTTTCAAAGGATTTTACAAAATTTGAAGGGACTTCAAGGAGTTTAGTCAGATTTCAAGAGATTTTATAGAATTTCAAGAGACATCGGAGGATTTGAATGGATTTTAAGGAATTTTGACATATTTTAAAAGAAGTCACGGGATTCCAAAGAATTTTGAAGGTTTCTATAGATATCAAAGTATTTTCACGAATTTTGAAGGATATCAGAGGATTAAAAGTTTGCAATGAATTTTAAAGGGATTTCAAAGATTTCAAAGGTTCTCATGATATTCCGTAATATTTCACGGAATTTCAAGGACTTTAACTAATTCTTGAAGATTATAAGGAATTTCCACGAATTCTGAAAGATGTCATGTAATTATAATTGAATTTCGAAGTTTTGAAGGAATTTGAAGGAATCTCATGTGAATTCAAAAGAGTTGCAAAGCTTTCAAAAGATTTACGAAGATTTCAAAAGATTTGAGGGATCTTCAACGGATTTTGATATATTCAAAGCGGTTTCGATGATTTGACAGGATTTCAAAGGATTTTGGGAGATTTCAAGTGATTCCAAAGTATATTCACGGAATTTAGAGTATTTTTTAGAATTTCAAAAAATTTAACAGAATTTCAAAGAATTTCCCAGTAGTATACAGGATTTTAAGGGATTTCAATGAATTTGAATGACTTCTCAAAGATTTGAGCGGATTCTGAAATACTTTAAGGGATTTCAAGAGATTCGGAAAGATTTCCACGGATTGAAGAGATTTTAATGATTTTTAAAGGGGTACCAAAGATTTCAAAGGATGTCCTAAAATTTCGAAATATCTCACGAAATTTCAAGGATTTTAACCGATTATAATGGACTTTTGTAGGATTTTCAATATTTCAACTGATTTCAAGGACTTCAAAAGATTTCACGGAATCTCAAGGAATTTTAAGGGATTTCGACAGTTTTTGAAGGATTTCAAGGAATTTCCGGGAAGCTCAAACGTTTTAGAGGGATTTCAAGAAATTATGTACGATATCCATGGAATTCGAAGGATTTTAAGAGATTTCAAGAGATTTTGAGAGATTTCGAAATATTTCGAAAGAATTTTTATTGATATGGGAACATCCATTAATTAAGTGAAGATGATTTTAAAAGTTTTTGAATCCCTTCTCCCCTATTATAAAGTATCGTAAGATTTTTGTGACCCCTCTCCCCTTCTCACGTAGGATTTTCTTTTTTTGATCAATATATTAGTAACAAAATTTCAGTTCTTCTCACCGTAAACGATTTAAGTTCCGTTAAAGTCGAAAGACTTCAAGGGTTTTCAGAATATTTCAAGAATTTAAAGAAATTACGCAGTATAATTTCAAAGAAAATGTCAATTTTTTGAAGAATTTCACGAGGAATTTAAGGGATTTTTAGGGACTTTAAGCGATTTTGATATATTTGAAAAAAATCACGATATTTCAAATAATTTTAGAGGATTTCAATGGATACCAAAGTATTTTCACGAACTTTAAAGTATGTTAGGGGATTTTAATTGGATTTCAAAGATTTTAAGAGATTTGAAAGAATGTTACAAGATTTGCAAAGATTTCAAAGCATTTTAAGGGATTTCAACAGATTTTAATAGATTTGAAGCGGATTCGATGATCTCACGAGTTTTCAAAGGATTTTAAGTGATTACAAAAAATCAAACGGAACTTCAGAGGATTTCCGAATATTAATAAGGATTTTAAGGCATTTCGAAGAATTTTAATGGCTTCTCAAATATTTGAAGGGATTTTCAGTAATTCTAAAAAATTCTCACGAATTAAAAAGTTTGCAATGAATTTTAAAGGGATTTCAAAGATTTCAAAGGATTTCATAATATTCCGTGATAGTCCACGGAATCTGAAGGAATTTAACCGATTCTTAAAGATTATAAGGGATTTCCACGAATTTTGAAGGATGTCATGTGACCATAATTGGATTTCTAAGTTTTGAAGGAATTTGAAGGAATTTCATAAGAATTTAAAAGATTTGCAAAGTCTTCAAAAGGCTTGTGAAGATTTCAAAAGATTTTAAGGAACTTTAACAGATTTCAATATATTTAAAGCGGTTTCGATGATTTGACGAGACTTCAAAGAATTTTTAGAGATTTCAAATGATATCAAAGTATATTCACGGAATTCAGAGGATTTTTTAGGATTTTGAAAAATTCAGCTGACATTCAAAGAATTTCCGCATAGTATACTGGATTTTAAGAGATTTCAATGAATTTGAATGGCTTTTAGAAGATTTTAGAGGATTTTGAAATACTTTGAGGGATTTCAAGACATTCGGGAAGATTCCCACGGATTGAAAAGGTTTCAATGATTTTTAAAGGGGTATCAAAGATTTCAAGGGATGTCCCAATATTTCAAAATATCTCATAAAATTTCAAGGATTTTAACCGATTATAATGGGTTTTTATAGGATTTTCAAGATTTCAACCGATTTCGAAGATTTCAAAAGATTTCACGGAATCTCAAAGAATTTTAAGGGATTTCGACAGTTTATGAAGGATTTCAAGAGATTTCCAGGAAACTCAATCGTTTTAAAGTGACTTCAACAGATTATATGTACGAGAATCATGGAATTCAAAGGATTTCAAGAGATCTTAAGAGATTTTGAAATATTTCAAGAGTAGTCACGGGATTTCAAAGGATTTTGAAGGATTTTAAGATATACTGAAATATTCTCACGAATTTTGCAGGATGTCAGATGATTTTAATTGGATTTCGAGGATTTAAAGGATCTCATGAAATTTGAAGATTTCAAACGATTTTAAGGGACTGTAACAAATTACAATGGGTTTTTATAGGATTTTTAAGATTTCAACCGATTTCAAGGATTTCAAAAGAATTTACGGAATCTCAAAGAATTTCAAGAGATTTTGACAGTTTTTGAAGGATTTCAAGGGATTTCCAGGGCGCTCAATCGTTTTAAATGGATTTCAAGAGATTATGTACGATATCCATGGAACTCAAAGGATTTTAGGAGATTTTAAAAGATTTCGAAGTATCTCGAGAGAAATTACGGGATCTCAGAGGATCATAAAGGGCTTCAAGAGATACTAAAATAATTTCACGAGTTTTGAAGGATGTCAGGTGATTTTCATTGGATTTCGATGATTTCAATGGATTTGAAGGAATTTCATAAGCTTTGTAGATGTCAAACGATATTAAGGGATTTGAACAGATTCTAATATATATAAAGCAGTTTCGACAATTTAACGGTAATTCAAAGAATTTTAAGGGATTTCAAAAGATTCCAAAGTATACCTACGGATTTTAGAGGTTTTTCCAAGCTCTCAAGAGATTTAAGGGGTTTTCAAAGAATTTTCGAATAATATACGGAAATTTAAGGGATTTTAACCAATTATCAACAATTTCGGAGGATTATAGTGGATTTTTATGGCATGTTGATGATTTCGAGCCATTTTCAAGGATTTAAAAAGATTTCACGGAATCTCAAAGAATTTTAAGGGATTTCGATAGTTTTTAAAAAAGTTCAAAGGATTTCTGGGGGATTTATTTGTTTTAATAGGATTACAAGAGATTATTGACGATATCTATAGAATTAAAAGCATTTGAAGGAATTTCAAGAGATTTCGAAATATTCCAAGAGAAGTCACGGAATTTCAAGGTATCTTAAAAGATTTAAAGACATTTCAAAGTATTTTCACGAATTTTGAAGTATTTCGGGGAATTTTAATTGGATTTCGAAGATTTCAAGGAATTCGAAGAAATTTTATAGGATTTTGAAAGATTCTCAAAGATTTTAAAGGATTTCAAGTAATTCGAATATTTCAAAGTACATCCACGGATTTTAGAAGATTACCTAATATTTCAAAGATTTAACGGACTTTTTTCCGAAAACAGGAAATAGTATTTTGAGGGATTTCAAGAGATTCGGAAAGATTCCCGCGGATTAAAATTTGTTTAATGAATTCGTACGGGATTTAAAAGATTTCAAGGGATCTCGTAACATTTCGAAATATTTTACGGAATTTTGAGGATTTTAACCGATTTTTAGAGATTTCAAGAGCTATACAGGGAGCTCTATCGTTTCAAAGTGATTTCAAGAGATTATGTACAATATCCATGGAATTAAAAGGATTTCAAGGAATTTCCACATGGTTTAAAAAACTTTCGAAAACGGTCACTGCATTTTGAAGGACTGCAAAGATTTCCAGGGATTCCACGAGATTAAATGGAAGGTTTATTACAAAATGAAAAACGAATAATGATATAATGTGTATAATAGTATAAAAAGTCATTCTAACAGCTTAAACTGGTTTCAATGAGCATATAAAAAAAAATTAGAAGCAGCATTATCATCAACGCCCAACACCATTTTCACTCAATATCCTCATCAATTACATCTCGTTATCATATCATCATTAACTTATAACACCATCGACAAGAAATCTTATTCCCCCAATAGCATTATCAATTATAGATCACCATCATCATATCCTTCCATCATTAACACATAACAACATCTTCAGATAACATCATCAATCATAGATCCTCAACTTTCAATACCATCTACAAATCTTCAGATAGTATTATCATCAATAATAGGTTATCGCTATCATCATCAATCATAAACCATCATCATCACATCAGTATCATACAGGGATCCGATTGGAACTTGTGTTCTATTTCGTCACTGCCAGTTAAACGAAATAATGCTGAGACAATCACTGATGAAAATTCAGATATTTATCAAATTTCGGCCAAATCTAGAGATAGCAGATCAAAGTCCGCTAAAAAGTCATTTTTTCCTATCAATAACGGAGTGAAACAAAAGTTTCATTCGGGCCCCTGTTATCATGAAAACATCATCGTCTTGGGTCAGCTTTTTTGTTTGTTGCATGAGTTTTATTAATGTTTCAAGGTGGGGCTGAACCAACTTGAATTGCAAGGTCCTTGCATATAGGATTTTCCGACTGATTATTTTAGTTTATAATTCCATGAACATTTCAAGACCAAAAACAAAAAAAATGCATCAGGCCCTTTTTGAAAAAATTTCACCTCATAGCACCTTAAGGCACCTTATGTTCCCACATTTTCTTCTTTCCGTCTGTTTGAAAAAAACAGCGCAACTGTCGGTTGCAAGGATCGTAAAGTTGGGCTAGTAGATTTATTGATTCATTAGATTGGATCATTTTGATATTAAATGAAAGATTGAATTGAGGTGCAGCAGGTTTGATATCTCAGGATTCACTGTGGTTCTCAGCTCTGGGTCTTACTTTGTAAGGACCTTCGCGACCTTTTGATTCTCATGGGCTATACGAGGCGCCGCGAACTCTTACAAACACGTACACACGAGCATCGGCGATATCAGGCGCATTATCGCGTACGACATTACCCGGCTTTGACTAATGTCCTCGAACGAATGCCTACGCTTCGCCGATTTATAATGCCGGTCAACGAGATGTGGACAAACATCGGGCACCAATATATTTCAGATTATGGCTAAGCCCCCACTAAGGCCACGGACCTCGCATAGTGCGACTCAGGATATTCCCTCCAGCTTTAGATATAGGAGGAATATCCATGTCCTCCATAGCCAAGCCAGGAGGGACAAGTCCAACACCAGAAGTGCATCCTTACTTCCTCCGGCTTGAGATCCTTGACGATAATGCCGTGCGAGGACCGACCTGTTTGAGATCAAGGTGAGGAATCATTCGTTCATCTTCGGAATGGTTTTATAGAAGTGCGAAATGCAGTCTTGAAGTTAATGGAGTATGGTATCGAAATCATGCTCGATCAGTATGAAGAAATTTTAATGGAGCGTTCTTAGTTTCTTGATCCATTAGGGTTCTTGATTATTTATTCGAGATGTGCTTTATGCTGAAAGACATTCTGATATATATCAATTTCTTTAGTTATTTCCGGTAGAAACTATTTTTTGTAAGGTGTCACAAATGATTAGCCTCATAATTCATAATACATTCATAGTTGAACATGATCACCACATCTCTATAATCCAGCTAAGAGAGAAGCTGTCACATTTCGTGACTGTAGTGTTAAGTAATTTGAAATTAATAAATGATGAGCACAAAAAAGGTTTGGTTTTTTGTTTAGATAACTTTCTTTAAGCTCATAAATTATACAAATTGCTCGAAATAGAAATCAGTGTGACAAGTCGAAGAAGTGATATAGTACCTAATTTTTACTCACCACGCGAAGGAATTATCCGTTCACCTTCTCAATGGTTTTATAGCAGTGCAAAATGGAGTCTTGAAGTTAAAGAAGTAAGGTATCTAGATCGCGCTCCATTGGTATAAAGAAATTTCAATGGAGCGTTCTTAACTTCTTGATCCATTAGGATTTTTAGGCTTTAGTCAAGATATGCATTATGTTGGTAGATGATTCGATATGTATCAATTTCTTCAGTCATTTCTGGTAGAAACTATTTTTTATAAGGTGTCACAAATGACTTAGCCTCATAATTCATGATACATTCATAGTTGAATTTGGTCACCACATCCCTATAATCCAGCTAAGAGAGAAGCTGTCACATTTCGTGACTGTAGTATTGAGTAATTTGAAATTAATAAATGATGAGTACAAAAAAAGTTTGGTTTTTTGTTTAGATAACTTTCTCCAAGCTCATGAATTATACGATTTGTTCAAAATGGTGATCAATGTGACAAATTGAAGAAATGATTCCTGCCTTGTATCCGCCATGCAAGGGAATCATCCGATCATCTTGGAAATGGTCTCATAGGAGTGCGAAATGGAGTCTTGAAGTTGAAACGAATATGGTATCGAAATCGTGATCGATCGGTATGAATTTTAATGGAGCGTCCTTAACTTCTTGATCCATTAGTGTTCTTCAGGCTTTATTCGGGGTATGCATTGTGTTGATAGATGTTTTGATAAATATCGAGGTCTTCAGTTATTTTTCGTAGAAACTATTCAATTTTTCAAAATTTTTTGTATGCTCTTTATCGAAAGTTCCAGTTTTAAAATGCTACACGTGAAGGTTAGTAATTTGTGACAAGTTTCGTACATACCAATATCTTAGACTAATTGAAATGACAACAAAATTGACGATTAGTATTTTATTTGCACTATTACGTTTTTCGATAAAAGATAAATTTCCGAATGGGTTAAGTTTTTAGAAGAAAACAGGATTCGAGATATACGTCCAATATTCTAGAAGCTTCCTTCTTTTGAAAAAGATTCTTTTTGTGAAAAAGGTGTCATAATCCCTCTCAAGTAGAGATGCATGCTTTTTCTGCAAACCAATCAGTTTTTATGGAATCGTAGACGGCCTAGTTCACGCAGCTTTAATAGAAAGAACACATTTAAAAATTATTTCAGTTAACTCTAACGCGTTAATTTTTAAATGTTTCCAATGTTTTCAAATTTCTTGTATGTTTAGTGAATCTTTTTATTGAAAGTTTCGGTTTCGAAATGCTGCACGTGTAGTTCAGTAATTTGTGACAAGCTCCGTGTAATATTAATATTTTAGAATAATTGAAATGACAAGAAAATCAACGACGAAAATTTTATTTGTGCTATTATATGCTCGATAAAAGATGAATTTCCCAAAAGTTTATGTTTTCTAAAGAAAACAAGATTCTAGATTAACGTCCGATATTTTAAAAATTTATAAGGAAAAGTTAATGGAAGTTTATGATTTTTTGGGATTTTAATGTAAATTTTTGAAAATTGATGGAAAGTGTTGGGAATCTATGGAGATTTAGTGAAATTTATGCAAAAACTTTTGGAAACTTCTGGGGGTTTTTGAAAAATGTAAAACTTGTCGATAAGCTATAAATTAATGAAAATATTTGAAACTTTTGGAAACTTGTGAGAATTTTACTAAATTTGACAGAAATGTTTTGAAATGATTGAAACTTTTGGAAATCTGGGAAACTTCTGAGGGGTCATGGAAATTTATGGAAATTTTTAGGCTTGTCAAGTTTTATTTAGGTTTAGGTCTCCTCATTCCATTTATGTAGTGATGACAGGCTTTTTCCCATCTTAAAGACCAAACTGCAGAAGGCTGGTGCCCTCCTCAGTATGCAACACAAACTGATCATAACCCGATTGGTTCTGGCTTTTTATTCATTCTTTCCTTTGAAAGCCATAAGTTTAGTAGGACTGGCGTTATGAATAGACACACCATCTCATGACGATTTAACTACTTACTTGTAGTTTGGACATCATTTTATACTTATGAAAAACATTTCTCGCATCAAGATGGTAGTTAGATGTATACTTTGAATAATTAACATTACGAGTAATAAAGCTTTGGATAAGATTGATACTTCTGTTGAGGAAAGCCAAGCTCTCGGAAAAGTTTTAGGCGATAAGTAGAGACTGGTTGTTTGGAATGGTAGAAGTTTAAATGATTTTGACGTGATGGAATTGCGGTACACAATATGCGTGAAGAAGCTAGATACTTTAACCGGAAATAAAGAAAAGGGGATGTGAGATAAGAAAGATAGAAAATGTTCTGGAACTTTGGTCAGTAATAGATAATGAATCAGATGGTAGCCAAGGAGTCGGTTGGATTACCAATGACAAAGCAAAACAGTATGTCAAAAGGTATGAATGTGTATCTTTTAGATTATTATGGGATGGAATAAAAGTGGGAATAAGAAGGCTATTTATTATATCATGCTAAGCTCTATTGGATGGTGACAGTGGTGACGTAAAAGATACCTTCCAGAAATCGTGAAATGATATTGTAGGCACTTGACATCCTGGGGAAAGAATCTTCCTACTCAGATATATGAATGACTGGTTTGGTGTGCAACGCGAAGGTACCGTCTGGTACTTGATCATTTAAGAAACACAAAAAACAAACAGTGACAGGGCGAAATTAATTAACTTCTGCTTAGAAGAAGGCTTGTTCATTATAAATACATGGGGCAAACATAAAATGATTCATATGTATACTTGATGCAGAGGTGAAAGCCACAGTATGATGGACATTGTTGTAACGATTGAGAGACTGAGAGGGCTGGTAATAGATACAAGGATTATGAGAGGCTCTGAATGTGGAACAAATTACTACCTCATTGTCTCAAAAATGAACGTAGGTCAAAGATGGAGACACTTGTGAAATGATGAAATCCGCGTGGTTGTCAACGAGAAAAAGCAAGACTACTCGAGAATTTCGAATACTAAAGGTCTTAGCGATGAGGAAAGGACTAGATTAGTGAATGACTGAAGGCGTAAAAAGAGAAAAGCCAAGATACTAGTCGAAGAAAGCAAGGATGAAATCAGAGCGGAAGAAGATTAGAAAATGCAACATAATTTTGAAGAAAATAAGTAATTATTTTGGAAATAGGCTTAGAAGATTAGGAAAGGAAGTACTAGCACTGAGCTAGTCAGAATTGAGAGTGCTGATGATGAAACTGTATGGGATACGGACAAAGTGAAAGATTATATGAGTGGTTTTTTTCAAGTAATTGTATGGCGGTTAAGCTACGGAGCATAATAACCGTGACATTGAAGAGGATACGTTAGACAATACCGTTGTAGGTGGCGGAAGAAGAATTGATATCGACGACATTATATCCTCGATTGAGAAACTAAAGTATGATAAGGCTGCTGGTGTGGATTGTGTCAGCGCTGAAATCCTTAAGAGCGGTGGCGGATATTTGTTTGTACGATAAAGGTGACTGTACTAATTATAGAGCGATAACTCTACTATATACCGTGGTCGAAATATTTACTAAAATACTTATTGGCGAGGTCATGGGAATAACTAAAGAAAAGATCTGTATAGAACAATATGGATTTATACTAAGAAGATCATTTGCGGATTAGACGTTTAGCTTGAGACAGATCATAGAAAAAAGTTTGAGAGTAAACAAAAAAGTTTCCTCTGAATTTCTTGATCTTAAAAAAGCTTTTGATAAGATGGATAGAACTAAACTTTTGGAAGTTCTGCAAGAATATGGGGTGAATGGTTGGCTTCTAAAAACAATAAAAACAATATATAATGGTAGCAAAGCGAGTCTAAGAGTAAATGGACAACTGAGCAATTGGTTCGATATTAAGCAGAGCGTAAGGCAAGGCTGCGTTATGTCCTCCTGGATATTCAATATATACATAGAAAAGTGTCTAGGAATGGCTCTCTTAGACGAAGAAGGTGGTGATCTCGGAACAGTGAAAGTGCGTGGACTGGCATTTGCGTAAATAAGATTGTTACGGCAGAATCAGTTGATGATTTGCATTCATCAGTCAATTTGAGTGTTTATGAATGAATGGTGAAACGAGTGTCATTTGAATGAGCAACACGCGACTTCTGGATTAAGGTGTCACAATTGAGGTTTCACATTTTGTAACCTTGTAGCATGTAATATTTTGAATCTAATAATTAGTAATGACAAGAATGTCTTGGCTTGTTGTTCAGATAACTTTCTACAAACTCGTGAATTATACGATTCGTTTAAAATAGAAATCAATGTGAAAAGCCGAAGAAATGATTCCTGCCTCTTATCCACCATGCAAACGTTTGCAGGAATCTGTCCTTTTTCAAGCAGACCCTAAGCTATTCGAATCGACTTAACACGACATCCCACTTATTCATCTCTATTCAATAGACGTCCGTTTCTCTTTGATTGAGCATCGCGAAATGCGAATGTGCAAACATACTTCCATCTCTTATCCTGTAAGAGACTAAGCATTAAAGAAGAGGAACGATTGGAGTAAGCAAGAGAAGATATTCTAAAAAGGAAGAGCTCAGGAATCAAAAATGAAGAAGGAGGGGTAGGATCTTTATCGCCTTCGGGTCGTTCAATTCGCATAATAAAAAATCCTGAGCGAAAGAACGGGAAAGAAACCGGAACATATCTCGCGCGCGAGCGCGTACCCAACGACAAATAAACCATTATCGCCTGGCGACAAGTTCTCTCACGCCCGCTGCTTATGGCACGTGCACATATAAACAAACACACACTCAGGTGGGCACGTGTTGTCCTGTCCTATGAGTGTCGAGTCCCAAGCCACACATGGGACCCCTTATGCGTGAATCAAACGCGAACCCGCCCAAGGAATGCTTAAGGACATCGAAACATAGCAATGCTTTATGGTGGTCCGCGGCTGAACTTGATTTATAAGTGCATTACTATACCCAAAGAAAAGCAAACTCCATGGAGAGACGACTAAGGCTATCTGTAACCCTATTGGCCCCACACTATCCAGTATTCAGTATCCAGTATTCACACCTTCGTATTATTCCCATTCGATTCCTCCCGGCAAAACACACTTCGATCCTGATTATACTATCCTGCTGCATTTCAAATGGAATATAAAATATTCGCTCAGATACGATCCTTATAAGTTATATATTTCTTAAAGATCGAAATAAAATCTACTTCCTTATAAATTTTTCTTTTGTACTAAAAAAGAAACACCTAAAATGTTCACGAATCTAAAATGTACTTTGAAACTACCCGCTTTTACGGCTCATTAGAGACGAATGTACGATAAATGTAGAACAAAAAGGAAAAAGGGGGAGAGAAAGAAAGATTCAACTATAACAACCTCTTACTCTTTCTTTTCTCTATCTTTTTTGTACTACTGGGGACCAACGTTTTTCGAGGTCAATTTAGACTTCCTCATCAGAGGTGATTTATAGGAAAACTACAGTTATGAATAATGAAAACTATATTAATTAAATTCAAATATTACCTAAAAATATAAATAAGAAATTTAATATCATATTTTGTTTGGTCAATTATTCTATATTTTCTAGTTAAAATGAATGGAAAATCCAAAAATTGTAATATGATGTTTTGTAAGTAATTCACCACAACACTAATTGAATAAACATTTCAATGATGTCAAAAAAACAAAATAGATAGTCGAAGCATCCTAACATAAATAAAATTTAGTTTTTAAAATTCAAAATTCTGTTAATTTTTTAATACATAGAGACAGTAATCCATTACTTTGACATAGATTTTAATTTATGAGAAATAGATTTTTTACAGCGAAAATTCTTTTTGATCGTAATCAGGAAGGAACTTCAGAAATACGAAGTACAGCGTTCCAAATCCCACCTTGAACTAATATTGACTGTCTGCAAGAAACCTCACAGAAAGTGGGTTGATTTAGAACCAATCTATTCAGATTATTCTATTTTTTTAAAAGAAAAAGGTTATAATTTGAACCAATAATACATTTCTGAAAAATTTCAAACTCTTTTAAATTTTTAAAATATAATTAAGTAAAATAGATATCTTTTGGGTAATTGATTTAATTATTAACAACCTCAATTAAAAGAAATCTTCAGTGTTCATAAGCAACCCTGCAGATTAGAACCAATGTTTGCCCAATGCCTCTTTTTTAAAATTTCTTAAAGATCGAAATGAAATCTATTTTCTTATGAAAATTTTTTGTGTACTGAAAAAGAACACCGAACAAGTTCACAATTAAAAACAGACTTCAAGACTTCCTGTTTTTTCGGCTCATTAGAGACAGATGTACAATGAATGTACACAACAGGGGAAAAAAGAGGGAGAAAAAAGAAAGAGTCAATCAAAACCACCGTCAAACTCTTTCTTCTTTCCAACTTTTTAATACTACTGGAGACCGACATTTTTCGAAGCCAGTTAAGATTTCTTCATCAGGGGCAATTTATAGTATAACTACAGTTATGAACAATGAAACATATATTAATTGTGTATATGCGTGTGTTTTTTGTTGAAGTCAAAAAATATTTTCCCGTTAATATGAAATATATTTTTTTTTTGGAAAAACTGTGAAACTTGCATCCTATCAATAATTCCTTCTGTAATGCATCCCATCTAAGTTTTTACTAACTGAATAAATGTATGTGATACTCCTATACCGGACTTTCTGTAGTATCTTTCATAATAGACATTCCGCCATTTTTTTTAAGTAATACTGAAAATTACATATATTAACAAAAACATGAAAATGAGAAAAAATAAAATAATTTTCAAATATAATTTCCTGCGTATAATATCCAGAATTTCATAATGTAAAGTTCGGCAAATACTTCAACACAACACTTATTAAA
>JAUMHM010000088.1:9866676-9878731 GCA_032362435.1 Melikaiella ostensackeni
GTATTCGCCATATTTGCTTAGAAGGACAAAGAGTAGTTTGTCGTGTTGGTAATACAGATCGGAAGAATCATAGAGGGAGTTAGTGATCAATACAAAAAATTTGAATTTAAATTGTGGATACGTAACATATTCCCCGGCGTTGAAAGTAAAATTTCAAAATAAGTTAACTCAAGTGTTATATATCAGTGCATAATATTATACAATTTTAAACTATAAAATTATCAGAAAGGAGCAGATATGCTTTACAAATAGTTAAATCCGAGTGCATAATAATGATTAGTCACAATTAGGTAGAGGGCACAATTTAGTGAATGCTCGACGAACAATGCCCTTAGTTGTTCTGACAGAGGCTATGCGAGAGATGCCATCTTTTCCAGGGTGAAATTCAACGATTCTGCCTAGGTTCCATGTTGATGGTGGCGTCTTATCTTCCTTTAAAAGGACCAAGGTGTCTTTCTTAATCATGGGATAAGGCTCCTTCCATTTTGTTCGCCTTTGGAGCTCAGAAATATACTCTTTATTCCAGCGGCTCCACAAATTTTGCTGAATTTGCTGAATTCGCTGCCAACTGGATAATCTTCCTTCCTTCAAATGCACCAAGTCTGGATCTGCCACGCTGGTAAAAGTTCGACCAATTAGAAAGTGGGCCGGAGTTAGAGGATAAAAGTCGTTTGGATCAGTTGATAAAGGAGTCAAGGGTCGGGAATTAAGTGTTGCTTCTATTTGAGTTAATAACGTGGAAAACTCTTCATAAGTTAAAATCGCGCCACCTGCTACACGTTTTAAGTGGTGCTTAACGGACTTCACTCCGGCTTCCCAGATACCTCCGAAATGTGGCGCGTAAGCCGGAATGAAATGCCATTGAATACCAATATTCGAAATTGATTCGCTCAATGTTTCTGACTCTTGGATTAAAAAGTTCCCCAGACGTTCAAGTTCATTGCTCCCTCCAACAAAATTAGTGCCATTGTCAGAGTAAATGTTCGCTGGTTTTCCGCGTCTTGAAGCAAAGCGCCGCAGAGCAGCTACAAATGCCTCCGCAGTAGCATCTGAAACGAGCTCTAAGTGCAAGGCTTTAGTTGTGAAGCAGACGAACAAACTTACATAAGCTTTAGTTATTTTACACCCTCGACCCTTTCGATCTTTGATAGAAAAAGGACCGGCGTAATCAACCCCAGTATTGTAAAATGGAGGCGATGGGGATACGCGAGCTAAGGGAAGATTTCCCATCATTGGATTCATTGATTTTGGTTTGACCTTGGAACACCTTATGCAGTCGTGAACTGTTTTTCGTGCTAAGTTTCGTCCACTGATTGGCCAAAAAGTTTCTCTTATACTTGCTAATAATAACTGAGGCGCTGCGTGGAGTAATTTAATGTGTTCTTGTTGAAAGAGTAGTTTTGTGAATGTGTGATTTGAGTCAATGACGATCGGGTGTTTTTTGTCTTCGTTAAAGTTTGAATTTTCTAGTCTATCGCCGACCCTCAATATTTCTGCCCCGTCTAAAAACGGATTTAAGAAAGATAACTTTCCCTTGGTAATTGGCTTGTTATCTTTTAGAAAATTGATTTCAGTTTGGAAAGAAGCTCTTTGAGATAAACGAGCAAGAGCTAGTAATGATTCTCGTAGTTCTGCGGTATCCAGAGGACCTTTGACTTTATTGTTTTTGAATTTACAGTTACGCGCAAATCGTATACAGTACGCGGTTACTCGAATTAATCGCGATAACATATTGAATTGTTTAATTATTGAATCATCTACTAGTATTGCTTCTTTATTTTCCTTCTGAGCGTGAAATACATTTTTCACATCTGGTAACTCAATGCTTGACGCTTCTGCAACTGGCCATTCTGTTTTGTTTTTGAGTAAGAAATCTGGGCCTGACCACCAAAGTTTTAGATCGGATATTTGATTTGGGGTTACGCCTCGAGATAAACAATCAGCTGGGTTGCATTTAGTAGGAACGTGTCGCCAAAATTTTATGTCAGTTAACTCGCGTATTTGAGCGACTCGATTTGATACGAAGGTCTCGGTTATATTTTTATTTTTGTTGTTAATCCATCCCAAAACGATGGTTGAGTCAGTCCAGTAGTTGACTTCATCGATAGGTCTGTCTAACGCGGGCTCTACTTTGTCACACAATTTTGCCAGCAAAACAGCTCCGCATAGTTCCAGCCTAGGAATTGTTTCATTCTTAAGTGGAGCTACTTTTGACTTAGAGCAAAGCAATTTTATTGTAATGTGGCCACAGTCATCCTGTGATCTAAGATAAATACACCCCCCGTACCCGCTTTGGGAAGCATCCGAGAAACCGTGTAATTGAAGATTAATGACCTTTGAACAAATAACCTTTCGAGGTATATTAAGATCGTTCAGACTAGGAAGTTGTTTTTTGTAATTTAACCATTGCGCATGTAGCTCATAAGGTAAAGACTCGTCCCATGACATCTTTTCTAGCCATAAACGTTGCAACAACATTTTCGCGATAATAATACACGGCCCTAAAAGACCAAGTGGATCAAAAATTTGAGAAATTTCGGCAAGTATTTGTCTTTTTGTGACTTTCGAGTTGTTAGAAATATTTACTGAATACTTTAAAACATCTGGATTTGTTTGCCAAAAAAGGCCTAGTGTTTTAATTTGTTTATCATTCGGAAGATTAACAAAGTTAGAGGTACTTTGGGATTCTGTTATTTCGTTAAGTATTTGTGGGCTATTGGATACCCACTTTCGGAGGTTGAAACAACCTTTGGCTAAAATTTTCTTTAAGCGATTTGCTAGATAAATGACTTCTTTAATAGTATCCGCTCCGGTGAGCAGATCATCTACATAAAAATCTTGACGAATTGCTTTGGCTACCTTAGGTTCGGCCTTTTCGCATTCGGAAGCAAGTTCCATTAAACATTGTATAGCTAAAAATGATGCCGCCGCGGTGCCATAGGTGACTGTGATTAACTCGTATACCTCAATTGATTTACTTGAGTCAAAACGCCATAAGATTCGTTGAAGCGACGTTTGTTCAGGATTAATTTTTACTTGGCGGTACATTTTTTCTATGTCCGCACCTAAAATAAACTCGTGTTTTCGGAATCTAATTAGAATAGAAAATAAATCGCTTTGTACGTTGGGACCAACCATTTGTAAATCATTTAAAGATACACCTGAAGTCGTTGCTGCGGAAGCGTCAAAAACTACCCGAAGCTTTGTAGATACGCTTTCAGGGCGAATCACACAATGATGTGGGAGAAAATATGATGGCGTAGCTTTGATGCTACTATCAACCCTTCTCATATGTCCCAATGCAATGTACTCATCTATAAATTTTGAGTATTCCCTTTGAATTTCAGGTTGTTTTGTAAACCTTTTTTCTAAATTAAATAAGCGACGTTGTGCGTGCTCCTTTGAGTCACCTAATTTTTGAGGATTATCTTTAAATGGGATTGAAACGATGAACCTGCCCTCTTCGTCGCGTTTAACCGTTTTTGTGAAAAAATCTTCGCACGCGTTTTCTTCAATTGATAGAATCCCTTTGTTCAATGAACATTCTTCTAACTCCCAGAATTTGGTTAATTGATTCTCAAAATTTATTTTATTAATTAAATTGCAAGCTACTAGCTTAGATTGTGGACCTGGCATGGGCCCTGCAAGTATCCAGCCAAATCGGGTTTTTTGTAGTAGAAGCCCGTTATTGTTTAGTTTTATTTGTCCAACGCAAATTAATGACCAGAAAATCGCGTTGCCTAAGAAAATGTCGATTGTTCCAGGCCTATCAAAGTGTGGATCAGCTAGTTTAATATGCGATGGTATTTGAAGTAACCTTGCATCAAATGGAAGTTTAGGTACTTCAGACCTAATTTTCGGTACAACAAGGCACGTAACTCGAATTTTAACTGAGCTATTTCTTGAAGAGATCTCAAGTTCTCATTTGTGTTTAACTGCTGAAGGATAATCGCTTATTGAACCTATATTGACATCGACAGGCGTCTTTTTAAGTTTAAGTAAATCACAGAGTTCGGAAGTGATAAGGTTGCATTGGGAACCAGAATCTAATAAAAGACGAGCAGGGCGTTGCTCATTGCTCTGATTTTTTACAAATACCATAGCTGTTGAGAGAACCCCATCATCCGAATTTGACGTTATTGAATTGGTTGAAAACATTAGTTTTTCTTTAGATTCTGGAGCTGCATTAAGTGCGGGTGGTTTGCTTCTTTCGAAGTGAAGCAACGTGTTATGCCTACCCTGACATTGATTACAACCTTTTGAATTGCACTGCCTTTGAAAGTGGCCAGGCCTCAAACAATTAACGCAAAGTTTACAGCTTCTAACTTTCTCTGCTCTTTCTTGAGCTGACAATGAGATAAAATTAGAGCAATCTTGGATGTGGTGCTCCTCTTTGCAAAGAGCACAGCATATTTTGTGACCAAAAAACGATTTCTTTGATTGAAAATTGCCTTTGTTTTCGAATCCCGGTTTCAAATCTTTTTTGAGTCGCAGATCATTTATTTCCAAAGTTTCGAGTAAGTTCGCACGAGAGTTTAAGAATTTTTTGAAATCTTCCAAAGTTGGAATTTCGCTACCCGTTCTCTCTTTTTCCCAGGCCCTGGCCGTATTGCTATCTAGCTTTGACGATAAAAGGTAGATTAGTAGCGAATCCCAATTATCGGTTGATTGCCCTAATGTACCTAAAGCCCTTAAATGTTTATTAATGTTATCTAACATCTTACGAATCTGAACGGAAGATTCTTTCGTCATTGTTTCAGAATTAAAGATTGTTTTTATATGGTTTTGTATTAAAAGCCTTTTATTGTTGTAACGGCTGCATAACGCGTCCCAGGCCACTTGATAATTAGTTGCTGAGAACTCTAATGATTCGATAACTTGAGCTGCACTATCTTTAAGTGCCGCGACCAAATAATGGAATTTTTCTATTTCACTAATATCCTCATTTTTGTGAATTAAAGATTCGAAAGTATCCCTAAAGCCTAGCCAATCAGAGAGCTCGCCATTAAATTTTGGTAATTGAATTTGCGGCAATTGTAAGCCTGATGCTTTAATTATAACAGGCTGATTGTTACCTGCTACTGCGTTGGCTATATTTGCTTGCTGGAGCTGAATTTGTTGGAGTTGTTGCCCTAACTGTCCTGCCGATCCTACCTCAGAATTTCCCCGTGTGTTTGAATGTGGATTATCTTTTGGAATCCCGCGCATTAATAATTGTGTAGCTGCAGATACAACAGCATAATAATTGTTTTCAACTTCTGTCCTATATTCAATTGTATCTTGCGCCTCAACAGTGAGCTCGTCAATTTTATCCTGTATTTCTTCATACAAATCAAAAGCAGATTTAATTTTTTCTAACCGTTCTTTGATTTCTAACTTGTCAATATTATCTAACTCGACAGCCTCGTCAGGATAACTCTGAGAAACCCTACTTATGTAGTTGCTAAAAATAGTGAACTTTGTTTTGCAGGTGCCGCGTTTTTTAATCAAATCATTCAAACCTGCCATCTTGATTTTATTGTTTAATTTATCAAATATAAGCCACTTTATAAGGATTTGGAATTGACATTAAATAAAAGGATGCCCACTTATCTTAATTAGAAGAACGACGTTGTCCTGGTATCGATGCGGTTGATCCTTGTGATCCACGTAGAGGTTAGAATCCATATAGCTTGCTTGGAAATTGAATACGCTGACCCACAGCGATAGCCTTGAAAGCTGGACTCAAATCCAGAATACGAATGGTAGATAAAATTAATCGATGGCTTGACAGCTCGTCTCAAAGTAAGGAAGATCAGGTGGTTGGCCTCGAGAATTTTGACGAACGAAATCGATGTATGTATTAAAGTTGCGAATCGAGTATTGCTCGTGCCTTTGTTCAGGCCTGTGCACACTAATACACTGACACACACATTGATTTGAATCTTGGTGATTCAATTTTTGTTAAATTGCACACGATTTTCATAACGAAATGTTAGTTTATTGTCCACTTTGTCTAAAACAGCGTTGATTGCCGATTAAGCTTTGTTGTAGCTTCAGTTTTACACAATAAATGGAGCTTGAGCTCCGTGCGACCGCATGGCCGAAAATCAGTTTTATACGCGACAATAGGCACTTCGCGTTTTGACGAGTTTGGTAGACTCTTCGGTACTTTTGAACCGAAATAATTGTTCACAAACGTTTGTCTATCGACATCCTACTCGAAGGACCAATTTATGTTACATTTGTAAGCTGGATTTCACTGATATTTTAGAATAAAGACACGAGCACCTTTTAGTTAAAGTTATGTATTCGCCATATTTGCTTAGAAGGACAAAGAGTAGTTTGTCGTGTTGGTAATACAGATCGGAAGAATCATAGAGGGAGTTAGTGATCAATACAAAAAATTTGAATTTAAATTGTGGATACGTAACAATGTGCATTCATTGAAAACAAATATAATTCTAACAAATTTTGATGCGCGTGTGGAGTGCCTACCTGAACAAAGTTATAAACATTGTGATAAGTTGATAAAAAGAAAAAACGGAAGTGTGATAGGTTGCTGGTCATGAGTTCAAGTTTCGGTCGAGGCGCTAATTTTGTTTTCTTCATTACATTTTTTTATATATTAACAATACATATATATTCATTGAAATATACTTGAAAGGATGAGGAGACAATTATTACAGGTATTGTTAGAAATTAAAAATTTACTGGCGGTGCAACTTTGAGGGGCTCATGAGGGCAACCATAAGGGCAACCGTGAAGGAAGCCTATGTTAGATTCTTATGAATTAGCATATCTTTTCCTTGAGGGTTCACACCTGGTTTACTCTCATGGGCCTCTTATGGCCTGAGGGCTATCCACGGCGGCTCCCTGCGGGGCCCACTCTATTTTTTCTCGCGGATAATGCCACTATTTTCTCGCAATTGCCCGCAAATACCACTATTTCTTCACTTTCCCTTTAAAAATATTTTGGAACTTCTTAGCTAATTGGCTGAAATAACATATCCAGTATGTCTACCATCTCAAGTACAAGAACCTATAAGGGAAAATAGTTCCAAAGGCTAATATATAGAAAAATTTATTTCAAATATTTTAAGTTGATCTATTCTTTATTGTCTAAGCTTGAGATTGTACGAAATTATCGAATTATATCAACTTTTTCCAGAAAAATCTGTCAAAATTGTATCATTTTGATTTGTAACACTTATTGTTTGAACATTCTAAAGTCAATAACGTCCGAAAACAAATAATTTCAAATTCGATTACGAAAAAGTGAAAAAATTGATATTTCAAACGTACTGTTTCGAAGCATAATCTTTAAATGAAAGCCTTAATTGTCGATATATTGAACATTAAATATCTTTAAAAAATGACATATATATATATATATATATATATATACGAGTATATATATATGAAATTGAAAGAGCAACAAAATCGGCAATTTGATTCAATCACTTTTTGATGTTTTTTTCACAGGTTTTTCAATGCCAGTCAAATCGAAACTCTCAAGATTATTCAAGATTATTCAAAAATAAACCGATTCTATTGTACAATCTCATATTTTCAATAATTGAGTAATTTTAAGTTAAAAGGATTCAAAATTAATTAATTAGAAATTTCAAGGGTTTGCAATTCAATAAATCTGAATTAGAAGTGTTAAGAATAGTCAAATAGCAAAAATTCGAGTTCGGAAAAGACTTCCATAGACTCTTATGCTAGAAAAAGAAAATTCAAGTTTTTCATATTTTTTATTATTTTATTCATTTTTCTATAAGTCTAGCGTTTGATGTATTTTTTTTTTTTGTTAGAAAACAAAAATATTACTTTTTCGGTTTTTGAAGTAAACCCGAAAATTCGTTTTTTAAGAAATACAATTTTTCGGTCTTTTTTGACTTCAACTTGCAGTAATTCAGCCAACAAATCATTATTAAGGAGTTATGAAAGGTTTTTTTTTGGCCGCGCGGCCCGTTCCTTCGCGAACATGTATCAACTCAACGCGTTCACGTGGAAATGCAACTCGTTCAAGACGAAGTATCATTTATTAGTCGGAATTGAAGGTATAAAAATATTAAACAATGAAGAAAAATAAATTTCAAGTTTTCTGGAATTCAATGAAAACCTAGGATGCATCAGTAAGTTTACAAACATCAAGATCAAACAAAACAAAACAAATAAAACAACACAATGCACTACATAATATTGTGTATTGTTTATTTCTTCTTCTTTTCACTTTAACCCTCAATGCCATATCAGTCAAAAATAATTTAGAAAATAATAATTTATAATTAAAAATTTAGTTCATTAAATTCTGTCTAGTTGATAGTTATGTGCAAAGAAACAGGCCGCGCGGCCGAAATAAATCCTTCACAATTTCTTAATGATGATATTGTTCGAATAATTTTTTCATAGAAAACATGTTTATACATTTGTTAACAGCTTTCACCCCGGAAGTTTTTTGTTGCTCAAAATTAGCTCGACTCCCCATAAGCCTGAAGATATGGATGCATTATTTATGCAATGTCTCATATAACATTTATAACTTTTGTTTAAACAAATATCTCTATTATCTATTAACTCTGTCAGTCGTAGAACATTACATAGGAAATTCTCTGCAAGTTTCATCGAAAAATACGAAGAATTGGCTCAATTATGGCGAGTTGAAGTGGAAAAAGACAAGAAAATTGGTTTTCTAAAAAACGGGATTTTTGGGTTTACTTCGAAAACGGCTGAATCTACAGTTTTTTTGTCAAAAAAAAGAAGATGTTCAAATAAATTTTTCATAAGAATATGTACATTTGAAATTAAAATTTTAAACTTGTTTGAAAAGTGTCCAGGGGCCAACGTCTTTCAGCGAGAAAAATGTATAGGTGGTTATGAAATCCTGCCCCTCGACTGTTAAATCCATTATAAACAAACCTCTTCCAAATTAATCTTCTTTTATTAGCGCCATATTAATTATTCTAACATTCTATATTTAGGTGTCTCATATCTATGTCTTAACGATTTATACATGCAATTCATTTATAATGATACTTGCAATAAATTCTGCTCTAAATCCCTGCCTTAAACATTTTACCAATATCGTTGGATTGTTCCTAACAATATTTGTAGCTGGATCAAGGATAACTATCGCTGGTTTATAAATCTAAAAATAAGTTTTCGAATTTAAAAATGAATTTTTTCCTATATAGTTGATCCGATGCATTTGTGTTTTATATTATAAGTTTAATATTTAAATATAAAGATGCCACTATTCTCCTACTATTTTTAAAAACTTATGTCACTATTGACACTATTTTTTATTTTTGAAGTGAGTTTGAGTTCTGGGGGTCGATAACGTATATGAAATCACATTTCATAGGTTGATTCAGAATCTATTCAGATTTTTTTATTTTTTGAAATAGAAAAAGGTAATAATACAAAATAATAACACATTTCTGAAAATTGCTAACTTCTTTGAATTTGTATACTATATTTAAGTAGAATAGATATCTTTTGGTAAATTAAATTAATCGATAATGCCTCGATCAAAAGAAATCTAAATAGTATTCATAGGCTACCCTGCAGATTGGAACAAATCTTCGCGTAATGTCTGTTTTTCAAAATCTCTTAAAGATAGAAATGAAATGTACTTTCCTATAAGAATTTTTTGTGCCCAAAGAAAGAACATCCAAAAAGTTCACAAACGGAAAATAGACTCCGGAATTACCTACTTTTACGGCTCATTTGAGACAGATGTACAATAAATGTAATTTATTAATGAATATTAATAGTAATATTATCAATAAATGTTATTTTGCATCACGAGAAGAATACAAAAAGAGAGAGTTCAAGGAAATGCTATTTATGAAGAAAGGAGGTAACAAAGCTAATTATTTAAAAAGAGATCTTTCGAGATACAACAAAATTTGGGATGAAGTCATTAGTTGGAAACATTGAGTGTAGTTTTGGTTAGAATTTTGCCTATGTGCAAAATCAGTTTTCAATTAAAGAATGAGATGATTGACTCAAGTTTCTATTCAGAACATTTGTCTATGTAAAAATCATTTTCAATGGAGGAATGAAATATGTACCAAAATAATAATTGCTATCAATTATGTCTGTGTTATTTTTAAGCAATAATGGTTTTCTAATCTAATAATGTTTTGATCATTTTTATCTGTTTTTTCCCTGTAAATATCTCCTGATGAGAAAGTTTGAATTGGCTTCGAAACATGCTGGTCCCCAGTAGTATAAAAAGACAGAGAAAAGAAAGAATGAGGGGTTGGTTTGGTTGACCCTTTCTTTTCTCTCTCGTTTTTTTGTTATATATTTATTGTACATTTATATCTGACGAGCCATTAAACTGAGTACTTTTGAAGCGTATTTTTTATTTCTGAAGTTTTTGGGTATTCTTTACAGGGACAAAAAAAGTTTTCATAAAAAAATAGATTTCATTTCGATCTTTGAGAAATTCAAATTTCACATTCCACACTTTATTTTTAATTTTTCAAATGTCATTGTTTGTATTGTCAAATTCATATCACGTGTTGAAGCTAACGTTAAGTGAGCTCTGAAGTTACACGTGAATTTTAAAATAAAAACAGTGACATGTGAAAAATATGAATTGAAATGTGAAATCATACATGACACTGGTTTACAAATTTTTTGGTTCATCGCGTGTATCTGAAAGAAGAAGTATTTTCTAGACTAATTTTGGGTCGCTGAAAAAGAAATGACACTCATCTATTTTCCCAAACAATTGTTTTCGAGATATTTATAAAAAACGTGTTTTGTGGCTCTTTTTTCATTAACTGGCAGAAATCTCGAGAATGGTTGAGCCAAATAACATAAACTGTATATCATTCGGAAGGTATGTTCTTCTTCTTTCCGACGATATACTGTTTGTGTCAATCGGATCAACATCTATTGGGTTGTAGACGATAAAATTCAAAAAATGGAACAACTGAAAGTGAGTGATTTTTAAATAAGATCGAAACATCCACTTTTTAAAAAATTTCATCGCCTGTAACCCAAGAAATTCTAATCTGATAGGAACAGACAGTATACGAGTATATTCGAAAAGCGAAGGATCATGCCTTTCGAAAGAACCACAGTTAATATGGATGGGATCAACAATTATTAAGATATATGCCAGTAACTGAAAAAGAGCCAAAAAACACGTTTTTTGCAAATATCTCGAAAACGCTTATTTTGAAAAATAAATGGATGTCATTTTTTTCAGCGACCCACAATTAGTTTAGAAAACCCTTTTTTCTTCTGGTACTGTATTGAAATAAATAAAAACTTGTCCAATAATCCATTCGATCTAATGAATCCTGAGATGTTTCTTTTATCGAATTCACCCTCGAAGAGATATGATATAACAACCGAGGCGAAAAGACCACCATACGTGACCCAATAGCCAACACCATGGGGGGTCAAGGCGGGACGATGAATGGGTGGAAGTCAGAGCCAGAAGGAAAAAGAGTGAACAGATGGAGAAAAAAGGGGAAGGGGACCATAGCATCCCAAGTTACTGTGTTTGTGTGAGTTTGCATTATTACGTCCTTATATTATATCGCGAAGGTACAAATGTTGCTACATATGTAAAATTCCTAGCTGCGACCTCGCAGAGGTATAATAATATCTGTGCTGATAAATGACACACATAACCGTACATGGGTCTGGCCCCAACCACTGCCACCATCACCAGTGAACCACCATCGTACCACTCCGCATGACTCGGCTTATTCCACTTTTGCGGCGATGCATTACAAATTTTACATTTTACAAACGGCCCCGCTATCTTTCGCGACACCCAATCCTTCGAGGAAGAGTGAAACCTTTTGATAATGGAGCTTCAGGAATTTTTGACTCTGTTATTTTACTTTTAAAGTATATAAAATGCTTATCTTCTCCCTTCCCCGAGTCATCTTCAGCACCCTCACGTTTCCTTATTTCCCTCACCACCATCTCCGCTTTTCCTCCACCCACCTCATTTCTCCTACCCCTCTCATTTTCCGCATCTTCACCCCCTCGCGTTTTCCCTCCGATCACTTTTTCCTATTCACCCACTTCTCAACTC
>JAUMHM010000088.1:9878741-9923370 GCA_032362435.1 Melikaiella ostensackeni
CTCCCCCTTCTTCCTCCTCTCCTCATTTTCTCCCATCCCATCCACTAACTCTCCCTGTTTCCCCATTACTTCCCTTCATCCCCCTCTCCTCACTTTACCTCATTCCCCTCATTTCACTTCCTCTCCCCGCCTCATCCATCAATTTCCTTCATACCCCCGCACCACCTCGTATGCCATGGCTTATTTCACTTTTGCGGCGATATATTACGAATATTACATTTTACAAATAGCCCCGCTATCTTCCGTGACACCCATTCCTTCGAGAAAGAGTGAAACCTTTTGGTAATGAGGCTCAGGAATTTTTGTCTCTGCCATTTTACTTCTAAAGTATTTTAAATGTTTAACTTCTCCTTCCCCCGCGCCACACCTACCACTCCCACATTTCCTTATTTCCTCCTCCCTTCACTTCCCGTTCCATCATTTCCTCTCACTTGCCTTCATTTCCTTTTCCTACCTTCATTTTCACATTTTTCTCCTTCCCACCATTATTTTACCCATCCTCACTCTTATTTTCCCTACCCTGACCACCTTCACGTTTCTCCTTCGCTCACTTTCCCCTATTTTCCCACTTCTCAACCTTCCCCTCATTTTACCCCATTCCCCTCACTTCACTTCCTCACCCTGCCCCATCCATCAATTTCCTTCACTCCCTCGCCCCACCTCGTGTGTCCCGACTCATTCCACTTTCGCAGCGATACATTACGAACTTTACATTTTACAAACGGCCCCGCTATCTTCCGGGACACCCAATCCTACGAGAAAGAGTGAAACCTTCTGATAATGGAGCTTTAGGAATTTTTGATTCGGTTATTTTACATTTTAAGTATTTACAATTTTTTACTTCTCCCTTCTCCGATTCACCTCCACCACACCCACATTTTCTTACTTCCCCCTCTCGCCACTTTCTGTTCCCTCATTTTCTCTCATTTTCTTTATTTCCTTCGCAACCTTCATTTCCCCATTTTTCCTCTTTCCTCCTTCATTTTACCCATCCTCATCCTCATTTTCCCCATCCCAAACCCCCTCTTGCGCTTTCCCTTCGCACACTTGCCCCTATTCGCCCACATCTCAACACTCGCCTCACTGTACCCCACTCCCCTCACTTCACTTCCTCTTCCCACCTCATCCATCAATTCTCTTCAATCCCCCGCACCACCTCGTATGTCCCGACTCATTCCACTTCTGCAGCGATGCATTCCGAACTTTACATTTCACAAACGGCCCCGCTATCTTGCGCGACACCCAATCCTTCGAGAAAGAGCGAAAACTTTTGATAATGGAGCTTCAGGAATTTTTGACTCGGTTATTTTTCATTTGAGGTATTTACAATTTTTTACTTCTCCCTTCTCCGATTCACCCCTACCACACCCAAATTCCCTCATTTCCCCCTCCCTTGATTTCCCGTTTCATCATTTCCTTTCACTCTCTTTCGTTTCTTTTCCCTACCTTCCTCTCCACATTTTTCCCCTCCCTGCCATCATTTTACCTATCCTCACTCTTACTTTCCCTATCCTGACCACCTTTCACGTTTCTCCTTCGCTCACTTTCCTCTATTTGCCCACTTCTCAAACTTTCCCTCACTTTACCCCATTGCCCTAACTTCACTTTCACTCCACGCCCCACTCATCACTTCCTTTCACTCCCCCGCACCACCTCGTATGTCTCAGTTCATTTCACTTTTGCGGCGATGCATTATGAATTATACATTTTACAAACGGCTCCGCTATCTTCCGCGACACCCAATCCTGCGAGAAAGAGTGAAACCTTTTGATACTGGAGCTTCAGGCACTTGTGACTCGGTTATTTTAATTTTGAAGTATATAAAATTTTTAACTTTTCTCTTCCCCAAGCTACCCCTACCACCCCAACATTTTCTAATTTCCCCCTCACCTTATTCTCCGTTTCATCATTTTCTCTCACTTTCCTTCTTTTTATTCCCCTATCTTAATTTCCCCATTTTTCCCGTTCCCTACCATCATTTTTCCCATCTTCACCCCCCTCCCTCGCACGCGTTTCCCCATCGCTCACTTTCCCCTATTCGCCCCTTCCCAACCTTCCCCTCACTTTACCCCATTCCCCTCACTTCACTTCCTCTCTCCGCCCGATCCATCACTTTCCTTCACTCCCCCGCACCACCTTGTATGTCACGGCTTACTCCATTTTTGGGACCATTCCCACATCCCCTTATTTTTTCTCACTTTCCTTCAGTTCCTTCCCCTACTCTTATTTCACCTTGCTTCCCCAGTCTTAACTTTACTTCCCCTCCCTGCCTCACCCCTCACTGCCCTTCACTGCCCATTACTTTTGCGGGGGATAAAAAAAAGATATAAAAAACTAAATAAAATGTGTACAACATACTCTTAAATGTCTCCATTCAAATGAAAAAAATGAATAAGAAGGAGAAAAAAAAGAAAGAAACATCCAAATCCCCTTTTTTCTTTTATGTCACTTTCTATGATACTTTTTTTTAAATCGCGATCAATAAACATTTAGAAAAAATTTAACAACGTTTCGGTGACTACTCAACACTAGGGTGGGTCGAAATCTCAATTTTTACATTCTCATCAGAGAAGGTATTAGGTTTGTGTAAAATTTGAACCCCCCACCCTCCTCGTTTTTGTCAAATTTCCACGTTTTGAGACCCCCTGAACCCAAAAAATAGGTATTTACGAATGGGTCTGTCTGTATGTCTGTCTGTGAGCACGATAACTTTCGAAAGAATGAATCTATTGGATTGTACTTTGTTACACTCTTCGAGTATCGAAAACTAAAGGTCAAGTTCGTTAGCCAGCCATTTTGGATAAAAATTAAAAAAGTTAGAGCATTTTCAAAATTTTTGAGATCATTTTTTTCAAGATTTAAAAATTATATGTACAACAGTTCGTAGTACTTAAATTGTCGAACAATTTATCCTCATGATTTTTTTCGCTAAAAAAAAATGATGAGAGTTATAGCATTTTCAAAATTCAAAAAAAGAAAAGAAAATGAAATTTTTAAGCCAAACAATGCATAATATGAAAAAAAGTCAAGAGTAGAAAAATGTTCCTTTTTAAAAGTCCTGCAAGACTGTCGCAACGAATTTTCGAATTAAAAAAAAATCGAAAATTCGAACTTTGAGCCAAATAGCGCGAGATACGAAAAAAAGCTCTGATATCAAAATTGCTGTTTTTATGAAGACGCATAAGCTTTCTCATGAACATTTTTTGGTGAAAGGCATAGTTTGTTTCTTAAGTATGAAAAATGATATTGGAATATTTTAATTATAGTTTTCGAGCCAAACGATGCAGGATAAGAAAAAAAGTCAGAAGAGTGGAATTTGTGCTTTTAAAGAGTCAAATAAAATTGACGTTACACATTTCTCTATAAGACCAATCGTAAATCATCCATCGTCTTTTTAACTATTTATTTGTATATATTATACGGCCAGCGCAGAAAATCGTGCGCGAATATTGTGATGAGAATGTATTCCTTAAGGCCGATAGAGCCTTAAGTAAATAAATTTCCGTTTCATTTGAAATCAAAAACAAATTTATTAATTTATACATACAAAACATATAACACCGAGCGCGAAGCGCGACTGCCGAATCGCGCGCCCTAGGCGCGCTTAAATTCGTGAGCAAAGCGAGCTGCTCGCGAAGTGCGGGATGAGAATGTGCCCGCGAAGCGGGCAGATTTTTCGAAACTCGAAACGTAATGGAGCAAAAAATACGTTTTTTCGATTTTGTAAATTGTACATTTTTTTAAATAACACTAAAAGTGCATTGCCTTCAATTTCTTCAAATGGGATCAAGAAAACATAGCAGTATTCTGTTTCTGCTATTATACAAAAAAATTTGTTTCGTGGTATGTAAGGTGCGAAAATTTCTCAAAATATTCAAAAATCCTGTTTCCGTTCTGATTTTGATGTGACGAAAAAAAATTTTTTTCGTGCTATCAATATAATTGCATTTTTCTCCGGCTTAAACTCGAGAAATTTAAGGCCCAATATTCTCAATTTTCTGGGAAAAAATGTGCAATTAACCAAATCCCAAAGAAGTGGTTTTGCGTATTTTTAAATCATCCTAACTTCAACAAAACTTTTTTCCAATTTTTCATTTTAAATACTTTTCACTAACGAAACACCCCTTTCAAGGCAACAAAAACAAATTTTTCAACATGTCAAAACCTATGAGGAAACCAGGATGTTCTCCCCTTGAGATCTGACTGAATACTAAGACTAAATGTGCAATCATGTAATTGACTAGAACCACATTGTGATTCTGTTTTTTTTCAATGTTTTTCCAATGTTTCCTTTTTTTCTTCCCTTTCTTTCTCTCTTGCAATTAGAATAGAGACATTTGAGAGTGTGTTGTCCAAATTTGATCATTCGACCCTTATTTTTTTTTTTAATGTCCAAGAACTTCGTAGTTAAATTTGAATGTTGATCCTTGGAGAAAAATTTTAATTTTGGTCCAAACTGAATTTAATTACTTCAATTTCAGTTTCATTCCAAGAAAAAAAAGATGACAAATATACTGAAAGAAGATTGAACCACAATTGGTTCATTTCAAACGATACGAGCATTAAAAGGAATTCAATTGTTTTTCAATTTTGATATTGATGAACAGAGCAAACATAACTGAAGTTGAAAACAAATTTGTTAGCAAAAGAGTTGGAAAAAGTCGAAGTTAGGTTTTTTTCTATATGCAAAGAATTTTGTTAGGTGAAAAAATATTTTCAAATCCTTGATAAATGTTTGAGCAGGATTACGAAAACACTCGATCATTCAACTGACCCGTGTGGAAAAATGGAATAGGCCCCCGTAGATGACCCTCATGGAATGCCCTCGTGTCACAAGAGGCCCATGAGGGCAATCCAGGCGTGGCCCCGCATGAAAAAGACATGCTCATCCATAAGGATTCAACATGAGCTTCCCTCATGGTTGCCCTCATGTTTGCCCAAGAGGGACCCTCGTGGGCGCTCCGCAGTTGTCTCAACGCTAAATTTTTAATTCTTAAAAATACTTGGAACAATTATCTCCTCATCACGTTTAGGTATATTTTTCCCTTTGGACTAAGAAATTTTAGCTGATCGACCGTAAGCGCAAACGAGCAGGCCCCCTTGCGGGGACCCTCGTGACTATTTCTCTATGGATAACCCATATGAACCCCTGACGAGAGCCAACATTCTAAAAAGAGCTGAAAGGGTCTTTTTTCTCACAAGAAACTGGATCTGAAATAAATTTTGATAAAGTAAAGAAAATCATGTTGAATTTTCGAGAAAAAAAAATTATTTTCAAGCAAAGGGAAATTCTTTCTACTTTTAATTCAATTTTAGCAAAAAGTCGAGTTGTGTTAAGAGTTTGTTTCCCATACCAAAAAAACAGTGGTAGACATCTAAATTTATGGTGATTATCATAATTAATTTTCTACACATAAGATTAGAGATTGATCATCTAAGGGGCTGCTTTTTTTCATGATATGCTAACCAAAATACCGGAAATGGGAGAAAAATTCGCATCGGAGGGTGACTTCTGCTCGCTCACGCCTGTCTTTGCCACGTACGATCAATTTGAAAAATCTCTGGCGGCTCGTATGTACCATGAAAATGGCAACAGAATATGAAAACGGTCGACGCGCAAACCGGGGAAAATCTTGCTACGTGCACGTTGGACACTGCCCCTCTGAGGATAGACAAATATTTCTTTTTGCAGCACATGTATTTTGTAATTTGAAATAAACAACCCTTCTTCTAAGCAGAACCTGATCAATTTTTCCCCGTTACCCTCCATTTTTGAGTCTCCGAAATGACCAAGTACATTGTCGGTACCTTCGCGTTGCACACCAGTCCAGCCATTCATATATCCGAGTAGAATGATTCTTTCCCCAGGATCGCAAGTACCCATAATACCATTAAACAAGTCCCATAAGGTATCTTTTACATCACTACTGTTACCATCAACTGGAGCGTAGCACGCTATAAGAAATAACCTCCTGAATCTTACTTTCTCTCTAAACCATGATAATCTAGGAGATATAAATTCATACTGAGGGGGTCAGCCTTATTCCTATACGGAAATGCTGATTTCAATCTAAATGGCTCACTTCGGCACAAGTGTAATGATCAATTTTTAAATTATCGAACAGATCGGAAAAAGACAAAATCCTAGCGAAATTCTTAAAATCTACGATGGCCCATATAAATTGCAAAAACAAGTACAACCGGAAACTTTTATCTTATTGGATCCCAGGAAAAAAAAAGAAAAGTGCATGTACCACACACAAGATTCAAAAAGATACGTGGAGAGAAAAAAAGATATTGATCATTAACCTCGGAAAGGAACCGTTAGGTATGAAGAAAACAAGCGGCAAATGCAAACAGTGGACAAGTCTCCCAAATAAATTACTCATATACGGAAGAAATACGAAAGATGGTAATATTTACAAATGAGTTATGATCGGCTTGTGTTGCATACTGAGGGGGGCACCATCGTCCTGCAGTTTGGTCGTTAGGCTGAGAAAGGACCATTCATCAGTTCATAAATGTGAGAAAAATGATCAACCCTGAGTTCTTGAGTGAGACTTGACAAGCTGAGAAACTTACACAAATTTCCACTTGATTTTTCGAAAATTCTTTTATGTTTCTAAGGTTTAAAACATTTCCAGAGATTTCGAGCAGTTTAAAATTTTCACAACTTTCACAGTCTTCTATCTTTATGAGGTGGTGTGTCCATTCATAACGTCAGTCCCACCAAACTCTGGTCATTCAGAGGAAAGTATGAAAACAAAGCCAGAACCGAAGGAGTTATGATCGGCTTGTGTTGTATTCTAAGGGGGGCATCATCTTCCTGCAGTTTGGTCGTTAGGCTGGGAAAGGACCATTCATTGCTTCATAAAATGATAAGAATTATCAACCCTGAGTCCCGGAGTAAAACTTGACAAGCTATGAAAATTACACAAATTTCAATTTAGATTTTCAAAAATTCCCTTATTTTTCTAAGGTTTCAAACATTTCCAAATGTTTCTAAGGTTTCAAACATTTCCAAATGTTTCTAGCAATTGTAAAATTTGCACAATTTTCACAGTTTTCTATCGTTATAAGGTGGTGTGTCCATTTATAATGTCAGTCCCACCAAACTTCGGTCATTCAGAGGGAAGTATGAAAACAAAGCTAGAACTGAAGGAGTTATGATCGGCTTGTGTTGTATACTGAGAGGGGCACCATCTTCTTGCAGTTTGGTCGTTAGGCTGGGAAAGGACCATTTATTGCTTCATAAAATGATAAGAATTGTTAACCCTGAGTCCTTGTGTAAAATTTGACAAGCTAAAAGAATGACACAAATTTCAATGTAAATTTTCAAAAATTCACTTATGTTTCTAAGGTTTCGAAAATTTCCAAACATTCTTAGCAATTGTAAAATCTGGATAAATTCCGCAGTTTTTCATCGCTATAAGGTGATGTGTCCATTTATAACGTCAGTCCCTCCAAACTGCGGTCATTCAGAGGAAAGTATGAAAGCAAAGCCAGAATCGAAGGAGTTATGATCGATTTGTATTGTATACTGAGGAGGGCACCATCTTCCTGCAGTTTGGTCGTTAGGCTAAGAAAGGACCATTTATCAGTTCATAAATGTGATAACAATTATCAACCCTGAGTTCTTGAGTAAGACTTGACAAGCCAAGAAACTTACACAGATTTCCATTTGATTTTTCAAAAATCCCTAAGGTTTTAAATATTTCCAAACATTCCCAGAAATTGCTAAATTTTCACAACCTTCCCAGTCTTCTATCGTTATAAGGTGGTGTGTCCGTTCATAACGTCAGTCCCACCAAACTTCGGTCATTCGGAGGAAAGCATGAAAACAAAGCCAAAAGCTGAAGGAGTTATGATCAGCTTGTGTTGTATACTGAGGAGGGCACCATCTTCCTGCAGTTTGGTCGTGGGCCTGGGAAAGGACCATTCATCACTTAATAAATGTGATAAGAATTATCAACCCTGAATCCCTGAGTAAAACTTAACAAGCTAAGAAAATTATACAAATTTCAATCTAAATTTTCAAAAATTCCCTCATGCTTCTGAGGTTTTAGAAATTTTCAAGCATTCCTACCAATTGTAAAATTTGCACTACTCTCACAGTTTTCTATCCTTATAAGGTGGTGTGTCCATTTATAACGTCAGTCCCGCCAAACTTCGGTCATTCAGAGGGAAGTATGAAAACAAAGCTAGAACCGAAGGATTTATGATCGGTTTGTATTGTATACTGAGGAGGGCACCATCTTTCTGCAGTTTGGTCGTTAGGCTGGAAAAGGACCATCCATCAGTTCATAAATGTGATAAAAATTATCAACCCTGAGTTCCTGCGTTAAACTTGACAAGCTAACAATAAGAAAATTATACAAATTTTAATCTGAATTCTCAAAAATTCCCTCATGTATCTAAGGTTTCAAAAATGACCAAACGTTCCTAGCAATTGTAAAATTTGCACAACTTTCACAGTTTTCTGAAATTCCCACAAGTATCGAAAAGTTTCAAACATTTTCATAAATTTTATGAAATTTCCAAAATTTTCCCAAAATTTACATATCTTTCCCTAACTTTCCATGAAAACTTTTCATAAATCTCCGAATCCAATAGAAGCTTTTAATTCAAAGTTGTTTCAAAGTTGAAAGCCTACTTATATTTTGATGATTTTTTATCATTGATGTTTGATACATTTCGATGATTGATGTACAATTTTAAAATTGAAATTTGAACTTTAAATTTTTGCATTTCGAAATTGACCATAAAAATATTTGTGAATATCGCGAAGTCACAAATATTAATATCCCTTCAATTTGTGATGGTGTAAATAGACGCGGTAGCTGGAATTGAATAAAAAGAAGACTAAAAACATCTTTAATCTCCCAGCTTAGTAGAGAGAGGAGAAGGTGCTGAGGATTTCGCTGCAGGCGTTGAGAGTTCGGCATAGGCGTTTCGAAGGCATCGGCAGAAAGAAAATCGGCTTAAGGGACGTGAAAATATACATATAAAATACCGATATTTATGAGGGTCGCGGCATCGAGGATAATCTTTAGTGAAGATAATAATTTATCTGTAACCTGGCGACCAACCTCGAGTATTTTGACTGAGATCCCTGGTACTCCATTCTTTTTCAATGCCAAAATTTACCCCCTGAAAAAATACATAGATATATTATATTTAGCTGAAAAAATCGATTCACGATTTTTATCTTTCATCTTTTCTTTCTTTTTGTTATAAAAAATAATTGTAGATAAGACATTTGAAATATTGCAAATGAGTGAAAATTTAAATATCTCTAAGTTGACCTCTTATATAAATAACATTCAAATTATGTGTATAATTTCGGATTGAATTTTATGGATTTATTCGCGTAGATTAAGTTGATTCTCGAAAAAAATTGTGGTATTATGAAACTGTCTGATATCCTGGACGAAAAACGTTGACCGAATGATAATGCGATCATTTGTAAATTCGTTGTTGATCTAGCGACTTTTATTTAACGTTTATTTCCAATTCATTTTGCGTGACGTTTTTGAAATCACGTCTTCGTCATCAAAAGATCTGGAAAGACAAATTCGGGCTATTGAATTTAAAATTTCGCTGCCTACGTCTGAATCTAGAATTTATGTTTGACTATGTGCCTTAAATAATATTGTTGATTTAATAGACTAAAGTCATTTATTCAGAGAAACCGGTTTCAGAAGGCCAACCAATTTTTGATTCTCTAATCGATTCTGAAGCAAAGAATTAACATTTATTATTCAATTTCTTTGCAATAAAAATGATATTATTAATAATAGAAATATCTGACTCTAAAATGTAGAATAATTGTAGAGACCCAACCGAAACTTCCTTTCCATTTCGTTACTGCTAGTTAAACAAAATAATTTTGATTCTATCATTAGTGCAATTTCAGATATTATCAAATTTCGTCCAAATCTAGAGATAGCAAATTGGAATTTAGTAGAAAAATTATTTTTGTCTATCAATAACGAAATGGAACGAAAGTTTTCGCCGGACCCTGAATAAATGGAAATATCAACTATAAATTTTTTCTTGTAAATAAAACGAAAGATCCAGAAATATTTCGAGAGAATATTTTATCCACGATAGAAAAATAGTATTTTATAAGAAAATTCTATATTTAATGAATTGAAATTATTCTTTTTAAGAACGTTTCTTTACGCTCCTGAGCATTTTTCATCTGCGGCTATTTTTTTCAAATCTGCGGTCCAAATGTCTCAACGTCCCAAAACTCATAGATACTGGATATGAAAAAATTTCTCAAAGCACACACTAGGATGGTCAAAAAAAGGATTTTTCTAAAAAGTGAAAACGCTTTTCGAATTATTCAAAATTAAGGTCGCATAATGAAGTTTGACTCCTGGCAAAATGTTCAAATTTTGTAAACGCAATAAGAATTAGCCCAAGAAAAACGTCAGTTTTTTATATGTTTAATGCAAAATTGAAATTTTCGGCTCGATACAGGTCGCAACAATTTTTTGTAAGTTTTCTTAGCTATATATTTGAGTTTTGATATATGTTTAAAAATTTTTCTGCAAGTTTCTTATTAATTAGCCAAATCGTTTCCTAATTATTGTGATTATAAATTCGAAATAATGATTTTCTTAACTCCAAAAGCTGTTTTTCTTCAAAGAAGCTTATCGTATCTAAGAATGTATGAAGTGAAAACTTATTTCCAGGTTTATATCTGCAACTTTTGTTCACATATTACAATATCGTAAAATGGGTAAATATGACCATACACAAGATAAATGGTCGAATAATAAAGTTTGATCCCTGCAATAACTCAATCGGAAGCATTGAAAATTAGCCCAGAAAATCGTAATTTTTCGTTATTCTTAATAAAAAATTGAAATTTTTCGGCTCCATACAGATCGCAAAAAGTTTTTTAAATTTTCTTCGCTATGTATATTCAAGTTCTGGTATATTTTTCACAAGTCTTCTGCAAATTTCGTATCAACTTATGAGCCAGTTTCTAATTATTGTGATCATAAATTCGAAATAGGGCTTTCCTTTATGCCAAAGGAACATGATACGGAAAACATGTACGAGAAAAAAAAATTTTCATCATAACATGGTATGTAAATTTGCTGAAAACAATATTTTTATGGGACGCATAGTTTTTGTTTCAATCGTGAAAAACTTTTTTTTTTTTAAAAAGTCTATGTCCAAGCAAAACTGTACGAGTTACGGAAAACATGTTCAGATGAAAAATTATTTATCTCAAAAGAATGAGTAAATTTGTTATGAGCTTTTTTTATTAGACGCACACTTATCGTGTCTAAAAGTATGTAAAGTGAAAGCTATTTTTATGATTTATATCGGCAATTTTTATTTCATTTCATTATCGTGAATTGCATAACTAGCTCCATAAACAAGGGTAATAATTGAAATGCGGAGTCATATAAAATTTCTGCCGCATAAGCTACAATTCACTCAAATTTTAAAAATGTGCTCAATATTTACAGAAAATATTTTTTTATCCATACATAAAAAAATAGTCGCTAACTTCACATGCAATACATGCAAATGACTTTATATAAATGACAAATTAAATATAAACGTGTATTTAAAATGTATTATGAATTTATAAGCAATAATATACATGACTATTATATTTTATATACTTTGAAAATTATTTCAAATTACATAACAACGTATCCTAAGTTTACATCCATTCGTATATCAAAAGGCAGCTCTTATTTTTAATGATTTTTAATTATTTGTCCTGTGTATTGTCATATTTATGCATTTTACGATTATGCATTAGCTTATTGAATGAATCAGCTTATTTGAAGAAAAAAAGCTTTTATCATTAAGAAAAGCATTATTTCGTACGTACAAAGGCAATGATTAGAAAACGGTAATAAAAAATTCCATTTTCAAGCTAAAATATACGAGATGACTTTCATGAGATGGATTTCAAATGCAAAACTATTTATCTCAAAAAGATCTACAAATTTTTTCTTGACTATTTCCTTCATGGGACACATAGTTTTTGTTTTAATCGTGAAAAATCTTACTGAAAATGAAAAAAAGTCCATTTTCCAGCAAGACTGTATACATGATACGGAATAAAATGTTCGAAAGAATCGTTCATCATAACAGGATATACAAATTTGCTTCGGACTATTTTCACATGAGACGCATAGTTTTTGTTTGAATCGTGAAAAATGTTTTCATAAAAGAAAAAAAGTGCATTTTTCGGTCAAACTATGCAAGATACTAAAAAATACTGAAACGCAAAATTATTTATCCTGAAAAGATCTAAAAAATTTTCCAGCACAATTTTTCATGAGACGCACAGTCTTTGTTTTAATTGTACAAAATGTTATTGGAAAGAAAAAAATTCTATTTTCCAACAAGACTATATGAGATACGAAAAATATGTTGGAGAGAAAAATTGTTTATTTGAAAAGGATGTACGAATTTTTCTCGGAATTCTTTTTTATAAGACGCATAGTTTTTGTTTTATTCGTGAAAAATGTTTTTAAAAAATAAAAAAGTACATTTTCCGGTCAAACTATGTGAGTGCCGAAAAAAGCTGACAAGCAAAATTTTTCATCTGAAAAAAAAGAACAAATTTTTCTGAACCATTTTTTGATGAGACGCATAGCTTTTGTTTTAATCGTGAAAAATAACATTAAAAATTAGGATTTCAAATTTTTGGAAAAACGGGACAAGGTACAACAAATATAACAAATGATAAAATCATATAATGGCAAAATTATTCACCGAGAAACGGTCTACAAAACTTTTCTTGATCGTTTTTTCATAAGAAGGGTAGTTTTCGTTTTATTCGTGAAAAAATGATATTAAAAATAACAAATTTAAATTCATGGAAGAACGACACAAGATACAATAGAATGTTTAGCGGCTTCCGCTCCATTTCTTACTGTCGGTTAAACAAAACAATTTTAGTCAAATCATTATTGTAATTTCAGATATTATCCAATTTTGTCCAAGTCTAGAGATCAAAGTTTAGTAAAAAATCATTTTTTTCTATCGATAAAGAAATGGAAAGAAAGTTTCGTTGAGATCCCTGAAAAAGATGAATAATTATAAATACACTAATCTACTTTGTGAAGTTATAAACATAATTATTTGAACAAATTAAGATACGTCCGTCGTATGAATAAGAGAAAGTGAGAGTGGGGAGGGAAATTGAGGGAAGTGTAGAAGGGCTGGAGAATTGAAGTGTTGGGATGGGTAGTGAGGAGAATGAGTGGAGTGATGAGGAGGAATTGAGGGGAAATGAGGGGATGTGAGATTCTCCCACGTTTCCCCTTCTCCAATCTCCCCTTCCCTCTTCTCATTTCTCCTCATATCAGTCTCCTCATTTCCCTTCGATTTCCCTCATTTCCTCTCATTTCCCCTTACTCCCTATCACTTCTACTCATCACTCCTCAACCCTCCCGTCATTTTCCCGCACCTCAAAACCCATCTCCACACTTGCCCCATTGCCCCTTGCCCTCGTTTTTTTTTATGATGGTCGAGGAGGGGAAATTAAGAAAAGTGAGGGAAAGTGAGTGTAAGTGAGAGGAAATGAGGGGACATAAGGAGAATTGGGGGATATTAGGGGTAACGTGAGGAGGGAAGATGTAGAAAATTTTGAATACCATATTAAATCAATAATCATCTAACAAAAGGCTACAAGTGCATTTCAAAGCCACATCGCCGAGTTCTCGCAATGGCAAATCCGAACGTGGCATAATCTCTCATCGAGTGGGTTGAGGTCGATGGGTTGTAAAAGGGTGGGGGAGGTTAAAGAGGATTTCCGATCCGTCCATGTGGGATTCTGCAGTCGCTGAATGCGAGATAAAACCTGGCTGATGCCTGGCCCGGCGATTCGAGTGAGAGGAGATGAACTCAGAATGAAAGTGGAAAAAGGATGTATAGATAAGGGAGACGAGAAGGGGGTGGAGTGAGAGAGCACGAACGATCCCTATTGAAAGCGAGCGGAAGGTAAAACTCGAGATTGCTACGAATCCGAAGAGCAGACCCTGAAGACTTCTCCAAATCCATATAAATTGTCGTATTGTTGGGAGTCCGCGTCGCATACCAATTCGAAATACTCATGTCGCGAAATCCTCGAAAGAGCATCGGTCCTTGCAGCCTGATACTGACACTAGAATGCGGATTTAGGGCTCGGAAATGGGAGAGAAACTGGCTTGAAGATTCTTCAATTAACGATACGAAAAGTTAAAGATCAGAAAAAAATTACAGGGGAAAAAGGTTTTGAAGCCTATTAAGTCGTTAATAAAGACGATCAAATCTCCTCTCTCCGCTCCCTGAACTTCCCGCAGTTTACATCATTTCCCCCTCCTGCGTTTTCCCTACTCTTATTTCCCCTCCCCTTCCTCTCCTAATTTCCCTCCACTCCCCCTCATTTACCGCCCCTTATTTCCCTCCATTTCGTCTAATTTCCTTTTACTTCCTCGCTACTTGCCTCATTTGCCCCTCCCTCTCCTAATGTCTCGTCACTTTGCCTGATTTCACCGCCCTTATTTCCCTCTATTTCGCCTAATTTCCCTGTACTTCTCAGCTATTTCCCTCATTTTCCTTCCCCTCCCTTCCTAATTTCCCGTCACTTTCCCTCATTTTACTTCCTCTCATTGAACTCCATTTCGCCTAGTTCCCCTTTACTTCCCCCACCACTTCCATTATTCTCCCTCACTTCCACTAATTACCCCTTGATCCTCTCATCATTTCCCCGCACCCCCTCCTCACTTCCACCATTGCCTCTTACTTCCCTTCACTTCATCTCATCACTTCCCCTCATTTTCCCTCACTACTCCTAAGTTCACCTCGCCTCTTTTCATTTTCCCTCGTTTACTTATTTTTATACGACGGACGAACACCCGACCAAAAACATAAGGGTTTCTTCCCGAGGCTACAATACCCTAAAAATTAGCACGTCTCTATATATTTAAAAAAATTTTAATATGTTTTATCAGAATTTTTAATCTTGGAAAAGACACTAAGGGGTGTTGAAACGTTGATGTATTTGTTTCTGTAAATAAATACTTAATTAGAACGTATGACTAATAAAACTTTCCTGTTCCCATTGGAAAAATGTATATCAACATTATAACGTTCGAAGAAAAGGATACGAAGATTCTTTAACCGAATGAAATGATTTTCTTTCAGAATCGTTTAATTTCGAACGAAATAACTAGATTTCAAACCAAATGATAAAATTTTCAACCAAAGAATATGGATTTTCTACTAAAATAATAAATAAAATAACTGGATTAGTTAAATTTCCGATGGGAGAAAAATTTCAGTTTTCCCATATTGGGCTATAAATCTCTATGGCTAAATGCCGCCACAATTTGAATAGTGAAAATGAAAAAATAGTTGCAAAAGCAATAATATTGATTGTTTGTTGTGAAAAAAACTTGTGAACTACATTTCGAAAGTAACTGAAAAAGTAACGATTTTTATAGTTACTATTACTGAAAAAAATGTAACTAGTTACCAATTCGTTACTCACTCACAGAAGTAATTTTATCACCACTATCGTTACCAAAAAAAGTAACTAGTTATAGTAACTAGTTAAAAGGAACTAGTCACGCCCCGTCACTGCATCCTAGTGCTTATTATAAATATAATAAGGTTGCCCGAAGCATGGTCATAATTTGAGGTACAATAATTGAATACAATTAAAATTGAATTTCATAATTGAATGTAAAAATATTTGACTGTCTTATCATTGTCTCTTTGGACGATTGCTACACTTAGGTCTTCTGAATTTTCTTCCCGGTGAAGAATTTTCCTCATAATTACAAAAAAATTTATATTAAGAAAGTGGAATAATGGTTCTATTTTCAAAAAGAATAAGAAAAGCAACAAAATGGAGAAATTTTGAAAAATAATGGAAATATTTGTTCAATTAGTGTTGTGGTGAAGTATTTGCAAAACACTGGATGACAATTTTTTGGATTTTATACGCAGGAAGTTATATAAGAAGTGATTTTATCCATTCTTATTTTCCTGTTTTTGTTAATATGGTTTTCAGTGTAATTGATAAAAATTTGGTGCTATGTGATTTTATGATAAATGTTACTGAAAGTTCGGAGGGGTATTAAAGAATTCATTCAATAAGTAAAAACTTAGATTGGATGCATTACACAAGGAATTATTGATAGAATGCAAGTTTCATGGGCTTTTTTCAAAGAAGGTTTTTCATGTTAACAAGAAAATATGTTTTGACTTCAACAAAAAAAAAAGATACCAAAGAGACTTTAAATGAGAATATCAATAAATTTAATAAATCTATTTGAATTTGGTCGAAGAGGCTGTAATGCACAGATACACATAATTTTATACTGTTTTCTATTTTAGAATAATAAAAAATAAAAATAAAAATCTTCATAGGGAAGTGAATTTTACATTGATCTTAAAGATTTTTGATTCTGGTAGAAAATATAAAGATGGACTAAACAAGATTTAATAATAGAAAATGTTTCATTTATGCTTTCAGGTAATATTTGAATTTAATTAATATCTGTTTCATTATTTAGAACTGAATCGCTAAGTGCAGAAAGGGAACTACTTCAAAACATTGATTTTGAGATAATCAATTAAAACAGTGTAGTTAATTATGGATAATAATATATGCAAATTCCATGTTCTCAGCTCGTAGAGGTGCAACAGACTATAATTTGAAGTTGTCTTAGATCACATTTTCACACTGGTTCCTCAGCAATACTCAAAGAAGGTACATGAAGTATACCCCTTTTTGCACTGAATGACAAAAAAATCCAAAAAACACGTTATAAGAATACAAAATTCGTTTAATACATTGAAAAATGTTATTTTTGTTATTCATACACATTTTGATGATTTAAATAATAATAATAAACAGAATTTAATCGAACCTATTCGATAAAATATTGTGTTATTAAATAATATTGGCTTAAATATTAAACTATTCATGAGAAAAATCCTCTACTGCTTCTGTCGTAGGCCATTCAAGCAGTTCTTCATAAAAGTGATCATATTCATCGGGAATATACTGTCTAACTTCATTCACATATTTGATTTTATTTTCGTTAATAGGTATTTTATCTGTATAAGCTTCTTATGTAGCAATAGAGACCAAAATATTTTTCTTTTTCAAGATGAAGGTGTGTTTCCCTGTGTCATCAATAGAAGGGCGCGTAATGTTTTCCCCAGGACTGTTGCTATCATATTCGAATTGAAAAAGTTTAGAAATTGTAAAATCTTACTTCTGACATTTTTGAAATCCTTTTCCAGCCGTTTCTTTGCTAATAGCATGTTTTTATAAAAAAAATTCCACCAATTTTTATAATTTACTATATCTGAACCTTCAACCTCTGTAACTTCGAATTTCTCTGCAACTCTTTCAGCGATCACAATAAAATCTTGTGGAACATGCACACGGTCATGTTTTTTCACTTGTCGCTTAATAAGGGCAAAGTCTTCACCGTAAGGAAACAGTGAGTGCCCACGAATTGGCAAATAATGAAAAATCTTTCTGAAGCGCTTTGTACGAGTATCTACTAAGACCGTTAGAAAGCGAACAACTGTGTGGTTTTTATTTTGGCCAACACAGTTGTCACTGAAAATGTGCAATTCTTTTATCTCAGGGCCAATGTGGTATTCAATATAATCAAGTAAAAAACTACATATTTCATTTGATGATTTTTTCGCTATACATTCATGATACTCGTAAATGTAAGGTTTTGCTGTGTTTTCACCTACATTATGAATACCGAATGTATTTACTCATGAATATAGTGGAAAATTTGACATGAAATCCAAACAGATTCCGGCAACATTGTTTGCATTTCACACAGCTTTCAAACAGATTCTATTTTATCATGAAACTTTTTTGCCACCTATTTGTGTGCTAAAAGTTCGGCAGCAATGCGATGTTTTTCTGAATCACTAATATTATTACTACGTAATAATGCACCCTTTTGAAAAGTTTGTACATTATAGTAGAATTCATTCTTGCATCTAAATACATAAACTCTTCACCGCTGTAATGTGAGATTATCACTGGAAATTGTTCTATATGCTTCTTTATTAATACACACGTTTCTGGACTTACTGTATTGCCACTTTCAGATTTACCTCTTCCATCATAAGATACTTCGCCTCGTGATAAAAGATTGCATATTCGATAAACTCTCTTTTTCGTTAAACCGGGCAAACTCAAAAAAGCAGAGTAAAAAACTTAAATTCTTTCCCACAATTCATCACAAAATAGGTATAAGTACTTGAGTTCGGTCTTTTGTTTTCTGCTTTTTTAATACGTTTCGTATCATTGCTTAAAAAGAGACCTTGTAGGAAGACATTTTGCTCCTTTTTATAATGATTATAGCGCTAATAATACAAAAGTTTTATTGAACTAATGTCAGTGCACTTGATCCTTTTGGTTACTCCGCAGATAATATTTCACAAAAAAAAAACAGATTTTAAATATATTTATTCAAAAATTATTCGGCTAAGTTCAGAAAAAGGTTCACTGCTGAAGATGTTTCCTTTTCGCACTTTGTGATAACTTTTTAATTTTCAAATTCATAAATATTTGAACAAATAATTTTCGCATCATTTCCTTAGTGCACTCATTAAATAGAGCGTATTCGAATCTATATGAATACATTATTAATTTATTTTGGCCAAAAATGTCAGTAGTTCTCTTTCTGAACTTAGCGATTCAACTGTAATTATCCTATAAACTATCCCGATGAGGAAGTCTAAATTGGCTTTGAAACATGTTGGTCCCCAGCAGTATAAAAGAAGACAGAAAAAAGAAAGAATGTGAGTTAGTTTTTGTTGACTCTTTCTTTTTCTCCATCTACTTTCTTTTTTGTTTGTACATTTATTGTTCATTCGTCCTTAATGAGCCGGAGTATTGATCTTGTGATTGATTTGTGAACTCCTTGGGTGTTCCTTTTTCAAGACACAAAAAATTTTCACAAGAAATTGGATTTCATTTTGATCTTTAAAAGAAAATACTTTTTTTCAAAAATATTTTAATTCCGTTGATTCGATTTTTCATTCGATTTTTTTCGATTCTGTTTGAGCTATAAATGTTTTTCCGTGCAGAATAGCTAATTTACTATTAATCTCTAATTTTACACATAATTTGGAAGAATATATGTGATCCGAAAGCCATTCAGTGACATCTTGAAGGGTAAGTTATTTAAAGCTCATTTTATTCGACGACAGATATCTTTTAGTGGACCCAAACGTCCCATTCCGTAGCTTGTAACGATTTTGTAAATTGCTCTTCCATGCTAATATCGATAAGATAAAAAAAAACTACTGCTTTATTTTCTATGGGCGCTTGGAGAATTCTCATGTATCGAAAATCGCTTTCTGTAGTGGTGGTTCTCATTTCAATCATATCAAAATTTCCTAGACACAATGAATAATAAAATAATGAAATAATAAAATGATGAAAATTAATCATTTCTGTCATAAGTGTCATGTTGATAAAAATTTGGCCAACTCCACTGTTTTATTTCTTGCAGATAACAGAACGTACAAAATTTGCTCTCCACCCTTTATGATGTCATACAAGCATTTTTCATAACAAAAAAAAACTCCCAATAAAATGAATGAATTTTTCTAAGATTTCCAACTTTTATTATTTGCAATTTTAATTTTTTATTTCTTAAATTAAGAATAAGGTAGATGTCCCAGTAATCGTGACAGTCCCAATAATTGTGAAACTTGGTTATAATTTGAATATATTGTTTAAAAATATATTAGATGTAATATTCAATAACAAAACACATGTATCTTTAGCATTTTATAATATTAAATGGAATTTAAATTATTTTGAATTGTATAAAAAGCGAGATGCATGTGATGAACCAGTGAGTAAAATAATGTTTTAACAACATTTTCTGATTAAAAAGAGAAGAAATAATTTCATACTAAGTTTTCTTAACAATAAGAAGCTTATCATATTTAAAATCCAAAAATTGAAAGAATGAAAATAAAAATTGATTTTTGCAAAAAGCACTCGCACGATTATTCTAATATCATATCAAAAATGTCCGAAGATCATTCGAGGATAAAATTCTGAAAAGAAAGTTCAGTAATGTTATTTTTCAATAATCTTTAGCAACTAAAGGAATATAGACAACTTTGTAGATTCGACAGTTATAGTTTTACAACATTTTTTGTAGGACCTTCTTGACCCTCTTTTTCACGCTTAACAACTTTTTTTTTGAATATCAAAATTTCAAGTTTTCTAGGAAGCGTTCCCATGATTATTACTTTTTTTGCGCAAAGGATGTTAATATCATATTAGAATTATATATCGCAAAATAACTTCTAGTAATTTTTTTGGAGGGTAGATGTTGTTTGTGGCTTACTGTGTTCAGAATTAAATTCATTATAATTATATTCGTATTCAGAATTATAGCAACATTGAGTGGATCTCAATTTTTATCAAGACAGAACATACCATTAACCAATCAATTTTAAAAATCAGTAAATCAAAATGACTCATTTAGTCAGTATAATGACTAATATACCGGTTCGAATAACCATTCATTTATTATCATCTAAATTAGGTTATTCTGATGCATAAAAAATCCATACTTGTGATTTGAAAATTGCATTCAATAATTTAATAAGAAATTCAAAATAATAATGAAAATTTCCAAAAAATAATTTGATCTTAGAAGTGAGAATCGCTGGTGTCTCAACTTAGTTAGGATTGTGCGCCAAGAGATGGCCCAGCGTGTACTTTCATTCGATCTAAGAGAAACTTAAAAATATTGTTAGAATACTGTTGACAAGTAGAAAAATCAAGTATTTTATAAAAATAATTTTATGAACAAAAAATAACTTTTGATCATAAAAAAAATATCTATTCAATATTTTCACAATAAATAATCGCCATAGTATGCAAATTTAAAAATATGCTAGTTTTAATAATATTGATCTAAAATTGTATGACTATTTTGTTTATCAATATAATTTTGCAAATTCTTTAAAGATTCAGCTTAAAGTGAAAGTGTCATTCTGTGACCGAAATGTTCCCTCTTATTAAAGAAGAACTGCTCTAATGGTTTTTTTTACACACATGAAATAGTTTCTTCTTTATTTTTACAATACTACGGTTCAATTATAGGTATAATTTTTAACACATAAATACATATAACCCTCACAACAAGGGATATCACAAAGATATCCCTTTTAGATTTCGTTTATATCTTAAAATATCCATAGGATATCCGAAGGATATATAAAACGATATCTTACAGGGCGGAAATGCCAATATCTGTGGGACATCTTGAAGATATTCTAAGATATCCTGGAGATTTCCAAGATATGTCCGAAATGCGAAAAAGAAGAAGATCGCTACTGGGAATTATTATCCGTAACATAAATAATTTTATAAGATATTATAACCAAACATGGTGGATATATAGAAACCGCCAAATTAAAAGATTCTGTAAGTTTGGTAGATATTGATTTAAAATCACATCTCATCTTACAATTTTACATAATTATCAAGACAAAACGAATTTGCAATTGTATCCGTTGTGAAAAGTAGAATTAAGAACGTGAATTTAGAAATTCAGACAAAGGTACAGTTTACATGTTTTCACCAAATGAACTTAATTTTTTTTTTCAGAAAGATATCATCACACTATAAAAGAAGTTTTAATGAATTTGAAATGCATTGGTTCATAATGAAAATTTTCTATTTTTTAGTCATTTTCACTCTTTTTTAACGATTTCTAACATGCAGACGCACCTGCAGCTAAAAGCAGTTGATCGATTTCGATCAATCTTCGTATAGATATAGTAAAATAGGTGTGCATATGCCGCTCTTTCAGAAAAAGGTGACCCATAAATATATCATGGAGTTAAAATTGAGTTTATCAGAAAATGTACAATTTTTAACATGCAGAATATTTTTGTTGAAATTTTGCATAAGCATAGTAAATAACGTTTGCATATGCTCTTTTTCCGGAGAAAGTGATCAATCAACATACCATGAAGTTTACCTTTTGATTTATCCCAAAATTTACTATTTTTAACATGCAGGCGCACCAACAGCTAAAACTAATCGATCAATTCATTTTTCATATAAAATCATCGTTGTATAAATAATATACCGTTTCATATACTACAGTATCGTGGTACAGAAAATATTACTAATTGAAGATACCCTAGCAAAAGTTTCGGATAGGAATTCATTTCGAATCATTCCTAATTATTCCGAAATCTGTATCCGAGCCACTCAGAATCAATCCGAACAAATCCGAAAAAAGTTCTTAATTTCGCTCGAACCAAATCGGTTAAAAATTAGTCCCACTCAATCTGATTTAATCCGAACAACCAATTCGAATCAATCCGAACCAAACTTGTAATCCGAATGAATCTGAATCAGTCTGAATTCTGACTGATATATACTGAATTTTCAATCAGAATGAATCCGAGTTCAGGTTGAATCGGATTGGTTAGGATTGAAAATCGGTTTATATCCATCCGAGTTCTGATTGATTCGGATTCATTCGGATTGAATTGGAAACTTTTTCGGATTGGATCGGATTGATGCGGATTGGTTAGGATACATATTTTGGAGAAGTTCAGATTCTTTCGGAATGATTCGGAATGAATTTCTAAGCGAAACTCGCCAGGGTAGTTAACCAAAAACTTTTATCTAAAATCATTGTGAAACACTTCTTTTGTTTGATAACAAAAATAAATTGATATTTGAGAGGAATAAAAAAAATTGGCGGGCCTATTATATTCTTCAGAGAATAAAAATGAGTTTGCCAACATAAAAACAACAACAATAGTAATAAAAATAATAATAGTATATTATGCAACATGTGCTATATTTTTTGACACATTGTGCGTAAAAATGCGTTTTTACACGTCCATATTAGTGAGTGGAACTATCTTCATGTGCTTCTATTTTACGCACTAATATGGGTGTGTAAAAACGCATTTTACGCACGCTGTGTCAAAAAGTATTATATTACAGGCCCGCTAAATGTTTTTTTCATTCCTCTAAACTATCAATTTATTTTTGCTATCGAACAAAAAAAATTGTTCAATCAACTAATTCATTGAACTTATTCCTTCTATTGAAAACACTTCTATGTATAATTTTTTTTCTATTCGTATTTGGCTTTATTTTTTGATTTCACAAGTCTTATTAACTTTAACATAAATGAAATATTATTAGTCATGCACTTGGTGGAATTTTGTCGCACTTAGTGTTCTTAGTGAAATAATTATTATAACTATCAAACAATTTTCGAATTTTGAAAAATTGGCTTCCAGTTTGAATTCTACTGCTTAAGGATACTTTTTTACAGATTAATTTTTTTTTAAGGCAGGAAGGACAATTAAAAGAGCACATCACGTTTTTGAAGAAAATTCTGACGTTGACGAGATCTAAAATAATTATGCTACGTCAAAAACATTTTTTGAATCTTATTCAAAATGTAATGTAATTTTACGCATTGATGAACTTTTTCTTTTCTTTTCAATTTCATTTTATTGTTTTACTTTATCAGTAGAATATTATCGGAATATTCTGGGCTTATTCACATGGAGCATAGTGTGAATATTTATGAAATATTCTGAAGACATTCAGAGGACATCATGGGATATTTATAGGATATGTTTAAAATATGTGAGATTTTTTGAAGAAATCTTTTTTGGGATAAACAAGAATATTTTCAAAGGCGGAAACGTCAATATCCCTGGGATAGCTATTGAATGTACCAAGATATATCTGTGATTAATTCAAGATATCTCGAGAACTTGCCGAGATATCCTCCGAACATCCCAAGAATATCCTTTTCCTGTGAAAGAGTAAGTAAAAAATAGTAAAATATAAATCGGAAATCGGAATGCATTTTATTCTGAAGAAGGAATTCTTGGTGAAAGAGAATGTGAAATTTCCAAAGAATGCAGAATGTTTCATTTGAAAAATTCAAACAGACGTTTGCGTGTCTCACTTAGGTCTTCAGTTTACCGTCTTTCAGTTCGACCAGGTAATTTCCTTTTCTATTCCTTTACGATCTTCAAAGAGGCACGGAGCATACTCAAAGCGACTTAAAGGTGGAAAAGAAGGAAATACGCGTTTACAAGAAAGCTTTGGATCGTTAACAATGTTACGCTGTTAATAATTTATGTTGGACCTTTACGTTAAATGTATTGGAAATTTATTTCTGAGACGGAAAGTAATGTTGCGAAACAAATTGAAAAAAAAAATCGAAATTCGGAGGCACGGAGAATAGAACCCTAACCGCCAGGCCCTCAGTCGAGTACGTTACACTCTAGCCTATTTTTATCTGCATATCTGTATTTCAGTAGATGGCTATTCCAACATTTGAATCAGTAAAGTTTCACGGAAAAGTCAATTATTTATTATATTTTAATTAGTTACAATTCATTAAAATTGCACTCGTTTTTCACTAATGCCTCACTAAAAAGGCGACTGGGATTTCAGTGACAGTTAGCTGATTTAACATTAGGTAATTGCGAGAGGGAAAGTACTGAAATTTCACTAATTTGGATTGGAAAAAACTTTTTTATTTTTATTTTCGCTTACTTTAAGACTGTGAAATTCAACTGCGAATCAGTGAAGTGCTTCTGGCTACCACAGGCTATAAAAATTGACTGACAATGACGATTCATTGAAATTACAGCAGTTTTCCAATGATTTTATGTTAAAAAAAGTAATTGATGGTTCAGTAATTCCAATTGAAGTTTCAGTAACATTTGGTTGATTATCAGTAACTTTTGGCTGATTCTCAGTGGATTTTCACTGTTTGAAATCTAGAAGAGTCACTAGTCTGCAGTGAAATTCCACTGATTAATGAAACTATTTTCACTATTTATTATTCGTTGAATAAAACTGAATATTCCATAATTAAAGTATCCTCAGTACAAATTTACTAAAAGATCAGTCGTTTTTCACTATTCCAATTCCAATTTCCGAATGAATAAGGGGCTGTTCAAAAACCACGTCACAGTGTCAGGGGCTGGGGAAGCAGGTTTTATGATGATTTGTGACGTAGTAGGAAGGAGGGCTTAAAGCAGAATATGACATGAATGACATCACACATGAAATATATAAATGTGAATAACAATTTCTTGAAATGCTTGAAAAATGAAAATTATAGTGATCTTATTTGACAAGTAAAGCATCTAAATGCAGACCTTAGACTCTTTCCCCTATTCCCCTCTTTGCCCCTTTTTTAAGAAATTTCTCTTTTTTCCCTGTCTTTAAAAAACTTTCCCTTTTACCCCCTTTTCACGTCTTTTCGATTAAATGCAAACTGAATTGATAGAACCCAAAAAGAAAATCCAAATATTTTTTGTTGGAAATTAATTTATTCTAATTGAAAAATCTACTATTATATTTTTGGTTCAGAAATCATCGCTTTTGTTTGAGAATTCCACTATTTGGTTGCAAATTTAACTATTTTTTGAAAATTCGTGTTTTTAGTTGAAAATTAATTTTGTAACTGCTCAAATATAACTAATTCATTTTTGAGTGAAAATTAATCGTTTTAAGTTGAAAATTCGACTTCTGAATTTTTCATTGTGAATTATCATTTTTAGTTGGAAATTTAACTACTTGGTTCAAGCTTGAGCTACTATGATAAACGGTCATTTTAATGGTTGAGGATTTAACTATTCTGTTGAAAATTTATTTATTTTTGTTTGAAAATTTTTTTTCTAACTGAAAATCTAACTATTTTATTTTTGAATGACATTCCGTAGTTTTTAGATGAAAATTCAACTATTTCGTTGAATAATGTATGTACTCGTATTTTGCTGTGAAATCGTCTTTTCTGATAGAAAATTAATTCTCTTGATTGAAAATTCAACTAGTTGGTTGAAAGTTGAACCACGTTATTGAAAATCATTTTATTTGTTAAAAACCGATCTCTTTGGCTGAAAATGCAACTATTTTATTGAAAATAATGATTTTTTTTGTGAATCAATAATTTGAACTGCAAATTTAACTTTTCCATTTTTGGTTCAAAATTTACCGTTTTTGGTTTAAAATTCAACTATGTGGTTGCGAATTTATTCTTGAGGGTTGAAAATTCAACTGTTTTGTAGAAAATTAATCTTTTTTGCCAAATTCAACTGTTTTTTATTTAAAATTAAAATCTTCTGGGGTTGAAATATCAACTATTACATTTCTCGTTGAGAATTTATCTTTTTTGGTTAAACTTGACTGCTTTTGATTTGAAATTCAAAGCTTTTCTCTTGGGTGAAATATAAAGTATTATATTTTTCGCTGAGAATTAATATTTTTTGGTTAAAAACTCAACTACTTGGTTGAATGTTGAACTACTTTGTTGAAAGTTAATTTTGTTGTTGAAGATTCATTATTTTAGTTGAAAATTAAATTATTTTGTTGAAAATGTAATTCATTTGTTAACAAATTCAACTATTCTGTTGAAATATCATGTTTTTATTCGAAGATTTGTTGTTTTGTCGAATATTCGTGTATTTGGATAGAAAATAGGTCCTTCTGGAATGAATGTTTAACTGTCTTCTAAAAAATTCGCCTTCTTGGCTTAAAAATTTAAATATTTGGTTCAAAATGCTACTATTTTTGGTTAAAGTTAAATCTTTTTGGATTAAGAATTTTACCAGTTGGTTGAAAATTCATCTTTGTATGTTCAAAGTTGAACTATTTCTTTGAAAATTCAACTATTTTGTTGGAAATTCCTCTCTTCCTTTTGAAAGTTCAACTATGTGATTTTAAATGCAATTGTCTGGTTGATAATTAATTTTTGTGGTTGAAAATACAACTATTTGCTTGGAAATCATCTTTGTAGGTTGAGTTTTCAACGATTTTGTAAAAAGTCATGTTCTTTTTCGAAAATTCAACTATTTTGTGGAAAATTCGTTCCTCTTGGTTGAAAAGTCATCTTCTTCGGTAGAAAAGTTCTTGGTTGAAAACTCATCTTTTTGAGTTGAAAAAATGTAACGGTTTGTGGTTGTAGTTTAATCTTCTTTATCTGAGAATTCGACCATTGAGTTGGAAATTCATCTTCGTAAGTTAAAAATTCAACTATTCTGCAAGAAATTCATCTTTTTCGGTTGAGTTCGACAATTGTTTTGAAATAAAAGTATTCCTTGGTTGAAATGTCAACTAATCCTTTTCTTTGTTAAAAATTTATATTTTTTTGTTAAATTCGAATGTTTTTGACTTGAAATAAAAACCTCTTATTGGTTGAAAATTCAACTACTTGATTGAAAGTTAAGTTCTTTGTGAGAAATTAATTTTTTTGTTGGAGATTCCTCTCTTTTGCTTGATATTTCAACTATTTGTTTGTAAATGCAACTGTATGATCTTCAATTCTTTTTTTTTTTTAATTCAACTACTTGGTTGCAAAATCATCTTCGTAGGTTGAAGATTCAAAGAGTTTGTGAAAAGTTATATTTTCTTCGAAAATTCAACTGTTTTGTTGAGAATTCGTTCTTCTTGGTTAAAGAGTCATCTTCTTTTGGTGGAAAAGTTCTAGGTTGAAAATTTATCTTTTTAAGTTGAAAAAATGTAACCGTTTGTGGTTGAAGTTCAATCTTCATTGTCTGAGTATTCGACCATTTAGTTGAAAATTCATCTTTGTAGGTTAAAAATTCAACTACGTGGTTCAAAATTAAACTATTTTGTAGAAAATTCATTTTTTTGGTTGAATTCAACAAATGATTCGAAATAAAGATATTTCTTGGTTGAAATATCAACCAATCCTTTTTTTTGTCAGAAATTTATATTTTTTTTGTTAAATTCGAATGTTTTTGACTTAAAATTAAAACTTCTTGTTGGTTGAAAGTTTAACTACTTAGTTGAAAATCATCTTTGTAGGTTAAAGATTCAACGAGTGTGTAAAAAATGATATTTTTTCGAAAATTCAGTTGTTTTGTTGAGAATTCGTTCTTCTTGGTTGAAGAGTCATCTTCTTTTGGTCGAAGAGTTCTATGTTGAAATTTTTTTTTTTTAAGTTGAAAAAATGTAACTGTTTGTGGTTAAAGTTTAATCATCAATGTCTGAGTATTCGACCATTTTATTGAAAATTCATCTTTGTAGTTTAAAAATTCAACTATGTGGTTGTAAATTAAACTATTTTGTAGAAAATTTATCTTTTTCGGTTGAATTCAAAAACTGTTTGAAATAAAAATATTTCTTAATTGAAATATCAACTAATCCTTTTTTTCAATTTATATATATTTTTTTAAATTCGGATGTTTTTAACTTAAAATTAAAACCTCTTATTGGCTGGAAATTCAACTACTTAGTCGAAAATCATCTTTGTAGGTTGAAGATTCAACGAATTTGTGAAAAGTTATATTTTCTTCGAAAATTCAACTGTTTTGTTGAGAATTCGTTCTTCTTGGTTGAAGAGTCATCTTCTTTTGGTAGAAAAGTTCTAGATTAAAAATTTATCTTTTTATGTTGAAAAAATGTAACTGTTTGTGGTTGAAGTTCAATCTTCATTGTCTGAGTATTCGACCATTTAGTTGAAAATTCATCTCTGTAGGTTAAAAATTCAACTATGTGGTTGAAAATTAAACTATATTGTAGAAAATTCCTCTCTTTTGGTTGAATTCAACAAATGATTTGAAATAAAAATATTTCTTGGTTGAAATATCAACTAATTCTTTTTTTGTTGAAAATTTATATTTTTTGTTAAATTCGAATATTTTTGACTTCAAATTGAAACCTTTTTTTGGTTGAAAATTCAACTACTTGGTTGAACTTCTTTGTGAGAAATTCATTTTTTCGAAGATTTCTCTCTTTTGCTTGGAAGTTTAACTATTTGTTTGTAAATGCAACTGTTTGGTCTAAAATTAATTATTTTTTCAAATTCCACTACTTGGTTGCAAAATAATCTTTCTTGGTTAATAATTTATCTCTTTCAGTAGAAAATTAATCTCTTTTGGTTAAAAATTCAACTATTTTGTTCAAAATTCACTATCATACATGCGTTTCGTATTGAATTTAATATGGTACCTATTCATTAATTTTATTTAAGAAAAACTATTTTTCTATCATTTTTGAAAATCGCCCCATTTCTCCTGTTTTGAGAGTATTTTGGGCTATGAAGTCTATTAAAATATTATGTTTGTATGTTTTGTGCTTTATTTTAGGCGTATATCAAATGAAACTAAAGAAAAAATTTTGAAGTCACTTTACGTGGTTCATACTTTGTGTGATGGTCTGTGACAAAGGAGGGGAGGAGTGAAAATTTTTTTAAAAATAGCGTTACGTAGTTCTTGAACGGCCCCTAAATTTAAATTTCAAAATAATATAATAATTAATAATAAATACCGAAATTTTCGCAATAAAATTGGAAAGTATGTCCTTTTCTTAGAGGCAACTACCTTTGAAATATTCGAAGGCGATTGTAGTTCGTAAGGGCCGATCTGCGAGTGAGATCGGCAGTAATTCAGTCAGCCGATATTATTTCACGATATTTATTGGTGAGTCGAAACAATGGATCGATATTGTTTTCTGATTGGGATACCGGCTGTAAGTTACATGGAGTCGCTTCTACATGTAACGTCCCGCGAGCAGAATAAACGCGTGTCGTTTGTACGCATACGCGCATATGGTCGCATAGCGGTAGCCAGCATGTTTATGCGCAGTAGCATAAATAATATTTAATATGACAGAGTCCGGCGGCTCCCTTTGTGCGATATATTTGGTATAGAAATGTCACTGATCGCGTATCTTTATACTCTACGCACTTTATGTACTGTACTCGATCTGTATTATATATACACATAGGTGATTCTGCTAGAGGGACCCTTTTCAGTTCGAATTTCGTTGCAAAAAAAATTTTAGATTTTAAAATTTTTTTCACTCAAAATTAATTTATACGATGTTCGAATGTGATTTGCGCAGGATTAGATCTCGAAAATATTGATATTTTAGGGGTACGACAGTAACCTTTGTTCAAAGTTGACCGTCTACCTGAGCCCGACCAAAATTATGTTGAGCGTGAAAGTAGAACAGCGCGTCAACGTGAAGTTTCTTGTAAAACTTGGCAAATTCGCTACAGACTAGGCGGTCTAGATTAAATCAGACAAAAGCAAGACGCGCTAGAGCTGGGCCAGACCAGACCTTCCAGACTAGACCTTCTAGACTAGATAAAGCCAGACCTGGGCCAGACCTGACACCAAACTGCCATGAAATTTTTCCACATGGGCGTGGTATCTGAGAAGATTTCATTAAAAGAAGAATATTCTTGATAAATAATTTAAACTTTCGATTGTTTAAACAAGTTGTTCAGACATTTTTTTTGAATGCGAGTTACAAAGAAACTAATAGTATTATTCGCTTCTACGGGAAAGATTACATATTCCGTGTGATAAACAATTTTTCTCTCAACCCTGTTGGTTATGTAGTATAAATAAACAATTACATCGTATTTCACGTGGAATCGAATGGTGTTATTAGGTTTTTCGTAACTCACATTTTTTAACCAATTTTTCAAACAAAAATTGTGTCAACAATTAAAACTTTAAATTATTTTCCATGAAATATCGTCTTTTGATGAAATATTCTCATTCCAACATTAATTTTTCTATTATGTCTACTAATCTGCCAATGGGACTTAATAGGTTGAAAATTCTTTAAATAAATAACTTTCTTTGAATAAATGATAATTAAATAAATGAATAAATAATTTAATAACTTCATAAGTTGTTCATATGTTTTGTAATCATGATAGTTTTTTGTTACCAATACCATTCTAATAACAAATCACAACGCTTTTGAGATAAAATAAATTTTTTCTACAACAAACTGATATACTGAGGGATTCGTCGAAATAAACTCTATATAACAATTAACTTGTACAATAAATAAATTATTTATGTTCTTTACGTATATCTCCATCAATTCTATTCAATATCGAGTTTATTTAAACAATTTGTTCTTAGATAAAGAATCATGTTCTTAAAATTGCTAATTTTGTCACTACAGAGTAATGCCGAGATGAATGTTTATGAGGGCATTTTCCATTTATGTTTTTATTATTAAGTCATTTATTTAACACAAATATGCATGTTTAAGTGATAAAAATAATCTCTCACTAGATTTAAACAAAATATTTATCTATATTATGGTTGAATAATACTGTAACTGCAAACAAAGTCCAATCTCTGAGTCGCAGCGAAAAAAGGCTTCGGACATGAAAAAGTGTTCGTAAATGACTAAGTGCATTAATTTTTTAATGTTATAAACAATGCGATGAAGTTGGACAATTTTCTTGTAACTTCTCTCAATATGCAAACACTTTTTATGATGTATTATGGCCATATTATTTAAAATAATTTTGATGTTCTCTAGAAAACGATGTTTCGGAGATGAATCGGAATTTTTACTCGCGACAAAATAATGATTTCAATTATGCACTCTTTCATGCATAGAAACTAATATCTGTAAAAAATGAATATAGAGGTCTGAACTTTAAAATCGTGAATGATGAAGATTTATTTACATACCTCAAGCATGTTGAAACAAGATAATGTAATGTTATTCGATTCTGAAGAAAACCTGAAGACAAAGTTCTAACGCTCTTATTGTTAAGAAGGGTTTGTGCTGCAAATTTATTATGTACTTACAATTTTGGCTCGGACCTTATTATTCTAATAAAAATTTATTTATAATAAGACATTTTTAAATTTAAAAAGCAAGAACATCCCTGTAAAAAAACGTTACGAATGCTAAAAATCATGTTAGAGACGTGGCAGAAAGGCTTCGGAGGTGACACATTTGAAGCTCCCACATACATTCAACTCATAAGAACCGGTTACAAAATTTTTCCTGTTATTACATACGGTCACAATTATCATTATGAAAGTTTTCAGCAATTAAAAACAAATATTTGTAAAAAAAGCCGCAACGTCAAAAAGGTCCTTGGAGTAGAATGATCCATATGTATTACTTGCACTTACTACTCGGCCTTTTCTTATTATTCTCATCTGCCACAAACTAGGCATGTAAATTAATAAATGAGGCATAAGACTCAAAATTTACAAAAATCTGATTTCCAGAATTTCAAAAGTTTAAAAGATTTGATCGTACGATTATCATCGATAATTAAAGTTGGATTTCAATTATTCAAAGTTTAAAGTAGATGTCCCAGTAAACGTGATGATCCTTATAATCGTGAAATTTGGTTATGATTTGAATATATTGTCAAAAAATATGTTAAAAGTAATATTTGATAATTAAATTATTTACTTTTGGCATCCCGTGTGAAAATATGGTGTGAACATCCGAAATTTGTTGCATTTCAATTTAAACAAATAAAAAATTTTCATTGCGCTTTTATTTGTTTTCGCGTCTCAAAAATGCTGCAACTCAATACTCCACCGAATTCGACGTACTTTTGAAGATCAGCGTTTTATAGTTTGTAAGGTATATTTCAATTAATATATATTTACTCTTTGTATGTATAAAAAATTCAAAAATAAAAAGGATAAAAATATGCGTCCCTTGACCGGGACGTTTATCCTAACGCTTCAGAAAATAATACTCCAATTTAAAAAAATTTCTAATTTATATCTCAATAAAATCTGAATCTTAGTCATTGAATTCTATCTAAGTTTATCAATTTTGCTGTTACCGGTTGAGAATAATTGAAAATTTTATATTATAGTAAAGTTTCTCTCAATTACCATAATTGAAATTTTAATTACATTTGTATTTGGTGCTGGAAATTGAAATGTAACTGAACAGTGACTGATTATATTTTTGAATTGTGTTCTAGAAATGTACCTGTTTGTACAATTTTTGAATGTATTTTTATATTCTGAAAGCCCTTTATACTATAGACATTTAAATAAATTGGATATATTCAATTCCTTCTATTTTAAAGATATATTATTGTTAGAAAGTTTGATAATTATAGATCTGATCTTTTTGGTTCAATAATAAACTATAAATATTCTGCAAGTCAGATTCAACACATTTAGATTTGAAATTCACTTGATGTAGAATTTGTCAGCTAAATATGTTACTCGCTCTTCCTGAATAACAATCGGAAGAAATTTTACATATTATATTTATATTATATCTCAAAATGAAATTACTTCATAAGTGACAGATATAAAATAGCCAGATTTTGACTAAATATAAGAAGTTTAAGAGGATTTATCCACAAATATAACAGAGCCAAATATTTATTTCATAAAATATCTTCTGGTGATTCTTTTCTAAAAGTTTTATTACATTTGATCATTATATAGAAACTGATATAAATTTACTAAATTTTGAAGAAATAGTAGTCGAAAATGAAAAACAGGCAAAAAAGTGCATAAGCTACCGAAATGTAAGTCCACACACGGAAGGTGCTGCCACCTATAAAAGAAAAGAATTGCAGGACTAGTTCACTTGTAATTTATTATTTCATAAGACACCAACAACTTCATTGAATTTCGTGCTAGTGAAAAATTAATTCCTTATCCAGAGAAGAGACATTAACAAAAAAATTAAGCTGAATGATTTTACAGAATAGTTTTGTTGGAGAAAGTGCATTTTGTATACGTATATTCCTTTAAAAAATTTTGAAATGGATATTTTTTAATGTTTGGATTGAAATATAAAATTTTCAAATTATAAAAAGAAAATTCTATTCAAATTGCGTTAAATATTTAACAACGTGATTATTGTACATTGATTGCCAAATTCTCGAATTCTTTCTTCGGTCTACCTCTGGGTACGCTACCACTCACTTTACCCAAATACACTTGATTCGTTAAATTTTCTTCATTCGCTTATTTATTCAATTATTCTGAAGAAATTGATTGAAAATAGTTATTTTTCATTTGTGGGGAGGGTTTGAGAGTCGAAGATTTGTTCTAAAAAAAATGGTACCATAAAATAACTATAATTGTTATTGCATGGAAAAATGAACATTCTTATTTTTGCTAATTTTCACATCATTTTTAATATTTCAACTTCATCTCCATAGTAGATTTTTCCGCCGTCATGCAGAGTGTACACCAAAATTTGGACGAATCATAAAAAAAATATTTAGAAGTGTAAATGTGCTCTTACATCTAAACATTCCTGAAAAATTGCAATTTTTGTGACCTGTACAGACATCAATTTTTTTTTCGATCTAAATATTTTTTTAATCTATAAAAATTTGTGGGTTTATTTCTAGCTCAAAGAAACATATGCTTTCATGATGATTCCTAAAAAATTGAAAAAAAAAACATTTTTTTGAACCATCCTAACTCTCATTTATTTTCATACAATACTGACTTTCCAGAACTATTTTTTTCCAAAAATATTTAAAAATCGTATATTTTTCTTGGAAAATTATTAATTTGAACGCACTCTTGAACTTTTTTTCTACAAATTTCCTCAGTTGAACTATGTTGTAAGTATTGTGATAAACTCTTGTCAAATCCTGTCTATCTTGACCATAGTTTTGATTTCTAATTCCTGATTCATAATTTTGATAAATCTGATGGGTTACTCTTGTTGGCGATCATTTGGTCGATGCCGAAGTTGTCAGTACCGATTCAATGTTTAAATAAATCATAAGACTCCATTTTAATGATTGCTTTATGAATAAAAATTAACTTCAAGTACGGAACAACATCCTAGTAAGTAACAAACATTAAATATTCAAATAAATCGTTAAATTCCATTTTAAGAATTGTTTCATCAACAGAGATTAATTTTGAGTACGGAACATCATGCTATTAAGTGACAATCATTTCTTTTTTTCCGTATTTATGAAAACTTGAGACCTACTTTCTTCCGTCATGGTTTAAGAATTTTATGATTTTTCTGTTTTAGTCAGAAGTCTTCTGAAATAATTTTTTTTCTATAATATAGGTAAAGCTAATAGTTTGAAATTTTAATTTTAATTTAAAATGTTTTACATGACTTGTGATGTATTTTAATCTTGATAGAAAGAAATTATTTTTAAATACATATAAAAAATACATTCTTCGTACTCTAAGGTACATAAAATTTTATCTCCTCGTAGTATAATTTGTAAAGCGTCTATTTAAGTTTACAGTGAAAAATGCAAGATTCAATGTTGGATTGAGGCACAATACTCATTTTTAATATAATTACATTTTTTATTGCAGAAGAATTCCAAAAATTCAATTTAAGTTACTGGATTGAAATTATTTCGTTTAAATGGCAGTAACAAAATACCCGAGTAAAAAAAAAGTCCCATTGGGATACCGCATAAAGTCCCAATAAAGTACTAGGTATGAGACAAATCAGTACTTGAGTACCAATTTTTCTCACAACTTTTTAAAAGTCCAAATAGGGAGAAAAATACCAAAAAAGTCACACATCATTTTTTTTTCAAGCAAGTCTTTTTCAGAACCAAAGTGCCGGAAAAGTTCCACTTAATTTTTTTTTTAATTTTACAAGTCCTAAATAATTTATAGGACAAAAGTACTAAGAAAGATCGATTTTCTTTTTTTCGAAATTTTTATAAGTGCTGATGGGATTTATGTCCCAAAAAAGTACTGATCAAATAGAACTAAAGTACCAAAAAAGTTCTAAATATGTGTCGTTTTCTCAAACATTTTTGGGACTAGAGTACTGGAAAATTTCAATTGAAATTATATTTTTGAGGAGAATTCTTTCAGGACAAAAGTACCGGAAAAGTCCAACATAATTTTTTTAAAGCAGGACTGTTTTAGAACTAAAGGACCAAACATGGTCCACTTCATTTTTTTGAGCAGGACTTTCTTAGGACAGAAGGACTGGAAAAGTTCAAATTACATTTTTTAGGAGAATTTGTTTGGGACACAAAATACTGGAAAAGTCCCACATAATTTTTCTTCAAGGAAGACTTTTCATGAACTGATGTACCAAACATTCTTAACAATTCATATTTTTCGAGCAGGACTTTTTTAGGACAAAAGGAGCGGAAAAATTCGACTTACATTTCTTTGAGAAGGATTAGTTCTGGACAAAAGTGACGGAAAAGTCTCACATAATTTTTTTTTGAAGCAGGACTTTCTTAGAATTAAGGTACCGAAAAAGTCCCACTTAATTGTTCCTTTGAGCAGGACATTTTTAGGACTAAAGTACCGGAAAAGTCCAACTTAATTTTTTTTTTGTTTTGAGGATGATTTGCTTAGGACAAAAGTACCAGAAAAATCACACATCATTTTTTTTCAAGTGGGTCTTCTTTAGGACCACAGTCCCTGAAAAGTTCCACTCATTTTTTTTTTTAAATTTCACAAGTCCTAAATAATTTATGAGACAAAACTACTAAAAAAGATCAATTTTTTTTCGGACTTTGTACAAGTGCTGATGGGATTCATGTCCCAAAAAAGTATTGATCAAATAGAACTAAAGTCCCAAAAAAGTGCTAAGTATGTCCCACTTTACCAGAACATTTTAAGGACTGGAGTACCGGAAAATTTCAATTAAAATTATATTTTAGGGGAGAATTTGTTTAGGATAAGAGTACCGGAAGAGTCCTGCATAATTTTTTTTGAGCAGAACTTTTTTAGAACTGAAGTACACAAAATTTTTAGAATCAGGTACCAGAAAATTCTCACCTATTTTTCTTCTTGAACAGTACTTTCTTAGAACTAAAGTACCGAAAATGTTCCACTTAATTTTGCTTTTATCAGGAAATTTTTAAGGACTAAAGTACTGGAAAGGTTCAACTTAATTTTTTCTGAGTAGAATTTGTTTAGGACAAAAGTACCGGAAAAGTTCCACATAATTTAGTCCATTTTCACCAGTACTTTTCTGGGACGAGTTCCATCAGGACTTGTACAAATTCCGAAAAAAAATAAAATGATATTTTTCTAGTACTTTCGTCCATAAATTATTTAGGACTTGAAAATTAAAGAAAAAAAATTGACTTGGACCTTACCGGGATTTTAGTCCTCAAAAAGTTCTGCTAAAAAAAAGGTTGTACTTTTCCGGAACCTTAATCCTAAACAAATAATCCCCCCAAAAAAATGTAAGTTGAACTTTTCCGGTCCTTTTGTCCTTAAAAAGTCCTGCACAAAAAAAAATGAAGTGGGTCATGTTTGATACTTTAGTTCTAAAAAAGTCCTGTTCAGAAAAAAAATTATGTGGGACTATTTCAGTAATTTTGTCTCAAGGAAATTCTCCTCAAAAATACAATTTTAATTGAAATTTTCCGGTACTTTGGTCATGCTATAAAAAATTAGGTGGGCCTTCTCCGGTACTTTAGTTCTAAGAAAGTCCTGCTCAGAAAAAAATTATGCGAGACTTTTCCGGTACTTTTGTCCTGAACTAATCCTTCTCAAAAAAATGTAAGTTGAAGTTTTCCGGTACTTTTGTCCTAAATAAGTCCTGCTCAAAAAAAAGTGGAGTGGGACATTTTTGGTACTTCAGTTCTGAGAAAGTCCTCCTCAAAGAAAAATTATGTGGGACATTTCCGGTACATTTGTCCTTAACCAATCCTTCTCAAAAAAAATGTAACTTGAACTTTTCGGGTCCTTTTGTCCCAAGAAAGTCCTGCTCAAAAAAAAATAAAGTGGGAAATTTTTGGTACTTTAGTTCTGAAAAAGTCCTGATTCAAAAAAAAAAAACCTATGCGGGACTCTTCCGGTACTTTTACCCTAAACAAATTCTCCCCTAAAATATAATTTTAATTGAAATTTTTTGGTTCTTTAGTCCTAAAAATTTTTGGGAAAACGACACATATTTAGAACTTTTTTGGTACTCTAGTTCTATTTGATCAGTACTTTTTTGGGATATAAGTCCCATCAGCACTTGTACAAATTTCGGAAAAAAATTGATCTTTTCTAGTACTTTTGTCCCATAAATTATTAAGGACTTGTAAAATTTTAGAAAAAAAATGAGTGGAACTTTTCCGGGACTTTGGTCCAAAAGGAGACCCACTTGAAAAAAATGATGTGACTTTTCTGGTACTTTTGTCCTAAACAAAACACACCCAAAACAAACAAAAATGTTAAGTTGGACTTTTCCGGTACTTTAGACCTAAAAGTGTCCTGCTCAAAGGAAAAATTAAGTGGGACGTTTTGGGTACCTTGGTTCTAAGAAAGTCCTGCTTTAAAAAAAATTATGTGAGACTTTTCCGGTACTTTTGTCCTAGACAAATCCTCCTCAAAAAAATGTAAGTTAAACTTTTCTGGTACTTTCGTCCTAAAAAAGTCCTGCTCAAAAAAAAGTAAGTGGAACATTTTTGGTACTTCAGTTCTAAGAAAGTTCTGCTTAAAAAGAAGTGATGTTGGTCTTTTCCGGTACTTTTGTCCTAAACAAATCCTCCTCGAAAAAATGTAAATTGAACTTTCCCGGTCCTTTTGTCCTAAAAAAATCCTGCTCAAAAAAAATGAATTGGGGCATGTTTGGTACTTAAGTTCTGAAAAAGTCCTGCTTCAAAAAAAATTATGTGGGTTTTTTCCGTTACTTTTATCCTGAAAAAAATTCTCCTCAAAAATATTATTTCAATTAAAATTTTCCGGTACTTTAGACCTTAAAATGTTCTGGTAAAACGAAAAATATTAAAAACATTTTTGGTACTTTAGTTCTATTTGAGCAGTACTTTTCTAGGACATAAATGCTATCAGCACTTGTACAAATTTCGAAAAAAAGAAAATGGATCATTTCTAGTATTTTTGTCTCATAAATTATTTAGGACTTTTAAAATTAAAAAGAAAAATTTAAGTGGAACTTTTCCGGGACTTTGGTCCTGAAAAAGACTTGCTTGAAAAAAGTGATGTGAGACTTTTCTGGTACTTTTGTCCCTATTTGGACTTTTAAAAAGTTTTAAGCAAAGTTCGTACTTAAGTACTGTTTTGTCTCATAACTAGTACTTTAGCGGGACTTTATGCGGGATCTCAATGGGATCCAAATGGGACTTTTTTTTACTCGCGTAGAACGAAAGTTCCATTATTGTATTACCGAAGGTAATTTATTCATAAAATGTATCCCCACATAAAAACGATTCTTGATTTTTGAAATTGGCATTTTTTTTCTATTTTGGGTTAGAATCAATGAGAAAAAACTTTTGCTGCTCTTGATTAGTTGTTTGTTTCTTCAAAACCACACTCAGAAAACTATTTGGTTGAATCAAAAAAATGTTTGTTGATCCAAACATAGCATATTGTTATTGTATGTACAACAAAGTATTTGGTTATTTCAATATAAATTGTGATTAGTAACATTTAGTTGATTTAACCAAATATTAAGAATCAAAACATTTGGTTACGTCGACAACAGACATAATCCCACAGCGTCAAATTCTGATCAAAAAGTGGATCAATTCGTTGCATTGAGAAAAGCAATTGAAAAACTACATAACTATTCTGCCCTACATGTTAAAAACCGCCCTAACTCCATTTCACTTCGAACGGAGATATTAAAAAAAAACTGTTTCTGTCAAGCTGCGGCTCTGTATGGCAATTTCCAAAAAGCCGTACATCATTTCTAAATAAATCAATTATTGTGCATTCATGGTAACAAATTTTTACTCAAAATTCTTATAATTTCCAATGAAATATAATAAAAATTAAGTTTAGTCCAAAATGCACGACTCGTACTGATTATCAAAAGGCGTATAATGAAAGATACGTCAAATTTTCGCCGTATCTTCGTTGTAGCAGGATGTCTAGCAAGACTGTCATACAGTATAAGAAAAGACTGGTCTATCTAAAAAAAAAAACGTATATGGTAAGATATCCGATTTTTCATGATATAAAGTGCCTATTTACAAGAATTCGCTAAGATATGCCCTTTTGAGGGCATTATATACCCTTTTTACGGTGTATTAACGCTATATCACTTCAGTTGTCAATGACTTACGTCCTCTGTAGGCAGTACGATGCATTGAAAATTACAACTACATTCTCAGTTTCATACGTAGAGGTTGATTGTTTTTCCTACTGCAACAAGTTAATCCACTTTTGCATAAAAATTTTACGCTTTGGGATTAAGTCTGAAAATATTAAGTCAAATTAGCAAAACGAATCACCCAAAATCAATCAAATAAACAGAATTCTTAATAGTTTGAATTTCACAACTTTTTGGCAATGACCTTTAGATGATACCTATGTGATAGAGGCAGATAACATACTATATTACACAGAAATTGGGGGAGAACGTGGAATCGGTAACAAAAAATACAAACAAAACATTGACCCTATTCATAAATCTTCTCTAAAATAGATTAGACCATTGTAAACGCATTATAACTTATTTTACACCACTTAGCAAGACGCAGCTGATCAGCTGAAAATCGCCATTTTGCTCCAGTTTAATAAACTCAAATGACGGTAGATAGCACTAGCGTCGCAATTTCCACTACTTTTCGAATAGAAATTTTAGCGAAAGTAGACGAAAGTTTATCATGAAATTATCTCCGCTTCATGTGAAGTTTAACCGGGAAGGTTAATTTTTATCCAGCGAATCTTCCACCTGGAATCAATGCAAACTTTATCTTTTGCTTTTTCTATCTGCCTACTATATGAAAAATTTGAAGTATGAGGAAAAGGACTTTGTGTAACGAAATAAAGGAACGTCAAAGGATAACGATCGCGTTACCCACTAGAGGAATGCCTGAGCTCCTTAGCAAAATTGTTTAAGGCACACATAATGCTCGTACTTTCGTCGAAGTTCGAGGCATCTCTTGGGGATGGTATTCTCAGCTCGAAAACCGCGACTAAATCTCCGTTTATGACAAGAACAGATGTCTACAAGCCTTTGTTGGACCTAGTTTGTGCGAAGGCGCCATATAAGCCTCGCTACGCCCAACACACCAACACCGTAGAACGTAGATGTACCTTACACACTACATACCTCCACAGATGCCCCCAAGTTCCCCTCCGAGTCGAGAAACTCGCGGAAGAATAACGATATATAAAGTAAGGCCGACGATAGTATATCTATCAATTGTATGCAGAAAACCGGGCCCATGGCCAACAGCTCGCCGTACGTACGTACCTGCCTACGTATATTTGTCGCGCCTAACCATTATATGGTTTATCGTTATTATTCGGTACCGAAAGGGCACTTGCATACCTTCAGGAGGACAGAAGAGCAACAGAGAGAAAGTGAAGCTAAGAGAGAAAGAGAGGAAAACTGCGCCAGACATAAACCCCATTAAACTCTATGCCTTATGCGATCTTCATTTAAATACGATTATGGATAACGCGACCCGCACACCAGTATCAATTTGATATTCAAATGGACGATCTTTTGTTCGACGACAATTTTTCGATCGCCATGATCGGCGAATCGATTCAGTTCTTTTGCAATTTATGGGGATAGGAGGCCGATTATGGTCTCCGAGCTTATCCAAATGGATAACTGTAACTGTAATGCACCTAAGTGCCTTTTGTTTACTGATATTATCATTTTCTTCAGTAGTTTGAAATTATGTGGGTTTTATGATCTCCAATTCAGAAATTAAAGATACATTTCAGTAAAGTAGAGAAATAATCTTTCATTTTTACACATGTATTCGAACTACAGATGGAGGTGTGACATCAGAGGGGCAATTATGTAACTTTTTCACTTCAACTTCCACTGTCACTTTTTCGAAATTCACATCGACTGTCTTTTTTTGGACATCTCAATTGTCACAATTTAGGAAAAACAGTGAACGTCGATTTCGGAAAAGTGGAAATGAAAGTAAAAAGTTACATAATCCCCTTCCCCCTCCGCCAGCAGAGGAATGATAGTTTCATTATGACTATTGAATTATTACTTGAATGTTTATAAATTATGAATTAATATTTCATTATCATCTACTGGAATGTAAACAACTGTTTCACGTTGCAGGCTTTGAGCTGACACATTTTTTTACTTTTTTTACTACTCATTATAAACTGATTGGAGTCTTCTTCATAACAGTGCATTTTTTCATTTTCATTTGTCACTCAAAATCCATATAAAATACAAGAAAACAAGTGACTTTTGAAAAAACGGAATTATGCACTGTTGTTGAGCAGGCTTCAATTTCCAACTTTTTCATTTAATTAATAATAGATTATTGCATCCATAGCACACATTCCCCTATTTCCCTATTTTTCTCCTTGATTAGACATTTCTCTTTTTTGCCCCTTTTTTAAGAAATGTTCCCTTTCTCCACCTTGAAGTTCAACTGGATTAAGAGACTCCAAAAAATTCTCTGAATTTTAGGACGGCTTATTGTGCTAATAATATAAAATAGAGTAAATGTACTCTTTTCTTATTCTAAAATACTCAAAAATGAATTTCTTCAACAAATAAAATTTCAGAAACGAACACTTTTAAATCTGGAAATGCTCAAGTATTGCTTATTTTAATGAAAAAGACGATACTTTTCAGTTAGTGTGGTTGTTTAATTTTTTATTTAAAGCCTTTAAGAAGAAACATTTTTAAAATGAGAAGCATTCAAAATTGGTATCTAAATTATTATATCTAACACTTTGAAACTCGAAGCCATTCAAATGAAAAATTTTCAGTTCATGCCGTATATTCAAGCTATGAAATTTGAGTTTTGAGTCTTAAAGATATTGGAAATTTTGGACCATAATGCAATGAAAATTCGAATAATACGAATGTATTAAAATTTTGTAAAAAGAAGATTGTAAAATTAGATTCCTTCAAAATCCAAAATTGGAGTGATATTCAAAGGCAGTTTAGTACAATCTCAAGACAGAATTGCTGAATTTAAAATACTTTAGAATCATAATTATTTAATGTTAGACATTTTCCTTGAAAAATGGTTCATTTTGAGACACTATTGATCTGGTATTGTACTATTTTGAAGGATATATATATATATTTCAAGTTGAACAATTTTCAATATGGTTAAGTTTGAAATTGGAAAACTTTAATTTGAAAATTGTTGATTTTCAGATGCTTTCAATTTGAAGTGGTTCAATTTCAGATGATTGTACCATATTTGGGAATTGGTCAGTTTGAAGTTGTCCTACTTCCAAGCTTTTTGAAATTATTATACTTTGAACGTTTCTTATTCAATTAACTGGACGTAAAATTTTCAAAAAGTTGTCAATTTGAAATAATTGAGAATTTAAAAATTTCGAAGCACTTTCGTTTTGAAATCCTGCAATTTTAAGAGGTTATACTTCATAATTTTTCAAATTAAAATAAAAACTCAAAAATGACGATTGGATAAGGACCATGAAAACAAAATTTCACAAGATCAACTAAAAAAACTTTTTTGCGATAGGTTTTCAAGTATAAAATTTTGATAAAATTATGGAACTATGTGTTTCCCAAGATTTCTACATTGAAGATGTGAAAATTTCAGGAGGAAAAAATGTTCTGTGTGCGGGGGGGGGGGGGCAGAATGGTCATCATCCAATTTTCCGTCTCAAAAAATTTGAAAACTTCGTTTCTATTCACAAAATCATGAAAATATAGTAAAGACATTCTCGGGCCTGTCAAATATGTGCAATATATGCATTCTTTGATGTGCCAACATTTCGCGAAATGTTTGCACTCAAATTTAAGAATTTTATGAAGATATGAGCATGAAAACTGACTAAGGACCAAAAATGAAATTATTTCTATACTACATGATATAATATTCAGTCAAAAATTTGGAAGTATATCACCATTTTTTACAATGTTTTATTATCGCACATTATTAGAGAGAACTTTAATGGGTTCATTTAGAACCAATCAATTCAAATTTTTCCATTTTTCAAAAGAAAAAGGTGATAATCCAAACCAATAATACATTTCAAGAATTGCTAACGTAATCAAAATTTTACTAAAAATACTTAAGTAAAATAGATATCTTTTAGTAAATTGAGTTAATCATTAAAATCTCAATTAAAAGAAATCTTAATTATTCATAGGCAACCCCTCAGATTGGAACCAATCCTTGCTTAATGTCTCTCTTTTAAAATTTCTTAAAGATTGAACTAAAATCTACTCTCTTATGAAAATTTTTTGCGTACTAAAAAAGAACACCCAAAAAGTTCACAACTCAAAAATAGACTTTTTGATTACCCGTCTTTCCGGCTCATTAGAGAGAGGTGCACAATAAATGTACACAACAGGTATAAACTTTCAACAAATTTCTGTTTGATTAGTAATTATTATTTTCATCTGAAAATTAAGGAACCATTTATTATGGATATTCAATTCAGTTTTATGGTATGTATTTTATTCATTATTTAAAAATTTTTGATCTAGAACATGCGTGAAAAAAGACCTCTAAATATCTCCCAGAATGCAACTGTTTGATTGTTCCAATAGAAAATGAATCCTGAAGATGTCAAAAATATTCCATCAAAATTAGCTTACATTATATCCAATTTATGATTGCATCCCAGATTCTGTTATATTTGGCCAAGTCTCTTTTCAAATTTATAGCTTTGTTACCCTTCCTTTTAATGAATAGCATTCCCATCAACTCTTTCTTTCTTTTATTTTTCTCATGTTATAGAATTTTAACATCATCCCAGTTAAAATCATGTTCAGCTAAAGGTCTATGTTTCCTAAGGACTGAGTAATATTTAGCACTTCTATGAAAATTATTTTTATAATAGATTTAATGCTTTCACGATGATTCATTATAGTAAAAAGGAGATGCTTCGGGTTTCAATCCTGTGCAAAACTACGAATCTTGCCGACGTTTCGTGAACATGA
>JAUMHM010000088.1:9927096-9944944 GCA_032362435.1 Melikaiella ostensackeni
CATCAACAAAAAGATAAATTTCGAACCAAGAATGGAATAGTTAAATTTTCGATGGAAAAAAATTAATTTTCAAGCAAAAATGAGACGAATTTTCAACACAACAGTACAATTTTCAAGGAAAAAGACAAATCTTCAACCGAAGAAATGAATTTTGAACAAAATAATTGCACTTTTAACAAAATAATAAAGTTTTCAACCAAACAGTAGGATTTCCAACCAACTCAGATGAATTCCGAACCAAAAATATAATAATAGTCATTTCAACCAAAAAAATTAACTTTTAACCAAAAATAGTTGGACTTTCTCTATTGGGTTCTATTAATTCAGTTCGAATGTAAGCGAAAAAAGTAAGAAGAAGTTAAGTTTCTTGAAAAGAGGGGAGAAAAGAAGAATTTTTTAGAAAAGGGAGAAAGAGGATAAAGAGTGTGAAGTCTGAAATATGAAAGTGGTTGTCAAATTTATTAAGTTACATATACTCGTATTATTGATCAGTACCGATGCAAGGCCATCTTTCGCAGAATTCGCAAACTTTTTCAAAATTTATCATCAAAAAACGTATTAAACGTTATTGAAGCTCGTAAAGTTAGTTCCAATGACCCCACCCACCTTCTCTTTTTATCAAGCGTAGTTTCTTCATCAACCGTAGCTTCAAATGAAACTTCCAGCCTCCAAAGTCACAATTCTTAGTTACAGAACTCAAATTGGTTCAAAGAACGCTTTCTTGCTCGTAGAGAATTTATTGATCAATAAAATTGATCAGATCTCATTTATACTCATAAAAATCCACAAGCTCCCCAAAAATTTAATTTCCCCCATTCAACTAACTCACGCCCGAAATTACACGCCTTTTGGCTTCAAATTCTACGAAGTCATTCCGAGACTTATCACTATTACCGATCTTTCAGCAAACGAGATCCATATTCTCGTTAACACAAATTTCTGACCAATAAGAAGCTCATCTTTCTGCCAACGTGGAATATTAAAAAGAGCGAGGCTAATGAAATCGTTGTCGGCGAATTAACGGCGAGTGTGTTTCGCCTTAATTTCAATAATTATCACTAAGATCGTCAGCAAGGTGTGACGTGGAATGGGATCTTGATAATCTGGCTTGACGCTCGACGAGGTCGTAAATGGTGCTTCAACCTGGTCCTCGTCATCGTCCTCTCATCCCTTGATCCTTTGATCGTCGCGATCTCGTGATTCCTGAGAACAGTAGCCAGCAGCCGCTTGGGCTCGTAAACGACTCCAGTCAAGGTAAGGAGGCCACGATCACGGTGACTCATGGAGGTACCACTTTCATATGCTATGTGTGGATTATAAACCTTCACGCATACTCCACCTTTTCCTGCACCTCTTGATTTATTTGCAAGAGGGATACAGATGTTGGGTACTTTGGAGAACCGAGTCTCTTCTGCAAACTGCAATTACGCATTCTTCGGCCGCCTTGGCCTCCAACTTTACACCAGCTTACAACGAGCTCTGTCTCTCAGGAATGAAATTGTAGCCTAATCCTTTCTGATGTCATTTTCTGCATTGTATCGACTACATGCTTTGGAAAAGCTGCACACTCCATCAGCATTTGCAGATGTGGATCTTACATGATTACTTTTTGATTGGAGCCATCTACACAATTAAGTCTTTGGTTAGCAGAGGAAACTCATGACGTTAAAATAATTTTGAGAATAGACATGGTCCTTGAAGGCAGACATTTAGCTACTCACAACTATAGCATTTTAAGTCCTAAGCTTTGAATAAAGTGCATAGGTTATTAGATGATCATAGTGTGTTGTGATCATGCTCACTGACTGATTGAAGCCATCTACACAGTTTAGGTTTTGGATAGCAAAGGAAACTCATAACGTTAAAATAATTGTCAGGATAGACATGGTCCTTCAAGTCGGACATCTAGTTACCTACATCCATAGCATTCTAGGTGCTAAACTTTGAACAAAATGGAAAGGTAAGCAGATGAATATATGTGATGATTATGATTACTGTCTTATTGATGACATCGACACAGTTGAAGCTTTGGACATCAGAGGAAACTCATAACGTTAAAATATTTGAAGTGTGCTCTATAACAGTGCATCTCACGCCAAGGATCATTTCATACCTATATTCACATATTGCATGACTATTATAACAAGTGGCGCATAATGCACTGTTGTAGAGCATGCTTCAATTGTGAGAATAGAGATGGTCTTTCGATCCATACATCGAGCAACCTATATCTATAGCCTTCTAAACATCAAACTTTGATTAAAATGAATCAGTAATTATGTGATCATTGTGTGTATGATCATGATTGAGTTCCTATTACAGCTATCTACTTGATTAGGGCTTGTAAGTGTTGCATCTTTGGATTTCAAAGGAAACTCAGAGTTGAGATAATTGTGGAAATAAAGATGGTCTTTCGATCCAGATATCTAGTTACCTACATCTATAGCTTTCTAAGCCTTGAACTTTGATTAAAATGAATAGTCAATTAGATGAACATCATGTGATATGGTCATAATTACTTCCCCATTGAAGACATCTACACAATTAAGTCTCTTGATAGCAGAGGAAAATTATAACGTTAAAACAACAGTGAGAATAGACATGGTCCTTTAAGCCGGACATGTAGCTTCCTACATCTACAGCATCCTTAGCCCTCAACTTTGATTAAAACGAACATATAATTTGATACTGATAATGTATGGTGATCATGATTACTCTCTGATTGGAGACATCTACACAATTAAGTCTTTGGATAGCAGAGGAAAGTCATGACGTTAAAATAATTGTGAGAATAGACATAGTCCTTTGAGCCGGATATCTAGCTACCTACTTCTACAGCATTCTAAGTCTTAAACTTTGATTGAAATGAATAGTTAATCAGATGAGCACTATGTGTGATGATGAAGATCACTTTCTGATTTAAGACATCTACAGAGTCAAGGCTTAGGATAGCAGAGAAAAGTCATAATGTTAATATAATTGTGAGAAAGGACATGGTCCTTCAAGCCGAATATCTAGCTACCTACATCCATGGCATTTTATGCCTTAAACTTTGTATAAAATGAATAGTTAATTAGATGATCATAATGTATTGTGATCATGGTTACTTTCTGATTTGAGCCATCAGCTGTTGTAAATACGAAAAATCACATGTATGTCTTGAAAACTACTAATAATATTTATTATTTGCAAAAAACTTTTTATGAATTACTCAACACCTTTTGAATTATTTAGTAATCCATATAATTACAACTTAACATTAAAATACTTAATTTTTCTTTTAAAACGACTCGAATAATCTTCTAAAGCTAATAATTGCACATCCAGTTCCTCTTTTGTAGATGTTTCGGGAATGCCCCTTGGTTATTTGGAGCCCAGAAAGAAAAAATCGTATTACGCGTTTTTGAGGAACTATATAAACATATATAAACACTATATAAAAACACTATATAAACATCTGGTAAGGGTATACTTTTACAGATTTCAGAAGGTAGAACAATTTTGAATTATGAACTATTATTCATATTTTGCGTTGTTTTCAAGAGAAATGAGATTTAAGAAATAAAGACCAATTTTTATTTACTTTGAAGCTCAGGAATCTAAATATTCTCATTCAACTTGTTTTTTGCATTGTTATTGAACTAAAAACAAACATTTATGGAATAAAATGTTAAAGTTTGTTAAAGTACATGCTATTTTATTCCATTTCTATCGATTTATTCTATTTTTCCGAAATAATTGGTTAAAGTACCCAAAATAAAGAAAAAGTAAGATGGTCCTTCGAGCCGAACATCTAGCTACCTACATCTATAGCATTTGAAGCCTTAAACTTTGAATAGAATGAATATGTAATTAGTTGATCATAATGTGTTGTGATCATGGTTACTTTCTGATTTAAGCCATCTACACAATTTAGGCTTCCGATAGCAGAGTAAACTCATAGCGTTAGGATAATTGTGAGAATGGATATGGTCCTTCGATCCATACATCTAGCAACCTACATCTATAGCCTTCTGAACCTCAAACTTTGATTTAAATGAATAAGTAATCAGATGATCATTATGTGTATGATCATGATTAACTTCCTATTAAAGATATCTACTTGATTAAGGTTTTGGATAGCAGAGGAAACTCATAACGTTAAAATAATTGTGAAAATAAATATGATCCTTCGAGCTAGACACCTAGCTGCCTACATCTGCAGATTTCTAAATCTTGAACTTTGATTAAAATGAATAGGTAATAAGATTAACACCATGTGTGATGATCATAATTACTTCCTGATTGAAGGCATATACACAGTCTAGTATTTGGATAGCAGAGGAAACTCATAATGTTAAAATAATTGTGAGAATAAACATGATCCTTTGAGCCAGACATATAGCTACCTACATCTAATGCACTTTAAGCCTTCAACTCTAATTAAAATGAATATGTAACTTGATATTTATAATGTATAGTGATCATGATTACTTCCTGATTGAAGACATCTACACAGTCAAGTCTTTGGAAAGCAGAGGAAAGTCGTAGCGTTAAAATAATTGTGAGAATAGGCATGGTCCTTTAAGCCGGACATATAGCTTCCTACATCTACAGCATCCTCGGGTTTCAACTTTGATTGAAACGAATATGTAATTTGATACTTATAATGAATCGTGATCAGGATCACTCTCTGATTGGAGACATCTACACAATTAAGTCTTTGGATAGCAGAGGAAACTCATGACATCAAAATAATCAGATTAAAATGAATAGGTAATGAGATGAGCATTATGTGTAATGATGATTACTTTCTGATTGAAGACATCTACACAGTTAAGGCTTAGGACAGCAGAGGAAACTCATAATGTTGAAGTAATTGTGAGAATAGACATGGTCCTCAGAGCAGTACATATAGCTACCCACATCTATAGCTTCTAAGTCTTAATCTTTCCACAGAACTAACAAGAGATGAGAATTTAGGAACATGATTCCTTTTCAATTGACATATTGGTTTTTCCAATTTTCTAATTATATGGACTTATTTTCGACATTGGATTCCTGTTTCCTGATGAGGAGAGCATTTGATTCTCGAAATGTCGACAAGACATTTGAATAAAGGATCTTTTAACAGCATCGAGGCCTTTTTATCTGGTCTGAAGTAAGTCATTATATACCTTAAACTCTATTTATACTCAAACTTCGATTAAAATCAGTAGACGATAAGAGGATCATTATGTGTGATGATCATGATTACTTTCTGATTGAAGAAATCTACACAATCAAGGCTTGTGTGTGTAGCATCTTGTAGAGAAAAACACGAAGTGTGAATTATACATTAGTTTTAGGGTACCATTCATCTGCAACCAAAATTACCGTTGGTAGTGTGAATGCTACACTGCAACAAGTGAATTTCCTAATTATGTCCATGTCTAAAGGTAATGTTTTCCTCGGATGTAGGGAAGGAAGTACCGACCACTTGAGGTACAAAGTATTGACCACTTAGGGTACGAAATGCAATACAAAATAAAACAACTTGGCATTTCGTGGCCCAAGTCCGAGAGATATTTGAATCAGTACCAATGTAAGGTAAAGACCCTTCTAATTTTACCTGCAAGAAAATGTATCTCTAAGTTTTTACTGTGTTAGATAACAGGGGTAACTCAGAGTTGAAATAATTGTGAAAATAAAGATGATCCTTCGAGCCAGACATCTGACGACCTACATCCATAGCCTCCTAAGCCTTGAACTTTGATTAAAATGAATAGGTTATCAGATGAACATTATGCGTGATAAATATGATTACTTTCTGGTTGAAGATAATCACGCAATTAATGCTTGTAAGTGTACCATCTTTGGATAGCAGAGAAAACTCAGAGTTAGAATACTCGTGAATATAGAGATGGTCCTTCAAACCGGACATCTAGCGACCTACATTACTTGTCTTCTAAGCCTTAGAGTTTGATTAAAATGAATAAATATTCAGATTATTGTGAGTGTAAAGACGGTCCATCGAGCAGGACATTTCGCAACCTATATAGCCTTCTAAAGCTTAAACTTTGATCAAAATGAATAGGCAATCAAATACCTAATCATGATGTGTGATAATCATGATTACTTCCTGATTGAAGACATCTAACAAAATTAAGGTTTGTAAATGTAGCATCTTTGGATAGCAGAGCAAGCTCAGAGTTGAAATAACTATGAAAATAAAGATGGCTTTTCGAGCCGGACATACAGCGACCTACATCCATAGCCTTTTAAGCCTTGAATTTTGATTAAAATTAATAGGTAATCCGATGATCATTGTGTATATCATTAGCTGAGAAAGTTACACATGAAAGCCAATTTGATTCAGCTTTCGATTTGATTTTTTCTCCTACTATCTTTAGTTTGAAGAGACATGGATATGACGTAGATGAAGTTTAATAGAATGGGCATCAGTGAGAGGTGAACAAGTTCAGGAGCCACTATTTTCGAGACTTGAGAGTCCAGTGGAGAGTGAGAGAGAGTGATGAGTTGGTGGGGCAAAAGGAGGACTAGTTCTTCTGCGACATGGGTCAGTCTGGGAGGCGGTACCAACGAGGCCAGGCCTACCTCCTGAAACAGAACTCACAATGGACCTGCAACAATGCAGCCAGCTCGTCCAGACCTAACCTCACTTCTTCCCTGACACCCTGAGACACTGATACATGTCGACCGGACACCGAAACTCAATACAAAGATAGCCTTTCCCGGTCGCCCACCTCCAGCCTTGCAGTCTCGTATCGCACAATGTGCTCACATGAGAGCGATAAAAAGTTTACAATTGTTGACACCCTACTTGGAAGCACGATAAAATTAACCAAACTTTGATATCATTTCTCAATCTGCACATCACACCTACTATTCACTCAGTTATAAGTTATGCATTTCTATAAGAATTCAATAACATATTTGGAGGGCAGCCGGTCAAAAACGGCTAAGTGACATTTCCGAAATTTTCCAGGGTGACGGAAAAACGTTCGTTTTTGTACTCTACAGAGTTTTTCTCTCAAAGTATCCGAAAACTGAGTAATTAGAATAGAAAGTCATTTATCTCTGAAATTTGAGACAGATATATCAAAAATTGTAAGAATCGTGGGCTTTTAAGTTTTGTCTTCGGTTATGTACAGGGGAATCAAACGTGAATCTATTTGATTCTAATATTTCATCATTTTTTCTTGGAATAATCTCTGGGTTCGTTGATTTCTGAGGGATTAATAACATTTTATAATAGTTTTGCAGTTTACCTTGTATCATTGTTAACAACTTAAGATTTTTGAATACAAGTAAAGTGGTCAATTACGACGGTTTCATCAAAACTTTTGCTGAAAATTGTTCAGAAATGATTGGGCTACAATCGTAGCAGCACAGATTACTATGACAATGCTTAATATATTTTTTATTAGCCTTAATAGGCGAGACGTGATCCTTACATTTTGACGAAAAATAGACCATGTGCTCGTCGATACAACAGAAATATCGATCAAAATCATGTTCAACACACTCACACCTACACCATGCACACGATAGATGTCACCTCTATGTCCAATTTTGAGTTACATTAAGTCACATTTCCATAAGATTACATTTGCACGTAGCCGGTTTTGACCGGCGGCTACCCTTGTACATACGAGCATGACGATCTTTGTTAATTTATCATTAAAAAAACTATCAATGATTTTTCAGTAATGTCACTTAGCCGTTCTTGACCGACTGCCCTTCATTTATGCTTTTCAAAAGTCTTTTAGATGATAGAAAACGTACAATTTGTTCTTTATGGTAAAAAAAAACAATTTTTCATTTTCCCTAACCATTATAAATTTTTCTTTCAGATATACGAACAACCTTACACCTAGGAGATCAATAATGTTGATGCAAAAAAAAGTTTTGTTTGGCGATTTGGTGGGGAGGGGGGGGGGGGGTCGATAAAATTTCATTGATTCTTATGAGGAGGATTTGAAGATCTCACGTAAGGAACTTTTTTACAAAAAATGAATTTTCAACCAAATAATTGATTTTTCAACCAAAAAGATGAACTTTCAGCCAAGGAGATTGTCGTCCAATCAAGAAAGACGAATTTTCAACGAAATATAAGAAGTTTCAACTAAAAGAGACTGTTCTGGGTTCATAAAAATTATTTCTAGTAAAAAAAGAAAACAATTTTCAACAAAATAGTTGAACTTTCAACTACAGAGATGAATTTTCAACGAAGAAGATTAATTTCCTTCCAAGAAAGGCGAGTTTTCAGCAAAATATGTGAATTTCTAACTAAATAGTTGAGTTTTCAAACCAAAAAGATGAATTTTGAACCAAAAGTGGAATAATTAAATTGTCAGTTGGAACAATTAATTAAAAAAAAGAAATTTCAACAAAATATAGTTGCACTTTCAACCAAAGACATGAATGTTCAAACAAAAAAATTAATTCCTAACGAATGTGTAATAGTTGATATTTCCACCAAAAAATACGAATTTTCAGCAAAGTAGTTGAATCCTCAACCGAAATAGATTGATTTTTGGAAAAGAAAAAAAAAATTCATTCAAAATGTTCAAATCTCAAGCCAAGAAGACGAATTTTTTTAAAAACAGTTTTCTACCCAAAAGTATGCATTTTTAAAAAACAAATCATTTTCCAACTAAGTTGTTCAATTTTGAAGCGAAAAAACGAATTTTAAACAGAAAAGTTGGATTTTCAAACAAAAAATATAAACCCTTTACCCAAGTTATTAAATGTTTAACGCAAAAAAGATGAGTTTTCAACAAAAAAAATGAATTTTTCCATCTAAGAATATGCATTTTTGAGCAAAAATGGAATAGTTACATTTTCAGTTGAAAAAATTAATTTTCATCCGAAAAAAACAAATTTTTGACGAAATAGTTGATTAATTAACCGAAGAAATGATTTTTTAACTAGAATGATTGATTTCTCACAAAAAAACTAATTTTCAGCTAAAAATGCGAATTTTGTACCCAAAAAGAACGATTTTCAACAAAATACATGAACATTCAACTAAAAAATATAAACTTTCAACCAAAAACAGGATAGTTAAATTATCAGTTAAGGAAAATTTCAACCAAGAAATGAATTCTCAACGAAATAGTTTGATTCTGATCCAAAGAAATGAATTTTCAACCAAAAAGATTGATTTTTCACTAAGAAGATCAATATTCTACCACAAGGGATGAATTTTCAACAAAATATACATGAATTTCCCACAAAACATTCGTATTTTTAACTAAAGAAGGTGAATTTTCAACCAAACATGGAATAGTTCAACCTTCAGTTCAAAAAATTTATTTTCAACCAAAAAAAAGTTTTTTCAACAAAATAATTAAATTTTCAACCAAAACAAAATTTTTTGAACTAAAAAATGAATCATCAACCAAGAAAATGAATTTTTATTAAAGTAGTTATACTTTCAACTAAAATTTGAGTTTCTAATCAAAAAACATTTTTGAATTAAAATTATGAACCATCAACCGAAGAAATAAATTTGTAACAAAGTAGTTCCCCTCCAACTAAAAAGTTTAATTTCAAAGGAGAAATGGACGGTGTGGGGTATGACCTGCGATGGCCATGACGCGCTTTCAAGAATTTCTGTGGCGTAAACACTCAGGGTCGTATGAACCATTTCTAGTCGAAATATATAATATTAATTAACTTTATTTTGTACAGATGTAGATTTTTGTTATAACAAAGGATGGACCTCATTTAATAATTAAGCCTAATTAATGAAAAGAGAATTCTTCGCGTTTATTGAAACATGAATGCGAAATTTGTACGCAAGTATTCGACTTGTCCGCTTTGTGATTACGGAACCGCTCAACTCCGATGCGCTCACAGCGCTTCTCTCTCTACCCTTGGACCACCTCATCAATGATCGGAATTCTATGAACAGCTTAAACGGAGGGACTTTATACTAGGTCGTTTGGAAAGTCCCGGGCTTGAGGAACGGATGGCGCCATAATATAAAATCCTTATCATTTTTGTGAACTGCTAACCTTAGAAAGACTCAATCCAAAGTTTCACTTCCATCTTTCGAGTACTTTGTGTTTATTGTAATTGTCGTTGAAAAGCGTTTATTTATAGATAAACTCCCGATCAAAAGCGCGACCGAAAAGACGTTTCAGCGGAGTGTTTGGCGAAGTTTAATCGAAATTCGCAGGACTTTCTGCATCGATTTGCAACTGTGGTTGAAACCTGGATCCACCTTTATACACTCGAGACAAAGCAGCAGTCAAAGCAGTGGGTACTGCCTGGTGAAAGTGCGCCAAAGAAAAGGCGAAGACTGTCTTGTCAACTGGGAAGGTGATGGCCTTAGCATTTTGGGATTGCCAAAAAATTATCCTCAATGATTACTTGGAGAAGTGTAAAACTATAACAGGAACGTACTATGCATCATTATTGGATGGTTTGAAAGTCGAGCTACAAGAACAGCGGCCACGATTGGCGCACGAAAAAGTGCTGCTTCATCACCTCAACGCACCGGCTCATACCGCCGCAATCGCAATGGCAAAATACACGAACTAGGCTTCAATTTGATTCCTTATCCACCCTATTCTCCAGACTTGGCTCCGTGCGACTTTTTTCTGTTCTCAAACTTGAAGAAATGGCTGGCCTGCAAGTGATTTTACTCAAATGAAGAGGTCATTGCCGAAACAAACGCCTATTTTGACGAGTTGAGCGTCGACTACTATAAAAAAGCCATGGTGCTTTTAGAAACTCGTTGGAATAAGGGTATCGAGCTGGAAGGGAACTATGTTGAAGAATAAATGCAAATTTTCTCAGAAAAATGTTGTTTTATTACTTAGGCCCGAGACTCTTCAAACGACCTAGTATAGAGGTTCCAGGTTCGGAGCAGGTGAGAAGCCTCTGGAGTAATAAGTCAACAAGTCGAGTAGCGACTATTGTTCGAACAGCGATTAAAAAAGAAGGATCTTAAGCCTGAGTGTTTGGCTTTGTGCAGAGAGAGAGAGAGAGGGGAAGAGAGATAGCGGAAAAGAGAGAGAAAGGAAGCAAAAGGGAAAGAGAGTCTCGTTACAGGGGAAATATATATCTCGCGGCATGACAGCATCGTAACGAATGGCGGGCATTAGTTAACAGGATATCAAAAGGATATCCTGAGCCGGCCACCAAGGAGTCAGGACCCCACCCAGGCTGCAGTCGATGCCGCGGCGCAACATCCAGGAACGAAACCTTGCGGAACACAATGCCTCGAACCTGAGACTCTATCGCGATATCATCCGGTTATAAATTGGAACACAGCTTCGCTCTGGCATTATGATGCCTCTAATATGTCTTTTTCCTCGTTGCCGGCCACTGCCTTGCTTTGCTTACCACTTTTACTTTTCATCCGATCACTTCTATCCCTTGAAGATTTTGTTGTGACTAGGAGAATTTTAAATTAAACCTGCAACATCAGAACTTCCCGTGCGGAAAAGTCGACTGAGGTTAGACTGGGTTCCGACTAGATTGTGCAATTATTAGATGGGCCCCAACTGGGAACCCCAATCACTGCCCCACTAGGCTACTCTCCGGGTTGTAACGCTAAGACCAACAAATGCCCAAATTCCTAAAAAGTTGGGCAATTTCTTTTCTGTCAAATTAAGGGGAAAAGAATTAAATCTAAGTAAAAATTTTGACTAAAGTTGAAAAAGAAGATTCAGTTGCAGGTTCTAAGAGTTCTGATGTATGATACTTTAAAGAGTTCATCGTTTTAATATAATTTTTCTGTATATATGCATATTGCATATCGCATTCATGTTCATCACGAAGAAAAAAATTCCAATGGAAACGTACGTGAAAAATTATTTCTGAAATTATATATGTAATTAAATGATAAATTGTATCTAATTACTTTTCATTTTTCAGAATATCCGGTTGACACAAAATTACACAAGCCAGACTTAAAGTGGCGCGTGCGACTGCTGACAGCTGACTGACTACAAAACCGTAGGGGGAACATGAGTTTGCGCAGTGCGTTTGGACTGATGCAACCAATAGAAGTTCGGCGGGAACTTTCAAAACACTAGAATATTCAATCTTTCTTGAAAATTTTGTGATGATTAGAAAAATCTTAAATTAAATCTGTAACCTCAGAACTTACCGTGTGGAAAAGTCGTCTGGGGTCAGACTGAGTTCCGACTAGATTACCTAATTAATGGTTAGGCTTCAACTGGGAATAACAATCACTGCCCAATTGGGCTATGGGCCGTTCATAAACTACGTTACCAATCTCAGGGGGGGGGGAGGGGTCGCGCTAAAAACTACGGTTGGTAATATTTATACGAACTGTCTACCGTTACGGAATTTTCCGTAAGACCAACCCTTTTTCAGCTCGTTCAGGGCTAAAGTTACGAAATTTTCCGTACCTCTAGCCTTAGCGCTACACTTGACCGGGTAAGTTTTACGGAAAATTCCGTAACGCTAGTCAGTGCCATATTCATAAGTAAAGGGGGATAATGGGAGTAACGTGACAAACTTAGATAACGTTTAGAACGTTTTCTGATGACAAATTCAAACAAAATTGCGAATTTTTTGAAAGAAGGCCCTTTAACGGTACAGTTCAATAATAACTTTCGAAGTTTAAAGGTCATTTTCATATTTTAGACTTCACACGCTTCCCCATATTTCCCTCTTTTTTCCTTTTTTCAATGAAATCTTTTTTCCCTGCTTTAACTTTCAAGATACTTTCGCTTTTTCTACTTTTTTCGATTGAATGCGAACTAAATTAATAGAACCCAATAAGGAAATACAACTATTTTTTTGGAAGTTAATTCTTTCTAGTTGAAACTTCTACTATAATATCTTTGGTTGTGAATCCATCTTTTTCGTCTAAAAATTGTATTCATTTTTGTTGAAAATTCAACTGTTTTGTTTGAAAAGTCGTCTTTTTAGTTTGTGAATTTATCTTTTTTCCGTAAAAATTTCATTCTTTTTGGTGAAAATTGCAGTTGAAAAGTTAATCTGTTTTGGTTGAAAATGTAACTATTGTGTTAAAAATTCGTTTTCATTTTGTTTGAAAATTAATTATTTTAATCGAAAAGTTAACTATTTGAAATTCAATTTTCAATTCATTTTTTTTTTTGGAGATTCATCACCTTTGTTGAAAATGTAACTATTGTGTTGAAAACTCGTTTCATTTTTGGTTGAAATTTATTTTCTTTTTTACAATAATTTAACTATCCTATTAATAGTTTGTTGAAAACTTATCTTTTTTAGTTGAAACTTTGTTAGAAAATTTAACTAATTTATTGAAATTTCGTTTTTTGTTGGTTAGTCATTATTTTTTAAATTGGAAATGTAACTGTCCCATTTATGGTTTAAAGTTGATATTTTTAATTAAAAATTGATCCCTTCTAGTTTCAAAATGCATCTATTTGGTTGAATATTCATCTTTTTAACTTGATATCTCAACAGTTTGGTGAAAAATTAAAATGTTTTGTTCAAAATAAGTTTTTCGGTTAGAAATTCACATTTTGTGTTGGAAATTCAACTGTTTTGTAGATAATTAATTATTTTCTTTCTTGCTTCAAAATTGAATTATTTTGTTGGAAATTATTGTCATTTGTTGAGAATTTGTCATTTTTAGTAGAATATTAATCTTCTTGGTAGAAAATTTATTGTCTAGTTGAAAATGTAACTATTCGGTTAAAACGAACAATTTTTTGTTAAGAATTCTTCTTTTTGGTTAAAAAAAGAACCACTTAGTTCCAAGTTGAACTACTATTTGAAAAAATTATTTTCTTTGGTTGAAAATTCGTCATTTCAGTTGAAAATTCAACTATTTGGTTGTAGAATATTCGTCTTTTTGGCCTAAAAATTTAATGATTTGGTAGAAAATTAAACTTTTTGGTTTAAGATCAACTTTGTTGTCGAATATTTATGTTTTTATTAAAAATTTAACTATTTTGGTAGAAAATTTAAGTAATTGGTTGAAAATTGAACCATCTATTTAAAAATTTAACTATTTGGTAAAAAATTAACTTTTTTTCGAAAAACCATATTTTTTGGTTGAATATTTATCTGTTTTGTAGGAAATTCGCCTTCACGGCTTCAAAAATGTACAATTTTGTTAAAAATTATTGTATTTTACTGAAAAATTGCCTTTCTTGATAGAACATTAATCTTTTTGGCAGAAATTTCATTTTTTTGGTGGAAAATTTGAGGAATTGGTTGAAAATAAATTGGTTGTTTACTTGGTTAAAAATTAATTTTTATCTAAAAATTTAACTATTCCATTTCTGATTGAAAATTTATCAATAATGAGTTGAAAGTTTAACTATTTGGCACAAAATACATGTGTTTTGTTGAAAATTCATCTTCTTGGTGAAGGATTCCACTATTTGGTTAAAAATCAATCTTTTTTGATTGAATTCGATTATTTTTTGTTGAAAATTCATCTTTCTCCATTAAAAATTAACTTTCTCGTTGAAAATTCATCTTTTCCGGCTTAAAAGTCAACTGTTCTCTAAGACATTCGACTTTTCATCTTGAAAACTTGACTCTTTTGTTCACAGTTCGTTTTTCTGCGTAGAAAATTGATCTTCTCTGTTGAAAATTCATCTATTTGATTGAGGATTGAACAATTTCGACAAAGATTCGTTTTTTTATCTCTGAATTCAACTGGTTGAAAATTCTTTTTTATGAAAAGTAATTTTTAAAACTAAAAAAATATTCCATTTTCGGTTGAAATCTTATGTTTTTCATTTGAAAATTCAGATATTCGGCTGACAATTCATCTATTTTGTGCAAGTCGTCTTTTTTCGTCCAAAATTCAACTGTTTTGTTAAAACTCCATTCATTTGCATTGAAAACTCATCTTTCTTGGTTGAAAATTAACTTTTCTGTTGATTCTTGTCTTAAGAATTTAACTATTTGATTAGAAGTTCAATCATTTTGTTGAAAATTTGTCTCTTTTGTTTGGATGCTTAACTGGATGTTTGAACTGAAAATTGATGCTTTAGTTGAAGATTTAAATATCTTCTTCACAAATCGTCTTTCTTGGTTAAATTTAATTGTTTTAGATATAACAATGAAATCTTCTTTAGTTCATATATCGACTATGACATTTTTCGTTGAAAATTCGTCCATTTTATATAAATATATGCTTCTTGGTTCAATATTCAACTATTTGGTCGAAAGTTGATGTATTTTGGTGAGAATTCGTCATTTCGGTAGAAAATTAATCTTTTAGGTCAAAAATGAAAATGATTAGTTCACAATTAAATGGTTTTAGTAGAAGATTCGAATATTTTGATACGAGTACAAACTCGTCTTCTTGGCTGAATTCAATCATTTTACGTTTAAAATTAGAATATTTTTGATTGGAATATCAATTATTACATTTTTCGTTGAGAATTCGTCACTTTTGGTTAAAAATTTGAATACTTGGTCGGAAGGGGAATTCATTTGTTATAAATTCATGTATTTTTTGAAGAATCATCATTTTACTTGAAAATTCGTTTTTCTTTAATTGTATCTTTCACTATCGAAATTCAAAATTTTGGTTTAAAATTCAACCATTTGGTAGAAAATTCATTCATTTTAAAGAAAATTTGTATTCTTATTTGAAAATTAATGTTCTTAGTTGAAAATCATCTTTTGTCGTTGTAAATTTAATTATTTGATTAAAAATATAATTATTTTATTGAAAGAAATTCTTTTCGACTAAAAATTGATGTTTTAATTGAAGATTCAAATATTTTATTTAAAATTCGTCTCTCTTGGCTGAATTTGATTGTCTTAGATTTAAAATTAGAATTTTCTTTGATTCATATATCAACTATAATATTTTTTGTTAACAATTTGTCCTTTTTGGTATAAATATATTCTTCTTGGTTCAATATTCAAGTATTTGGTTTGAAATTGATAAATTTTGTTGAAATTTCGTCTTCTCGGTAGAAAATTAACAATTTTCGTCAAAAATGCAAATGATTGGCTGGCGATTAATTGGTTTATGTAATAGATTCGACTATTTTGCTGGAAATTTATCTTTTGGTTGAATTAAATTATTTAAAGTTTGAAATTAAAACCTTTTTTGGTTGAAAATTCAAATACTTGATTAAAAGTGGAACTACTTTGTTATGAATTCATGTTTTCGTTTAGGCTCATCATTTTTCTTGAAAATTTATTTCTATGCTTGTAAATTTAAATATTTTGTTAAAAATACATATATTTTGATAGAAATTTGTATTTTCATTTGAAAGACTTAACATAAAATGACTTAAAATAAAAATATTTTCAGGTTGACATATCAACGATGAAATTTTTCGTTGAGAATTTATGTTCCTTGGTTGAAAATTAATTTCTTCAACTGAAAATTTAACATTTTAAATTAAATTTTCTTCCTTTAACGTCTGAAAACTCTTTCTTGGTTGAAAATTGAACTCGTTTTTTGAAAATTCGTGCTTTTTGGTTGAATTCATCTATCTGGTTTTAACACTCATGTGTTTCGTTGAAAATTCCTTTTTTGATTGAAAAATTAATCTTCTTGGTTAAAAATTCATCTTTTTAGTTGAAAACTCATCTATTTGGATGAAAATTCACACATTTTATTGAAAATGCAATACTTTTACTTGAAAATTTCAGGACTTAAAGAGTTTCGAATTAATTCAAGTTAAAAATCTCTTCTGTCTGTCTGTCTACAATATATATAATCCAAAAAGACGAATTTCCAATAAAGCAGTTGAATTTTAGAACAAGGAAGATGAGTTTTTAACAAATTAGTTGAATTTTCAAACAGAAGAGATTTTTCAGTGAGGGAAAGAGAATTCCAAACAAATTGTTGAGTTTTCAAACATGAAAGCCGAATTTTTTAGCAAAAAGTTGAATTTTTCACGAAAATAATAGAATTTTCAACCCAAAAAAACGAATCTTCAACAAAAAAAGTTGAATTTTTAAGCAAAAAGGATGAAATTTCTACAAAACATAAATTGTTAACCCGAAAAAATGATTTCTCCACAAAAAGCTATTTCTCAACCAAAAATGCAATAGTTAAATTTGCAATTGAAAACATTGATTTTTAATTGAAAAAAAAAGAATTTTCAACAAAATAGTCAATTTTTTGACCAGGAAGTAAAAACTGATGCAATGGATTCCTAAGCAAGAAATTCAATTTTCAACAAACAAAAAAAACAAATTTTCATCCAGAGTGTTTAATTTTCAATTAAAAAAGATCAATTTCGAACCAATTTTGGGATAGTCAAACTTCCACTTAAGGAAATAAATTTTTAACAAAAAAAAAACGAATTACCATGAAAATAGTTACATTTTCAACCAAGGAGATGGATCTTCAGGAAAAAAAAATTGTTAATTAATTAATTTTGTACCAAACAGTTGCATTTTTAACCGAAAAAAATATAATTCCTACCAAAAGAGATGAATTTCCAATCCAAAAAGACGAACTTTCTATGAAAGAGTTCAGTTTCCAGTCAGAAAAGATTTTTTAGTCGAGAGAAAAAAGTTTGGAAAAAACAGTTAAGCTTCCAAACAAAAATGTCGAATTCTCCACAAAAAAGTTGACTTTTGAATCCGAATATATGAATTTTCAACCAAGAAGTTAATTTTCAACCAAATAGTTAAATTTCCAATGGAAGCGATGGATCTTTAACTAAGAAAATTGATTTTTAACAAAGTTATTAAAACTTTCGAACAAGTTGTTGCATTTTCAATGAAGAAGATCAATTTTTTATTGAAATAAAAGACGAATTTACAACAAAATACATAAATTTTCAACCATAAACGACCAATTTTCAATCAAGATTGGAATAATTAAACTGGCCGAAAAAAAATAATTTTCAACTAAAAAAAAAAACGAGTTTTCAACAAAATAGTTCAATATTCA
>JAUMHM010000088.1:9945044-9967021 GCA_032362435.1 Melikaiella ostensackeni
CTAGGAGACTCCAACACTACGTCTTTAAAAGATTTTGCCCTTTTTCCTCCTCATAAAAAAAAAAAAAAAAAAAAAAAAAAAAAATTCTCGTGTCATCATCTCAGTGATTTTGTTAACAATGGAAAAAAACGAATTTCGTGTTCTCATCAAACATTATTATTTGAGAGGCAAAACGGCTTAAGAAGCTAAAGAAAAGCTTGATAAGTATTATAGCCTCACCACTATACGCCCGAGACGAAGCAGCAGTCAAAGCAGTGGGTACTGTCTGGTAAAAGTTCACCAAAGAAGGCGAAGGCTGATTTGTCATCTGGGAAGGTGATGGCCACCGAATTTTGGGATTCCCAGAAAATTATTTTCATTGATTACTTAGAGAAGGGTGAAACTATAACAGGAACGTACTATGCATTAAAATTGGACCGTTTGAAAGCCGAGCTACAAAAACAACGGCCACGATTCCCAAACTTGAAGGAATGGCTCGCTGGCAATAGATTTTATTCAAATGAAAAGGTCATTGCCGAAATAAACGTCTATTTTGAGGAGTTGAGCGCCGATTACAATAAAAAAGGTATCGAACTTTTGAAAACTCATTGGAATAAGAATATCGAGCTGGAAGAGAACTATGTTGAAGAATGAATGCGAATTTCCTTAAAAAATTGTTGTTTTATTACTTAGGTCCGGGACTTCTCAAACGACCTAGTATCGATTATTGATAAAACCGCGATTTGTCAGGTCGGATAGCCGATGAAGAGATACCGGTGGCAGTTGGGATTCTATAAATTCGCAATAACACGGGATTGCGAAATACTACATCGGATTGGCTCGCTGACAGGGATGGCGATGGCAATTTGTCCCGACTCGAACGCATTTCGTTAACATTCTGGCAGCGTTCGAACCAACTCATTCATTCACCTCTTTCTTTTTCACCCCCCCTCTCTCTCTTTCTATTCATACATACATATTTTTTACTGTCTATATATTTCTATTTCTGACGCAAATGTCGGCCTTTCCTTTGTCTTGCAAATCTTTCCGTGAATCCACTTATACTCGCGATACATGCAAGGCGCTCGATTACTCGTTATTTTATTATTCCGAGATCAGCGCCAATCATCGCGTGTCAAAGACAAACCGCAATCGCCTTTTTTAAATCTTTCTTTGAACACAAACTGTAAGGTTCACACGGTTAGAATCTCTTTGTGTCTGACATTTTAATTAAATTATCGAAGTCTTCTCGAATGACTAAGACGCTTTTGGGTCAGACCTTTTATGACTCAATAAATTTATTGGAAGGTACGAGTGAAATTGTAGAATGTGAAAAAAATATTTTCCGGCGTTCTTATTTTTTTTGTTTGGATATTCGTTTGTATAATAAATTGTAAAATAAGTTCAAAGAGGGGAAACAAATTTCTGAATTTGAGAAATTCTATTTTTGAAATGCATCAAGATGAAAGAAATTTCAGAAGCAGTAAATAAGAATGATAGATTTGTGGTTATATATTCTCTTGGACAAACATTTATGGACAAGAACTGAAATTTCGTACAATGTCTTTTTTCTTACGGCTCAAATGGTAGATTGCTTGGAGGAAACTTCATCCAACTGGCTTAGATGATGCGGCTTAAATCCCAACGCAAAGAAGCGACATAAAGCTTTCAGACGAAAAGTTTTTACCTCATTCCATCCTTGTAATTATTAAAAATACATACTTATGGAAGAATCAGTTTTTCTGTGGTCTCCTTTTGTCTATTTTTCTACTTTTTTTGTTGCATAAATTTTTCAGACCTTAAGAGATGTATGATCTGTATTATGTACTTTATCAAAAACAATTATTCCTCTATGAGATACGCCTGAAAAACATATCAAGTATTCCGACACCACATACCAAGGTTTAATTATGAAGCATGTATATCAGGAATGTTTGAGGTCAACTATACAAATGACTTGAAAAAATAAATTTCCATTACCGGGAATCTTAAGGTACCTTGTAGGAGCCTCATTGACGGCCTTCATCATGACATGTGTATGAAAAACGTGTTTTGTGATTCATAATACTTTGTCTGGCGACATCGATGGGATAAGTGTCCCCAGGATCGTCACAGGGTTCCGCGAAAAGTCACTGGGTATATCGAGAAGCTGAGGATTCTCTGAGGGCCGCGAGGCCCCCCACGGCGGGACAAAGGTGGCCCCTCGCGACAGTAGCCGTGTACGTATAGGGTTAGACAATGCCGTGTGCATTAATACACTTCATATTAGTCCGCTTTAATGCGTGTTCGCTGGCTATTGTGAATGAGCGACACTGTTTATCACCAGCCCCCATAAACTCCCCCCCCCTTACCACCTTTCAGGGTCGGGGGCCGCATTTGTCTTGGGTCCCGGTATCGATCCTGGGAAAACGAAATCCTATTGGAGTTCTTTAACCCCCTGGTAATCATATTTATTAATGGATTGTCAAAAATAATAATTTATTATAAATATTAGGAGGATGCAATTTTATTAACTTATTGTTAAACAACATAAAACTTAGGTTATTTTAAGAAAAGTTTTGTTGAAGCCCTTGGGTGTAGTTCCGAAAACGTCGGACATCCGATTTTTTTTAATTGAGTACATTTACATATTCGGACGCGCTGATTATGAATGCGATAGCAGGAATTGGCACAAAATTGATTTTAATAGCGGAAACCATATAACACTCATGAAATAACAGTTTTTTTTCCATCTATTTCAGTAAACAATGGAAATTTCGAAAAATATTCCAAACAAAAGTTATGAATCTCATCAAAGTGCACATTTTATATATCATTAATTTTTACTGGCAAGACGATAGTTTTTTAGAAAAATAACGACAGAGTTTGGGAGTTGTAACAAGGTGGGATAGAATAGGGGTTAAGACTTTCTCCACCGTTCGCGCTTTCGAGTACATTTTCATAATTTTCGAGCATTTGGCGGGCGGGAAGCCACCATTGTGACTGGTCACAGAAATAGTTTAGGTCACAACACTACCCTTTCTTAACGTCTATTGAGGTGTGGGGGTGGGAAGGCCCCCCTGCGACTGGACACAGAAATACTTGAAGAAATATGAAATTTTTTTGATTTTCCATCTCCAAATTCAAATATCTAAAAAACTATCAATCGTAGGCTACGAATGGATGGCGCCAAAAATGTGTGTTTTTATGAGATCTGAACCTTTTGACTAAAATATTTTGAGAAGTTTCTTGCATATACTGCGATAACTGCCAGAAATCACGTTTCTTATCAGTTTTTTTATGGTTTTCGTCATGAAGATAAAATTTGCACCAGTATTAACTATCACGCTCGTAAACAGCGCGTCAAAATTTGAAAGCTCTATCCAAGCCTGTTTCTAGAGTGTAATTAACTTATAATTAAAGTTTCTTCATTTTGCGCCGTTGAATAATTAATATTGATAATGCTTTTACGGAATTTGTATTCATTGTGACATATACAGACAATTTAGGGAATTGGTGCTATATTGTCTTAATTAGGGAGTATGTGACATTCGATGCCATTTTGACTGGGACAAAAAAAATGTAAGGAAGCAAATCAATGAATAAAGAACATTCCGCGAAGAAGATAAAAGACGAAGAGGAAGAAAAAGAGGAATATGGAGTTAGACTCCGAGGACAAATATAGTTCGTTAACCGATGATGTCTTGGTGCAACTACCCCCGCCGCCCACCGACAAAGTCACAGAGATATTATTTCTGGCATTGACTCTGCCGAGTGTAAGACTCGAAGACACCATCATCGCTCGTGACTCACATTACCCGAAATATTCTCCTTCATTAGTCGCTTATACGATTGTTCGACGTGCCCTTCAATCATTCAGGGCACTGAACTTTCACAGCTCAAGTGTCATCAAAACCCTTCCTCACGTCCTGCCATCTCAGTCAGAGGAGTTCATTATGTAATAAATTATTTGAGATCGATATTCTTCACAATATGTGCTGTAAATTATGGAAAGATGTTGAATTCCAAGTTTTGTTGACATTCGGGAATGATGAATAACAATTTTTTGAGGAATATAGGAAAAATGATATTTTTCTCATTCTTAAGTGACACATCCAGACTTTTGTTCGATAAAAAATTTTTGTTTGCTGGCAACGTTCCAGTAACGTACCGTCATCCTCATCATGCACACTATCTAGAACATAAGCATCATTAAAAACTAGATCTTATAGAATGTTTATTGAGTATATAAGGAGAGGCCTCTAAGAAATCAAAAAAAGAACATCGTCACCATATATAACTCAACCCAAAATGCCATAGTCATTAGCAAAGAATGAAATACACAATAATGACATTGTCTTTATCAAATGGAACAATATTGAAATTTCACATGAAGAACCTAACTGCTATGACAGATGTTCTGCAGAACTGGTATATATTAAAAAAGAAGGTAAAAAATGCCTAAACAAGATTACTGACCTCGAATATTACAACTCGGCATATAATATGATCTTAGACTATCTTTCATAGCCTTTATGCCTTACATGAAAGATGATAAAATTGAAAACAAATTAAAATTATTGATGATGATAATGATAACCCTTTCACGTTCTCAATGCTATAACATTATTTCAAAATATCACCGTCACTGCGCCTGTTAATAGCTAACATAGCTACATACTATACTTGTGAATACGTATTCAGTGTTGGTGAACTCTCTGAGTTTGACTAACATTATAAAGAGACTCTCAAGTATACAATATTTATTGCAACAGATACATCCTAATTATGTCTAAAATAACTGCACAAATATTCTAACCTCAAAAATAATAGTAAGCAACTGTTTCTTTGACTTTTAATTTTGTCAATTGAAATAATACCTATATTAACTGCCTACTTTGATTCGATTATTTAACTTTTCACAGTACATATTCTCCAACACTGAATATTTTGAACAAAAATTTATCAAACAAAAGTTTTTAAACATGACCTCCGACTAGAACCTTTTTTGTAACTCGACAAAGAAGTTTTTTTCTTATCATCTGGTTAGCAGAATTCTCTCAATATGATCAAAAAATATTATATAAGATTTTTAATATGAGATTTTTATATAAGATTTTCAATTATCCTTATGCGCTATATAGTGTGCATGATGAGGGTGACGGCACGTTGCTGAAACGTTGCAAGCAAACAGAAATTTTTTATTGAATAAAAGTCTGGATGTGTCGCTTGAGAATAAGCAAAATATCATTATTTTATCTAATCCTCAAAAAAATTTTATACAATATGTGCTGAAATGAGAATAAGAGAGATTTTTATAGCGAACTGTTTACCGTTGCCGAATTTCCTGTAAGACCAACCCCTTTTCAGCTTATTCAGGCCTAAAGTTTCGGAACTTTCCCTGACTTAACCGTGTTAGGCTTACGGAAAATTCTGTGAAATTATCCAGTTCTTATTTTAATTCATCAGGGTATGTTTTCTTTAAGAATGTCGAGCCTTTCTCAATTTTTCTTAGTTTTGAAGCCTTAGACTAATTATTGCATAATATTTTTTGAACCATGATTATTTGAAATATCAATTGATGCTCTCTGGAGATAGGCAAGTTCCCATATTTTGAAATTCATTTTAGCTCATCAGTGACGTTTTTTTCATGAATTTAATGTTCCTCTTTTAATTTTTTTTTTATTTTGAAGCTCTAGGTTAATGCATTTTTTTTAATTTGACATCCTTTAATTATGTCAGATTTAAATGAAGAATAAACATTTTCTAGAATTTCGTAAGCTTTAAGAAAAGGGTTAAAATGTGAGTGTTAATTTCTTATTTCGTGAAAACTAAATCACATGTTTAATACTACCAATTCAAGAGAGTATAAACTTGGATACTTTGCAAATAAAAAAAAAAATTATTACATATGGTTTTATGATTTTGATAATGATTTTATAATTACATTTGACGATATATGACCTTTGGACCACTATTGATGTTCAGCAATATAAGGTAGTTAGGCAATATTGTTGGGATCTTAAAACTTGATAAAATAGATTGTTTGTACTTAACGAGGCTGTCAATAGGAATAATCTTCAAAAAATTGAGAAATAATTAAAGGATGTAGGTATTTTTTGAACGTAGTAAGATCCATGAAAGGAAGCCAAAACTTTTTGTAGAAACGTATCGTTTTGCTTCTCTACATTGGGATTTGAACCCGCATTGGTTAAGCCAGTTGGATAATGGATAATTTCTTGAGTTTCCTTCAAGCAATTTGCCATCTGAGCCACGCTGTCTTATAACTACTGCTTACAGGAAGCTTTAAACTATTTCGGTATTAAATAAAGTATATAATTCGTTTTGGAGTAAATTGAAAAAAAGTATGCTCACAAATTGAAAGTAAATATTAGATCATATATAATGAATTCTAAATCTCAGAATGAACAAAAAATCAAGTTGGTGAAAAAGTTTGGACGAGTTAGAGGAATGAAAATTTTTATATTATTTTGCTTGTCAGGTGCAATTTTTTGTGTTGTTACAATTTCTGTGTGAAGTCTTCTTTCTTTTGGAAAAAGAATCGAGAAGAGTGTCTTTTTCTTGAGAATGATGAGTATATACTTAAATAAATTTTTCAATTTGAGTAGTAAAAAAACTATTACGGTGAGGAAAATTTAAGGCATGGTATTTGTTATAAAATAAATTCACATTTCTGAAAGTCAATAGAATAAGATTATAGAATCAAAATATGTATATCAGAGGTAAATTTAGCATGGGCATTATAAGTTTATACACAAAAACTATTGCCGATGTATTTTTTTTCGCAGGTAAACGTATCTCATACAGGGTGGCAGTTTTATCCTAGTAAAAAAAAACCCGGTCATTTCCCGGTTTTTCCCCGACTTGCACAAATTTTTCATGGTGATTTAAATAAAAAAATTTGAACTCTTAAAGCTCAACATTTGTTCACTGGCAGTAATCAAAACTGAATTGCAAATTAAAGCACTCAAAGTGGAACTTCACTTAAGAATAAAAATAAAATTTTAAATGGGAAAATTAAAAATGTAACTTCAAACTTTGAATTTATAGCTCTAAAGTTTTAACGTTTCAAGAATTCTTTTTCAAACAATGCAGTTTCGAATTGTTTAGTTCTGAATATTTGATTCATAAATTTATTTGTAATGAACAGTCAAATATTGCTTGATATTCAAAAATTGTTACTTTTTATAATCGAAAAAATTCAAATTGAATGTGCTAAAAATGGAATATTTTAGCCTGAATCATCATTTGAATAGGATTTGAAATTGAATAAAAGCTTTTAATCATAAATCCATTAATTTGAAATCATTTTAAAATTAAAAACAGTTAATAAAGTTTCAATCGGACGTTTATTTCAATTTGTTTAACTACTAAGGTTTTCGAATTGAAATAGTTCAATTTTGAAAAGATTAAGAATCGTCTTATAAAATCAATTATTGTTTAGTTTTCAATACTTAAAATACAGTACAATTTTTAAAATTTATTAATTACCTAATGTTTGCATTTAATCAAACAGAAACATTTTACATCAGAACATTTCAGTTTCAAACGCTTTTAATATTTAATTTCTTAAGTCTTCAAAACTGAATTTTCAAAATGTTTAATCGCTTGCTCACCTGAATTCATGGTTGTACCTCTGATACCCTCCGACAATTTTTTCTGCCTGTTGTTCTAATTTACATAAGATAGCAGCTTTAAATTTTTCGGCCACGTATTTTTTTCCGATACATACCTACTTTTGTTAGAACCACTTTTCACAAACCATAAGATACCGTATTTGATGTCAAATTTATCAGTATAAAACGAATAATCTGGAAATGTATAATTAGAAAAGTCTAGTGGTGTATCAACAAAAGTGTTCACTCGATAAATCGACGTGTCAGGAAAGAAAATGTTAATGACGAAGGATCTTTCGTCAGAATGCACCTCTCTCCCTTGCCTGCAGCATTTCGACTGGTCCTGAGTAGTTTGGTCGAAATCTGCCGTTAAATGCTGGAAGGCCCAAATCGAGAACAAGACGACGCAAAACGAGAGGAGATCGAACGAGACGAGATAAAACGAGACGAGGCAAAACGAGATGAAATAAAACAAGATAAAGCAAGCGAGACGAGATGGAACAAGACGAGGCGAGGCAAAGCGAGACGAGAAATACCGAAGCAGCAGGTATGTCTCACTCTCGTCTCGTCTCGTTCCTCGGTATATCTCGCTCGGCAGCATCACTAGACCGGCAACAAGGATTTCTGTCTGGGGCTACGAAAACATAACAACTAAGAATTTTCTGTTGCTCTTAATCAAAACATTCCATATATACCTCTTAACATAAAACAAATTAAATTTACAAAGATGGATGCACTAATCATAATGAAAAGCGGTATCTTTGCCACGCGTTAATTGTCGTTGCGGTTGCACTGATTCTTTCACGGATCAGAGAATGAGGGGGTTGAAGAGTAGTCCAGAGATGCCACCCCCTGAAGGAATTATTCAAAATCCGGGTTTGCGGTTGTCCGAGATAAATAACTTTTGCCCGCCTCCGGTTTTCACCTCCTTCGACCTCCTCTTTGCCAATCCTCCCCCACATCACCCCTTGCGGACCGAGAGGAAGAATGAAAATGTGTGGGTGAGAGGCTCGGTGCTCTGGACCCGGGATATTTAACATAACACGGGCAATCATTTATGCGTAGCGAGCCGGACAGCGACCTCATAATTTAGAGCGGTGGGTAGAGAACTAGCCTACATTCTGGCATCGTACGCGATCGGTCCCATGCGGGGTGGAGGATTTTATTTTTCAAATAAATCCTTCAAGATTCACAGCCACGGTATGTCTGATGCGGTTTGGCTTTTCTTCGTTTTTCGGTTTCAGTTACGAGCGTCCTATCCGCCATTAATTTTTCGCGAAATTAGAGTTTACGCGATAAGTAAATTATTTGTGTCGTAAATACTAGTCACTAGCTTTTCACTGACAATGTTCGGAAGAACGAAAATATCGGTGGTGGAGAAATAAATCTGAATTTTTTTATTCTGATTTTCACTCAGTCTGGTAGCCAGTCATTTTAGAAAATTAATCTTCTGAATTTTGATTGGATGCTAGAAAATCAGTACGTCCGCTGATGGATTTTTACTCTTTCCTGAATATTCTGAAACTCAAAAGAATATGATCATGAGGTGTTGAATGTTCGAATGAACGATGAAAAAAATTTGATATGAAACTAAATTTTTTGCTATAATTGTTTGCAGGGTCCTAAAAATACATTCCATGTGAAAATATTGCCAACTTTGTAATTTTTGAGGGTGATAGACTTTCTCTAAGATGATTCCCGTTCATTGGGCAGCAAAGTGGACTAGAAGGTTGACAAAGTTAATATGTATTGATCAAAATAACAACTATAACTGTTGAGATTTTTTTACGGTAAAACCCATCACTAATTAATAAGTTTAAATAAATCAGAAGAACAACCAGGTAAGCAGGAAACTACTAATTTTACAGTTATTTCATAGTCTAGGAAATTGATAAAAATAATCCCCCGAAGAATGATTTGACGAAAAACCCGGCAGTAACACCTGAGATCCACCCCTGATGATAGACGATTTTCCAAAATTCAAAAAATCGTAGAAAACACCCTCGAATCCTTAAAACCCACCCCTAATTGATACGTTCAAAATTTTTTTTTTGAACGACCAAGTAAGATGGAAGCCAATAATTTTACGGTTATTTTATTGCCTAAAAACTTCACAAAAAAATCCCTCAATAAACAGTGATGGTAAGCAATACCGCTCGAACACCAAAACCCATCCCGAAACTATTAAAATTAAAAAATCAAAAATAAGATCATTTGAGCAGGAATTCAATAACTTCAGGATTATTTTTTAGCTTAGAATTGCTATGAATCTACTAGGCTATAAAATAACCGTAAAATTTAAAAAAATTGTTTATCACTAGGGGTGGGTTTTAAGGTGGATTTGTCGATTTTCCGACATTTCAAAAATCATTCGTCACTAGGGGTGGTTTCAGGCTTTACAGTCGGGCTTCTGGCCATCACTAATATATGAGAAAATTTTTCAATAAATTTTCTAGCCCGTGAAGTAACCGTAAAATTATTAACTCACTGCTTACTCGGTCTTTTTTTTTAAACCTAATAATCAGGGGCAGGTTTTAAGGATTTGAGCATGGTTCATTATCATCACTATTCTTTGGGAAAGCAATGAGGAGAATTCCTAAAGTTTTAAAATCAGATATAAAATATTAACTACTATGTGTTTTTGACCATTTGCCAAATTTTGAACAATCGTTCATCACCAAGGGTGGTTCAAGATTTTACAACGGTGTTTTTGACCACCATTATTCTTCGATGGATTATTTTTCTGAATTTTCTGGGCTATAAAATAACGGTAAAATTATTGACTTCCTCCTTACATAGTCCTTTTTTATGTTTTTTGTTTGAATCTATTAATGAGGGGTGGATTTTAAGTGTTTGAGCGGGGCTTCTCACCACCACCATTTTTCGGGAGAGCAATAAGAAGAATTTTTCAAGGCATAAAATTACTAAGAAAGTACAAACTTCTGGGTTTTTTTTGGTCGATTTTCCGGCTTTTGAAAAATTGTTCATCACTAGGGGTGGTTTTACGTTTTATAGAGGGGCTTTTTATCGCCTTTATTTTTTAGAGGATCATTTTTATAAATTTTCCAGGCTCTAAAATAACTGTGAAATCATTAACTTCCTACTTACTTGGTCATTTTTGTTATTTTTTTAAATTTCATAATTAGGGGTGAGTTTTAAGGGTTCGAGTGGTTCTTCTTACTACCGCAATTCTTCGAAGAAGTAATGGAGAGAATTTTCCAAGATTTAAAATAAACACAAAAGTATTAACTTCTGGTTGTTTTTGTCAATTTTTCCGAATTTCAAGGAATCGTTTATAATTACGGGTGGATTTTAGGTGAATTTTACAGCAGGGATATTCGCTACGATGATTTTTCAAGGGATTACTTTTATCCATTTTCTAGGCTGGAAAATAACAGTAAAATGATTACCTTTCTGCTTACTTGTTCGTCTTCTATATATTTTTTTTTAACTTATTAATTAGGGGCGGGTTGTTTCAGGTTTCAAATCAAGGTTTTGCACCATCATCTTTCTTTGGTAGATTATTTTTATGAATTTTCCAGGCTATAAAATAACGGTAAAATAATTCACTTTCTCCTTACTTGGTCGTTTTTTATATATTTTATTCAAACATATTAATTAGGGGTGGTTTTTAAGGGTTTGAGCAAGGCTTTCCACCACCACTATTTTTCGGGAGAGCAGTAAGAAGAATTTTGCAAGATATAAAATCACAAAGAATGTGCCAGCTTTCGGGTGTTTTTGTTGATTTTCCGAATTATAAAAAATCGTTTATCACTGGGGGTGGTTATAGGTTTCGAAGCAAGGTTTCTCATCACCATCATTCTTGAGAGGATTATTTTTATGAATTTTCTAGGCTGTAGAATAACGGTAAAAGTATTAACTTCCCGCTTACTTGGTTATTTAGAAAAAAAATTTCAACATAATAAATAGGGGAAGGCTTAGCGCTTGAACTGGATTTTTACACTCTCATCAGAGAAGGTATTAGACTTGTGTAAAATTTGAACCCTTCTGTTTTTGTCAAACGTCCACGTTTTGAGACCCTCTAAACCCGAAAAACAGGTTTTTACAAATGTGTCTGTATGTTTGTATGCATGTCTGTCTGTGAGCACGATAACTTTTGAAAGATTGAATCTATTGGATTGGCCTTTGGTACACTCTAAGTGTCAAAAACTGAAGGTTAAGTTTGTTAGCCAGCCATTTTTGATAAAAATTAAAAAAGTTGGAATATTTTCAAAATTTTTGAGACCATCTTTTTAGGATTTGAAAATTATACGTACGACTATTTATAGCACTCGGAAAGTCAAATAATTTATCTTGATGACTTTTTCCGATAAAAAGAAAATTCTAAAAGTTATATTATTTTCGAAATTCAAAAGAACAATCGAAAATGAAAATTTTAAGCCAAACAATGCACAATATACAAGAATGTCAGGAAAAGGAAAACGTTGATTTTTGAAAGCCGTACAAGATTATCCTAACAACTTTTTGAATTCTCTTCAAAAATTGAAAATTCAAATTTTGAGCCAAATAACGCGAGATAAGAAAAAAAATTGTGATATCAAAATTGTTGCTTTTATGAAGACCTATAAGCTTTCCTCTGAACATTTTTTGGCGAGAGGCATAGTTTGTTTTTTAAGTATGGAAAATGACATTTGAATATTTTAATTTCAATTTTTGAGCTAAATGACGCGAGATAAGAAAAAAAATGAGGAGAGTAGAGTTTGTGCTTTTGACAAGTCAAATCAAATTGTCGTTGAACATTTCTTCATAAGACCAATCGTAATTAAGATAATTTTTTAATCGTCTTTTTAACTATTTATTTGTATATATTATACGATGAGTGCAGAAAATTGAGCGCGAATTTTATGATGAGAATGTATTCCTCAAGGCCGATAGAGCCTTAAGTAAGTAAGTCCGCTTTTCTATTTGAAATAAAAAAAAAATTAATAATTTGTATATGGAGAACATATAACACCGAGCGCAAAGCGCGGCGCAAGAATGTGCCCGCGGAGCGGGCAGAATCTTTACCATAACCATTCGTTGAGGAACTTATGGGGAGAATTTTCCAAGTTCTAAAACTCCCAAGTAAGTATTAACTTCTGGTTGTTTTTGTCGATTTTCCGAATTTTGAAGATTCATTCGTCACTGGGGGTGGTTTTAGTTTTCAGAGCGGAGCTTCTGACCATCATTATTATTTGAGGGATTATTTTTATGAATTTTCTAGGCCGTGACATAACTGTAAAATTATTAACATACTACTTACTTGGTTGTTTTTTCTATATTTTTTGTAACTTAATAACAAGGGGTGGGTTTTCAGGGTTTGAGCGTAGTTCTTTATCATCACTATTTTTTGATGAAGCAATCAGGGGAATTTCCAAACTTTTAAAATTAGCTAGAAAATATTAACTACTATGTGTTTTTGACCATTTTCCGAATTTTTGAATATCGTACATCACTAGTGATGATTTTACGTTTTACAGCGGGTTTTCTCATCACCATCATTATTATTCGAGGGATTACTTTTATGAATTTTCTAGGTCGCCAAATAAGGTAAAAGCACCAATAGCCGAACGCTCACCAATAGCCGAAGAGAGCCTTGCATTTTGCTAAAAATTAAGGATTTCTTGAACATATCTGCTATTTTAATGTATCGCATATGGTACAAACGACGAAACCTAAACTTTTTACGAGGAAAAATTTTTTTTCAAAAGAAGTAAATACGTAGCCAAGAAAAAAATATTCCTTCACTGATGTATGAGATTCATCAAAATGAAGCGAAATTTTCTCTAAAACATAAGAAACGCGTCGCCTTTATTAAGCCAATAACATTTTTATTTACCATTTCTTGATATTTTAATGCATGCAGAACTAAAGTTGAATCTTCAATACGTATAATGTCGCTTTTCAAAGCGAAAAAAAAAACATTTTCTGTGAAATATTTCGAATTCGGTTAATTGTACAAGGAATATTCGATCTGCCTAATAACCGAACGTGCTTCGGAGTGTCATCGATCGGTTTTTGTTTTTGCGCTAGTTCCCGAATGTAATTTTTTTTACAAAACCAAGTGCAAATTCTTCAATGATTTTCAAGGGATCTGGTAAGTATTCTATTGGTTTTAGTTCCTGAAAACGTTTTTGTTGTTGCCTATTCATATGATTTGCACCTGAACTACTTACTTAATGATCACATTAATAATAACTGAAATATAATATCCTCTCGTTCGGTTATTAGTGCAGTGACGTTCGGCTATTGGATCATTTCACTTTTCCTGTTCGGCTATTAGCTACAAAGTCACTTTTTTGCATTTTGAATAATTTGCATAGATTCAATCAATTTTAAACAACTTTGGATACATCGTTTCGAAGTAGAGGGTATGTACTTGTATATTATTGGTACAATTATTGATTTTGTGTTTCGTTATTAACAATAAACGGCAAAAATCAAACCACTTCATCTAATAGGTTCGGCTATTGGTGATTTTACCTTAACCGTAAAATTATTAACCTACTGCTCACTTGGTCGTTTTTTTTTAACTTAATAATCAGTGGTGGGATTAAGAGTTTTAAGCGTGGTTCCTCATCATCACTATCCTCCGGGGAATGGATAAGGAGAACTTTTCAAGTTATAAAATTATCGAGAAAAAATGTACTAGAGAGTGTTTTTGTCGATTTTTTGAATTTCAAACACAGGTGTCTTGTCATCACGATTCTTCGAAAGAGCAATAAGTAGAATTTTCCAAGTTTTTAAAAATACCAAGAATGTATTAATTTCTGGGTGTTTTTGTCGATTTTCCGAATTTCAAAAAATAGTTCATCACTAGGGGTGGTTTGAGGTTACACAGCGGGGTTTCTGATTACCAATATTCTTTGAGTGATTTTTTTGAGAATTTCCCAGACCCTAAAATCACCGTAAAATTACGAACTTACTGCTTACTAGTTTGTCTTTTCTAATAATTTTTTTCTTTAAACCTAATTATCAGGGTTGGGTTTTGAAGATTTGAATGAGGTTTCTTATCATCACTATGCTTCGGGAAAGCGATAAGGAGAACTTTCCAAGTTATAAAATTACCAAAAGAAATTAAGTACTAAGTGTTTTTGTCGAGTTTTCGAATTTTGAAAAATCATTCATCACTAAGGGCGGTTTGAGGTTTTACATCAGGGTTTCTGACCATCATCATTTTTCGGTGGATTATTTTTATGAATTTCCTAGGCTATAAAATAACGATAAAATTATTGACTTCCTTCTTACATAGTCGCTTTTTATATATTTTGTTTGAACTTATTAATCAGGGGTGGGTTGTAAGGGTTTGAGCGAAGCTTTTCACCCCTACCATTTTTTGGGAGAGCAAAAAAGAGAATTTTGCAAGATATAAAATTACCACGAAAGTATTAACTTCTGGGTGTTTTTGTCGATTTTCCGAATTTTGAAAAATCGTTCATCACTAGGGGTGGTTTTAAGTTTCAAGGCAGGGTTTCTCACCCCCATCATTCACCGAAGGATTATTTTTATGAATTTTCCAGGCTCAAAAATAGCCGTTAAGTTATTAATTTCCTGCTTACTTAGTCGTTTTTCAAATTTTTTTATCCTACTGATTAGGGGTGGGTTTTATAGGTCTGAGCGAGGTTTCTTGTCATCACGATTTTTTCGCAAAAGTAATAAGTAAAAGTTTCCAAGTTTTGAAAATATCAAGAATATATTAACTTCTGGGTGTTTTGTCGGTTTCCCGAATTTCGGAAAATCATTTATCACTAAGGGTGCTTTTAGGTTTTAAAGCAGGGTATCTCACCATTATCATTCCTCAGAAGATTATTTTTATGAAATTTCTAGGGTGAAAAAAAACGGTAAAATTATTAAGTTAATGGTTACTTGGTCGATTTTTATATACAATGCCGCGCAAAAGTTTCCGATCACCTCTTTTTTATAACTGATTAAGTTCTCTTAATTTTAATTATGCCGGAGCTAAGCAAAAATGCTCTCAAAATTATGTATGAAGTGAGCCCAGAATGAAGCCAATTTGTCTATTTTTTGAGTAAATATTGCAAAAATAGTTTAAATTTCGATGTTTTCTTAAATTTTCAATAACTTTCGTAATACTCAATATTTTCTAATGTTCTTGAGTTCATTTTGAAGCTATTCTTCCACAGTATCGCTACAGCTTATGAACATAAATCTGAAAAATTTTCCTATTACAGTGCAAGAACTTGAAATTGTAACCAAAAAGTTGAAAAAATTTAAAAACGTCTTATCTGTAGGCAAATAAAAATGAAAATTAAATAAATATATATTTTGAAGGGAATTGTACAGAAATTTTATGGTTACACGTTTTATATGTTTACAAAAATATTGTTTTTACTTTACAAAGAATATTGAAATTTTTCCAACTCTCTTGTTACATTTAACTTCTTGCACTGTCATAGGAAATTTTTTAAGATTCATGCTCATAAACTGCTGCGATGCCGTGGAAAAATAGCTTTAAAATGAGCCCAAGAACATTGAAAAATATTGATTATTACGAAAGTTATTGAAAATTTAAGAAAACATTGAAACACACTATTTTTGCAATATCAACTTGAAATATAGACAAATTGGCTTCATCCTAGGTTCACTTTATACATAATTTTGAGAGCATTTAACCCTTCAAAGATAAAATTTTTTAGCTTTGGCATAATCAAAATTAAGAGAACTCAATCAGTCAGCAAACAAGAAGTGGTCGGAAACTTTTGCACTACTAATTACAACAAAAAAATCATGTTTGCATAACAAAATTTCTTCATAGATCATTCGAACGTTCAAAACTATATGGTCATAAAAGAATTGAATATTCCCACGTCAGATTAATTCTAGGAAAATAATTGCTTTCGCCCAAAACATAGCGAATTTTTGGTCGTAAACTAGTGAACTGCTCACGGTGTGCCAGCTTCAAATAATAGGTCATAGCACCCTGAATTTTTTTTCTTGATTTCGATTTATGATCTCAAAATTAGTTTGCAAAATGAATTTTAGCAAAATCCTTTAAGCCGTTTTTTAAAAAAGTGTAGTTGATGGATAAAAAATCGATTTTTTCAAATAATTGAGATAAATTCGCATCTGATCACTTTATGAATCATAATGTTGTGACTCAATATAATATCAGTATTTATCAGAGAGTTAATAAGAAATGAAATAAGTTTTACAGGTAGTGAGCATTGTATTCATATACTGCTTTTAGTAAATTACTCGAATAATGAGGATGTGGGCTTGAAACTTTGTACTTAAGCCAAGTTGTTTTAGAATCCAAATGTGCAGATTTCATGAATTGTTCGTTGAGAAATCTAAGGTCTTTCCTTATTTTTTCAAGAAAATTAGGAACATGAAGAAAAACAGCTTGAACTTTAGGCTGTAATTGATACGTTCAAATCGCATTAACTTGACTGAAACTTAGAAATATCGCCTAAGTATTTTGATTTTAGAGTTGTAGAAAAACAAAAATCAAATCGTTAAAGCATCTAACATATTCTGAACAACTACTGCTACAAATTCCACGCAGTATAACAATTTTGTTCAAAAGCATTTTACAAGAATCACCCGCGAACGTAGAACTTCCGTGTACAAACTCGCGAGTAACATTACACATTGTGGCCCATTTGAGACTGTCATTTTCAAACTTCATTAGCACGTATTTATACACTTCATTCACAGTCCTGAGCATGAGATGTAGTTCCGGTGGTTGAATTATTTACAAAATTTTTGTGTCACGTAGTTGTTCGCATACTCCTACAATTTTCTCGGAAGATGGTGACACGAAAATATTGGAAATGATTCCACCGCCAGAACAACAACATTCCATGCTTGGGGTTGTGAATAAAGCGTATAAACACGTGCTAATAAATATATTTCGAGGGTATGGTTTTCGGTCAGATGAAAATACAATACAATAGATGTTTTCGGTTCTTCTTCTACTAACCGGAGTTTTGATTGTTCTCAAATTTATATCAATTTGGTGAAGGTTATAACGTGTTCGTTCAAACATTAGGCCTCATCAGCAAAACATTGTTTAGATCAGAAAAATATCTGAACAGATTATCGGAAATACTCAAAATCCATGGTTGAGAAAAACAATTTAAACGCCCTCATCTATTATTTGATTTCAAAAGTTTTCGATTTTCTTTAAATTTAAAAATCTTAAATGCTCGATTTTGAAATGCGGAAGTGGTATCATACTATCCATGTATTTCCGATAATCTGTTTAGGTCTTTTTCTGATTCAAAATTCAAATTATGTTTTAATGATAAGGCCCACAGACGTTTGGGCGAAATTGTTATAAACTTCACAAAATTGATATAAATTTAAGAACAATAAAAACTCAGTCCTCTAGAGGAAAAACCTAAACCATCTATAGTACATGCTAATGATGTTTAGTGACAGTCACAAATGGGCCAAAATATGCAATGTTACTCGCGAATTTGTAGAAGGAAGTCCTGCGTTCGCAGTTAATTCTTGTAAAATGCTTTTGAACAACATTGATATACTACTTGGAATTCGTAGCAATGGTTCTTTAAAATATTTTAGGTGCTTCAACGACTTTTAAGCCGTAGTTGATTCTTGTTTTTCTACAACACTAGAAATAAAATACTGAGACTGTATTTCTGAACACTTTTGTTTTAAAACAGCTCTGAGGATTTTGCTAAATTTCATTTTGCACACTACTTTTGAGATCATAAAGCAATTATTTTGCTGGACCTAATCTGACATGAGAATATTTAATTCTTCATGACCATATAGTTTTGAACCTTCAAATGAACTGTAAAAAAAAACATTTTATGCAAAAATATACCCACTTTTTTAATTTTAGGGATATGAAACCCCCCTGGGATGATTTCCGTGCATGCGGCAGCAAAACTGACTACAAAGTTGGCGAAGTTAACATATATCCAACAAAATAACAACTTCAACTGTTAGGAGTCAAGACAGGATATAATTTTTTGACAGTAAGAGATCCATCTCCAGCCTCTGAAATCCAGCCCTAATTAATAAGCTTAAAATATATATAAAACGACCAATCAAGCATTAAGTTAATAATTTCACCGTTATTTAATAGACTAAAAAATTCATTAAAACATTTCCAAAATGACAAAATGACAGAAACACCTAGAAGCTAATACATTCTGGGTGATTTTATAACTCGAAAAATTCTTCTAATTGCTTCCCTGTAGAATGGCGATGATAAAAAATGACATTCAAACCCTTAGATTTTATTTTAGATCCTAGGAAATTCATAGAAATGATTCTCCGAAGGATGATCGTGGTGAGGAAGCCTGCTGTAAGATCTAAAACCACCCCTAGTGATTGACGATTTTTCAAAATTAGGAAAATCGACAAAAACACCCAGAAATTAATAAATTCTTCGTGACTTTATATCTTGCAAAACTCTTTTTATTACTCCTTGGATGAATGGTGGTAGTAAGAAACCGCGCACAAAACCTCAAAACCCACCCCTATTTGATAAGTTCTTACAAGCTCTCATAAGCCTCGGGGGATTTTGCTGAAATTCATTTTGCACACTGTTTTGATATTATAAATCGAAATCAAGAAAAAGATTTCAGGGTTCTATGACCTTTCACTTAAAGTTGGTTCAGGCACACCGTGTCCGTTAAGCGGACGATGTGCCTTCCGATAATACCTCTATGTCTGATGAAGCTTGCTGATAAGTTTCAAGAGCAGGTCCCGGATGAGGTGAATGCATCGCAAATGATTAATTTAGCCTCTTTTCCGCAAAGTTAAGTTACTTTAAGTACCTTGGGGGTGAGGGAGAAAGGGCAGAGAGGAGATGCATGAAAGTCCATACTGAATTCGAGACACGTCTTGCACACATATGGGTTCCAAGTTACGACGTCCAGCTGGATCGTCCACAGGTCCTATCTCTCGTGCATGGATCAGCAAACTCTTTTTCTCATGAATCCATCGCCAAGACGCATCGAGGATCCTCTGAAACGAGGAATTTCGTCGACTCAGGGAATATTATGAATACGAGAAACTTCTTGCAGCAGAATTGTTGGGAATCCAAATTTATATAAGTATTATATGTATACAGTGTGTTTTTTCTTATCTTGAGACATCGAAATATCTCAAGTGATACGCATCCAACGAAAAAATTCCGTAATCTTCATTTAGAAATACGTAAGTTTTATTCGAAATTTTTTTTATTCGTGCCAGATGGCGATGCATTTGCAAAAAATGACATTGTTGACTATTCAAGGAATGCGCTTTCAAACGAAAGATGAAAAAACCTGTTGATTATTTTCAGGAGAGCTATTCAATTGTAATCAATTCAATTTTTAACACACCTTCCACTCACCTAGAAGGAGGGTTAAAGTGAAGTAGAAAAATAAGAAAGTTCAATTTTATTTTCAAAACACAGGCTTCTCATTTTGACTCTAGGTATGTGAGCAGTCAATGAACTAACTACTTTTAGCGCTGTCCAGGAACAACGGCGTAAACGTAGTAGCGGTCTGTTCCCTCAGGGGTGCTATTTTTCGGTGAGCCCCCTTGCCTCTCACTATCGGGGTACTTTTTTCGGTGAGTCTCCTCGCCTCTCAGCATCGGGGTGCTTGTTTTCGGTGAGTCCCCTCGCCTCTCACCATCGGGATGCTTTTTTCGGTAAGTTCCCTCGCCTCTTACCACTGCGCTGCTTTTTTTCGATGAACATTTTATATTAAGTGCTCAAAGTGGTGTCCTCTCACTTTGATTGTTACGCACGATTGTCGAATAATGCGCCAGACAACCGTCATGTTGAAACCACATGTTCTGTCGCACTTTCAAGCTTAGGTCTTCAAGCAATGTTGGAAGTTCATTTTCCAAAGAGTTACGATATTTTTCACCGTTCAAACTACCGTCAATAAAATACAAACCGAAGACTTGTTCAGCAATTATTCCACACCAAACGTTGAAGGACCAAAGACGCTGATGCTCAACTTCGCGCAACTAGTGTGGATTTTCTACACTCCAATAATAAATCTCATGTCGATTAACCGTACCGTGGTTCGTGAAAGACGATTCGTCTGAGAATAATTCCCGAAAAAAGAAATTCGAGTTCCCTTGTATCTGATGAAGCGCCCATTGACAAAATGTCACTCGCTTCTGAAAATCATTGTCATGGAGTTCGTAATGCAGTGATATATGAAAGAGATGATATTTATTACATTTTGATAACTTCTAAACACTGGTTAGAGACATTCGGGAATCACGGCTTAGTTGTCGAGTGCTAACATAGGGGTCATGAGCGGCTGCGGCTAATATTAAGATTTCATTATCAACTCCAGTAATAGTTTTTTGACGATTCCTTCTTTTTGCTTGTACAGTTTCGTTAGTGATGAATTTGTTTATAGCCCGGTAAAAAGAAGCGCGTGACCGTTCACTGCCTGGCAAACGTTGAGCATAAATAGTGACAGCATCTTCGATATTCCTGCCACTTTCTCCATAAATGAGAATCATTTTAACTTTTTCTTGTGCAGATAAAGCCTTCATTGTAAAAGTAATGAGGTCAAGTAATGAGGGAATACAACGACACCCAATCAAACCCAAACGATCATAAGCAGCACAGCCAAACCACCAAATCAAAAAAACTGAGACATCCAATCCAACCCAAAGAAACCGACCGCTTCCCTTGTTCATCTTTCGTAATGTTGCAGGTTTCACCTGCAAATTACTTCGTCTTCTTTTCAATTATTTGTGAACAGCTCTTCCTCTTTTGAAGGAAATATCCGCGAGAGAACGAGGCTCGATCGAGGGTCAACAAAATTTGATTTCTTGTATTTTTTTCACTATGTTTTATTATTTTTTTGTTAGACATACTCTTATTGGCTTTTTATTGGGAAAAAGGGTAAGAGTCACTCTTGCCAATTCTTTTTTTTTCTTTTTGTTTCTGTCATTCACCGAGATTTGAGGACGAGAGAGAAATTAGGAAGAAGTGATTCCGCTTGGAGTATCAACTACCATCAAGGATCGGCGGTACGGACGACGAGGAAGCAAGGCGGGTTGAAGTCGTTGAACTCATATTTTTGGGTTCGAAGTTCTGCTATTTTCGTAGAAAATTCAGCTATTTGTTTAAAAATTCATATTTTTTGGTTGAAAATTCAACTTTTTCCTGAAGGATTCTCCTTTTTGGTTTGAAAATTCAACAATCAGGTTGGAATTCTTGTTCCCTCTTGACTGAAAAACCTCTCCTGGTTGAATGTTCAACTATTTTTCTTTGAAAATTAATAAGTTTTAATTGAGAAGTCTTCTAGTATTCTTTTGGTTCAAAAATCACCTCTTTTGGTTAAAAATTCTCATATTTGGTTGAAGATTGAACTATTTTGTTGAAAACTCGTTTTTTTTTTTAGTTTAAAATTAATTTTTTTCGTC
>JAUMHM010000088.1:9967121-10000388 GCA_032362435.1 Melikaiella ostensackeni
GGTTTTTCATGGTTTTCACCATGAAAATCGACTAGTCGCCAATTTTCACTATCATTTTCGTAATCAGCGCGTCAAAACACGTAGGTATACGTAGTTTGATGGGTTTTGGAGGTACACCCTAATTGGAAGTTTATCCGCGTTATTTATACAAAAGCTACAGTTATTAATAATGAAACCTATAATAATGAAATTCAAATATCACCTGAAAAAAAAAAGATTTGAATATCAAATGTCTTTGGTCAATCTTTCTATTTTCTTATTAATATCAAAAATATTTAAGATGGAAATGAAATTTACTTTCTTATGAAAATTTTGTGTGTACTAAAAAAGAAACACCCAAAAAGTTGACAAATAAATTTGAAATTACCCACGTGTACGGCTCATTAGAGACAGATGTACAATAAATGTACAGCAAGAAGAAAGAAGAGGGAGAAAAAGAAAGAGTCAAACATACCAAACTCTCACTCTTCCTTTTCTCCGCCTTCTTTATACTACTAGGGACCAACATGTTTTGAAGCCAATTTAGACTTCCTCATCAGGGGTCATATATAAGAAAAATACGATTATAAATAATGAAACCTGCATTAATTAGGCTCCAATGTTACCTGAGAATGAAAAGAAACAAATCAATATAAAATGTTGTTTGGTCTATTTTTTATTTTCTTATTATGTAATATCAAAATTCTTTAAGATCGAAATGAAATCTACTTCCTTATAAAAATTTCTTGTGTACTCAAGAAGAACACACAGAAATTTCACAAATCAAAAATAGACTTCGAAAGTACCCACTTTTACACCTCATTAGAGACAAATGTACTACAAATGTACAACAAAACGAAAAAAGAGGGAGAAAAAGAAAGAGTCAACCATATCAGCCTCCCACTCTTTCTTTTCTCCATCTTTTTCATACTACTGGGGACCAATAAGTTCTGAAGCCAAATTAGACATCCTCATCAGGGGTTATTTTTGGATAATTACAGTTACAAATAATGAAACATATATTAATTAAATTCAAATATTACCTGAAAATGAAAAATTTATCATCAAATGTTTCTGGTCAAATTTTATATTTTCTTATGAACATCAAAAATCTTCAAAATCAAAATAAAATCTACTTTCTCATGAAAATTTTTTGTGTCCTGAAAAACGAGCACACAAAAGGTTCACAAATCGAAATTAGACTTCAAGACTAGCCGATTTTCTGGCTCATTAGAGACAAATGTACATTGAATGTACAAACAAAAAAGAAAAAAGAGGGAGAAAAAGAAAGAGTCAACCGTACCAACCTCACACTCTTTCTTTTTTCGGTCTTTTTTATACTACTGGGGACCAATATGTTTCGAAGCCAAATTAGACATCCTTATCAGGGGTAATTCATAGGATAATTACAGTTGCAAATAATTGAATATATATTAATTAAATTCAAATATTACCTAAAAGTACAAATAAAACATTTTTTATTATCGAATATTGTTTGGTCAATCTTTCCATTTTCTTATTAAAATCAAAAATCTTTAATATCAATATAAAAATTCGCTTTCTCATGAAGATTCTTATCATTCTAAAATAGAAAACACTATAAAGTTATGTGTATCTACGCATGGCAGCCTTTTTAACCACATTCGAAGAGATTTATCAAATTTATTTGTTTTTTCATCAAAAGTTTCTTAGTTATCTTCAATTGTTGAAGTCAAAACATACTTACTTTTCAATATGAAATATCATTCATGAAAGAAAACCCAAGAAACTTGCATTCTATCAATAAATCCTTCTGTAATGCATCCAATTTAAGTTTTTACTAATTGAATAAATTAAACAATTCTTTAATATCTCTACACTAGACTTTCAGTAACATCTATCATAAAATCACATTCCGCCCAATTTCTATCAATTACACTGGAAACCATTTTAACGAAAACAGGAAAATAAGAATTAATAAAATCATTTTTCATGTAACTTCCCGCGTATAAAATCCTAAATATTGTGATCCAATGTTTTACACACACTTCAATACAACACTAGTTGGACAAATATTTCAATTATTTATTTATTTTTTTTTTAATTTTGTTGATTTTCTTTTTCTGTTTAAAGATGGATGCATTAATACACTTTTTTAATATAAATTGTTTTAATTATGGGAAAAATTCTTGACCGGAAAGAAAATTCAGAAAAACGAAGTGTAGCGATCGAGAGATGGTCGAAGGCTGACCGTCTACATAGACCCTTAGAAAAACGACCATTTTAACATTCTTTGTTTGTTAAGAGACTAACCAGTCCCTAACCCTCGTGAAAGCCTCCTGTTCGAAGAATGCTCATAGATTTCTGAAAACCATACAGAAAGTCATAGCCTCAAATATCAAAATTCAGAATTTAGTCCAAAGAGACAATAATGAGATAGTAGAATATTTTTACATTCAGTTACGAAATCCAATTTCAGTTGTATTCAATTATTTTACCTCAAATTATATACATCCTTCTGGCAACCTTATGATGTTTATAATAAGTACCAGGCTGACATTCTAATTATATTAACAGTATATTGAGGAAAAAATGTACAGTAGATTGAAAAATATATTAAATATATTTGAAATTAGAAACATCTGTAAAAATCATAAGATTAGAGAAAAATGTTAATAAAATACTCAATGGCACATGATAACAGAATGCGCATATTGTCGATTTGGCACCTTTCTTAGAATACTATTTTTTTTAGGCAACGAAGGAATCATTTCTAACCAATAGCTGAATTTTCAACTAAAGACGATAAATTTCCAGGTAAAATTGAAATAGTTAAATTTGCAGTTCAAAAAATTGATTTTCAAATAAAAAAACTAACTTCCAACGAAATAGTTGAATTTTTAACCAAAGAGATGGATCTTCAACTGATGAAATGAATTTTTATTGAAGTGGTTCAACTTTCAAGGCAATTGTTGAATTTTCAACTAAAAATGATAAATTTTCAAGCAAAAAAGGAAATAGTTAAATTTGCAGTTCAAAAAAATAATTTACAATCCAAAAAAACTAACTCTCAACGAAATAGATGAATTTTCAACCAAAGAGATGGATCTTCAATTAATAGAACGAATGTTTAACCAAGAAGGTTGATTTTTCACCAAGAAGACGAAGTTATAACAACATACATAAATTTTCAACGAATAGTGGAATTTTCAACTAAAAGCTATAAATTTTCAGCTAAAGTTAGAATAGTTAAATCTTCAATCAATAAAATGAATGTTCAATAAAGTAGTTCAAGTTTCAACGAAAGAAAAATTTTCATGCAAGGGAGAAAAAAAACGTCAACCATTTTTTTTGAATTTTCATGCCAATAAGGCGAAATCTTAAAAATATATTCGAGAATTTTCCACCCGAAAATAGGAATTTCCAACCAAAAGCTTAATTTTTAAAGAAATAATTGAATTTCCTATCAAAATAATAGAATTTTGAACCCAAAATGAGAAATTTTCAATAAAACAGTTAAATTTTTCAACTAAAGCGATGAATCTTTAGCTAATAAAAGGAATTTGTAATAATGTAGTTCTACTTTCAACCAAGTAGTTGAATTTTCATTCAAGAAGATTAATTTTTTAACGAAAAAGACGAGTAAACGACAAAATGCATTAATTTTCAACAAAAAAGTTAATTTTCAAACAAATAGTTGAATTTTAAACTAAAGATCAATTTTCAAGGGAAAATGAAATAGTTTAATTTGCAGTTTGAAAAATCAATTTTCAAACCAAAAAACTAATTTTCAACGAAATAGGTGAATTTTTAACCAAAGAGATTTTACCAAATAAGAAACTTAATTTTCAACTAAAAAAAAACAAGTTTGGAAAAAAGTTAAATCTTCAATTAAACGGTAGAATCCTTAACCAGAAGAGATGGATTCTAAACCAAAAATATATAATAGTAGACTTTTCAATTAAAAATAATTAACTTTCAACGGAAAAGCTTTTTGATTAATAAGCGTTTCGTCGTAGGCTGACTCACCGGACTCATCAGTAAGGAAATGTGAATCAGCCCTGCCCTAGACACTCTAATTAATTCTCAGCCAATTTTCAATTTTTGTAATTCCTTTTTGTTAATTTTTTAAATATAATATGAGACATTTCGGTCAGGGATGGGGATTCTGTCCCTATCCCTGACCGAAATGTCTTATATTATATAAAAAAATTATTTAAAAAAATTACGGAAATTGAAGATTGAGAATCAGTTCAAGTGTTGGAAGATAAGTCTTACAAGATTTCCATAAGTTCCGATTCCTATCCGCAATCAGAACGTATAATATTTATGTCATTCATTTTGAATTTCGGTCCCTATCCGTGACCGAAGTGTCTCATATAGAATTAATTTTTTTTATCACAAAAATTCTAAATTAATTAAAAATTAATTAATGTCTCTAAGGCAGGGCTGATTCGCATTGCCTTACTGATGAGTCCGTTAACTAAGCCTAGGACGAAACGCTTATTATTTGAAAAGCTTGATACCCATAATAATTAAGAAATTTATAATATATATATATATATATATATTAAAAAATTGGTCAAACAACCACCACAGGGTCCACCCGGCAGCGACTCTCATCCATGAAAATGACACCGGCTCCCAGTAGAACCGCGGTAAATCACACCCATGACCACGCCTCACAACCGTGAGATGGGCGGCGATTCCGTTCAGAGATGGGGATTCTGTCCCTACCCCTGACCGAAATGTCTCATATTATATAAAAAAAATTATTTAAAAAAATTACAGAAATTGAAGATTGAGAATCAGTTAGAGTGTCGGAAGATAAGTCTTACAAGATTTCTATAAGTTCCGATTTCTATCCGCAATCAAAACGTATAATATTTATGTCATTCATTTTGAATTTCGGTCCCTATCCGTGACCGAAGTGTCTCATATAGAATTAATTATTTTTTATCACAAAAATTCTAAATTAATTAAAAATTAATTAATGTCTCTAAGGCAGGGCTGATTCGCATTGCCTCACTGATGAGTCCGTTAAATCAGCCTAGGACGAAACGCTTATTATTTGAAAAGCTTGATACTCATAATAATTAAGAAATTTATAATATGTATATATATATATATATATATAAATATATAAATATATACATATATACATATAAATAGAATATAAGAAAAATTCTAGACCCTAATGTCGATTAAAAAAAAATATCTTTACTATATTTTTAAAGCATAAATAATTTTTTTTAAAGTATGTAAAAAAACTTTCATCATCGATGCACAGGATTAAAAAATTTAACAAAGTGCATACACATGTGAGCTTCGATCTTGAACTTTGATCCGGCTATAAAACGCAATAGCGCTGCGTGGTGCCGCGAAATTGACAAACGTCCGTATAAAGTCGGTCAAGTGGATCCAAACTTTTCAAAGAGGTTTTTTCCACTCTGAAGATTTGAAATAAATTTTTTTCTTTTTTTCCGAATCTATAGATCCCATAAGATCACGTAAGATGCTTATCGTTGGGGAAAGAGTAGAGAATAAGAAGAAAAAAAACGGGTTCGATCAGGTCCCATGTGGGAGAATAAGAACTCTCGAGATCGAGAGGTGACAAAGGTTGGTTTGAAAAAATCCCCTTGCATGTGACAATTTCTTTGTTCTGGGTTAAATCTTTCTGAAAATCTTGCATTCTGGAGCGAATCGGCTGTATAAAATGTTTCACAAAAGGGTGAAATTTTCTCCTACAATATCATGATTTTATTGTAAATAATCATGAATTTATGGAAAAAATATGGGGCCAAAAAACTACTTCAAAAGATACTTCACACTGGGTTGACGCAGAATGTGACATTACACATGGTAAATACGAATGTGAATAACAATGTTTTGAAATGTTTGAAAAAATTGAAATTAGTGATGTTAGTGAAACATCTAAGTACAAACTTTACCCTCTTCCCCTATTCCCATTTTTTCCCATTTTTTGAAGAATCCCTCTCCTTTTGCCTGTTTTCAAAAAACTTCTTTTTCTCCTTTTTTCGTTTGAATATGAATTGAATTGATACAAGCCAATAAGAAAATCCTCCAATTTTCCGTTGAAAGTTAATTATTTTTAATTGAAAAGTCTACTATTATATTTTTGGTTTAGAATCCATCTACTGTTTGGTTGAAGACTTAACTGTTCTTCAAACTTGTTTTTTTTTTAGTTGAAAATTAAGTTTCTCATTTCGTAAAATCTCTTTGGCTAAAAATTCAACTATTTCGTTGAAAATTAGTTTTTTGGTTTGAAAATTGATTTTTCGAACTGCAAATTAAACTATTTCATTTTTGCTTGAAAATTGATCTTTAGTTTAAAATTCAACTAGTTTGTTGAAAATAAACTTTTTTGTTGAAAATGTATGCATTTTGTCGTTAATTCATCTTTTTCGTTGAAAAATTAATCTTCTTGAATGAAAATTCAACTACTTTGTTTAAAGTGGAACTACATCATTAAAAATTCATTTTATTAGATAAAGATTCATCGCTTTAGTTGAAAAATTTAACTGTTTTCTTGAAAATTTCTAATTTTGGGTTCAAAATTCTATTATTTTGGTAGGAAATTCAACTATTTGTTCGAAAATCAAGCTTTTGGTTGGGAATTCCTATTTTTGGGTGGAAAATTCTCGAATACATTTTTGAGATTTTGCCTTTTTGGCTTGAAAATTCAAAAAAATTGGTTGACATTTTTGTTCTCTCTTGCATGAAAATTTTTTTTTCGTTGAAACTTGAACTACTTTATTGAACATTCATTTTATTGATTGAAGATTTAACTATTCTAACTTTAGCTGAAAATTTATAGCTTTTAGTTGAAAATTCCACTATTCGTTGAAAATTTATGTATGTTGTTATAACTTCGTCTTCTTGGTGGAAAATCAATCTTCTGGGTTAAAAATTCGTTCTATTAGTAGGAGATCCATCTCTTCGGTTGAAAATTCAACTATCACGTTGAGAGTTAGTTTTTTTGGTTTGAAAATTAATTTTTTGAACTGAAAATTTAACTATTTTCTTTTCTGCTTGAAAATTGATCATCTTTAGTTGAAAATTCAACAATTTGCTTGAAAGTTGAACCACTTTAATAATAAATCATTTTATCAGTTGAAGATCCATGTCTTTGCTTGAAAATTTAACTATTTCGTTGAAAGTTAGTTTTTTTATTTGAAAATTAATTTTTTGAACTGCAAATTTAACTATTTCATTTTTGCCTGGAAATTGATTGTCTTTAGTTGAAAATTCAGCTATTGGTTAGAAATTTATGTATGTTGTTCAAGAATCGTCTTTTTGGTAAAAAATTAATCTTCTTGATTAAAAATTCAACTATTTCGTTAAAATTTAGTTTTTTGGTTTGAAAATTAATTTTTTGAACTGCGAATTTAACTATTTCATTTTTGCTTGAAAATTGATCGTCTTGAGTTGAAAATTCAACTATTGGTTGATAATTTATGTGTGTTGTTATAAATTCGTCATTTTGGTGAAAAATTAATCTTCTCTATTGAAAATCCAACAATTTGCTTGAAAGTTGAATTACTTTATTAAAAATTCATTTTATTAGTTGAAGATCCATCTCTTTGGTTGAAAACTTAACTGTTTCGTTGAAAGTTAGTTTTTTGTTTGAAAATTGATTTTTTGAACTGCAAATTTAGCTATTTTATTTTTGCCTGAAAATTGATCGTCTTTAGTTGAAAATTCAACTATTGGTTAAAAAATTAGGTATGCTGTTACAAATTCAACTTTTTACTAAAAAATTAATCTTCTTCATTGAAAATTCAACAACTTGGTTGGAAGTTGAACTACTTTATTAAAAATTCATTTTATTTGTTGGAGATCCACCTCTTTGGTTGAAAATTCAACTATTTCGTTGAAAGTTAGTTTTTTGATTTGAAAATTGATTTTTTGAACTGCAAACTTAATTATTTCATTTTTAATTGAAAATTGATCGTCTTTAGTTGAAAATTCAACTATTGGTTGAAAAATTATGTATGCTGTTACAAATTCGACTTTTTACTGAAAAATTATTCTTCTTAATCGAAAATTCAACAACTTGGTTGGAAGTTGAACTACTTTATTAAAAATTCATTTTATTAGTTGAAGATCCACCTCTTTGGTTGAAAATTCAACTATTTCGTTGAAAGTTAGTTTTTTGATTTGAAAATTAATTTTTTGAACTGCAAATTCATCTATTTTATATTTGCTTGAAAATTGATCGTCTTTAGTTTAAAATTTCGTTGTTTGGTTAAAAATTAACTTTTTTGTAGACTCATCTTTACGGGTTGAAAATTCAACTACTTATCCGAAATTTGAACTACTTTGCTAAAAATTCACTCTATTCGTTGAAAATTTAACCACTTTGTTGAAAACTCGTATTCTCTTAAAATTAATTTCGTTTCACTGGAAATTTATCTATTGCATTTTGGGTTGCAAAATTATAGTTCATAGGATGAAAGTTCAAATGTTTTGATAAAAATTTATGTGTCTCGTTGTGAATTCGTCTTTCTTGGTGAAAAAATTAATGTTCTTGAATGAAAATTCAAGTACTTGGTTGAAAGTGGAACCACATTATTAAACATTCATTTTATTAGTTGAAGGCTCATCTCTTTAGCTGTAAAATTCAACAAAATTGGTTGGCATTTTTTTTCTCTCTTGCATGAAAAATTTTTCTTGATGGAAGATTTAACTATATTGATGAAAATTCGTTTCTTTTTTTGTTTGATAATTAATTTGTTTAACTGAAAATCAACCATTCTCTTTTTAGTTGAAAATTTATAGTTCTTAGATGAAAATTCAACTATTGATTGAAAATTCAACTACTTGGTTGAAAGTTGAACTTCTTTATAAAAAAATCATTTCATTAGTTGAAGATCCATCTTTCTGGTTAAAAATTTACCTATTTCGGTAAAAATTAGTTTTTTAGTTTGAAAATTAGTTTTTCGAACTGCAAATCTATTACCTATTTTATTTTTGATTGAAAATTGATTGTCTTTAGTTTAAAATTCAACTATTTGGTTGACAATTAACTTTTTTGTGAACTCATCTTTTCTGGTTGAAAATTCAGCTACTTGGTTGAAGCTTGAAGTACTTTGTTATAAACTTAATTTATTGGTTGAGGTTTTTATTATTTTCTTGAGAACTCGTTTCATTTTTTGAAAATTAGTTTTTTTAAACTGAAAATTCAAGTATTTGGTTAATAATCTATTTATTTTGCTGTAAGTTCGTCTTTTTTGTGAAAAAATAATTTTTTTGATTGGAAATTCAACTACTTGGTTGGAAATGGAAGAATTCATTTTTTTGTTGAAAATTTATTATTTCAGACGGAAATTAAACCATTTTGACGAAAATTTTGTTATTCTGCTTAAAACAACTATTTTGTTAAAAAGTAATTTTTTTGTTGAAAATTCAGCTACTTGGTTGGAAGTCAAGCTTTTCTCTTCAAATTTAATTTTCTTGCGAAAGATTCATCATTTTAGTTGAAAATTCAACTATTTTGTTAAAATTTTGATTAGTTTATCAAAAATGCAACTATTTCGTTAAAAAGTTACATGGTTTGGTCGAAGTATTGTTGTTTTGTTGAACATTCGTATTTTTGGATAGAAAATACGTCCTTTTGGATTGACAATTCAGCTACTTGGTTGAAAGTTGAACTTCTTTGTTCAAGAATAATTTTTTTGCTAAAGATTCATCATTTTAGTTCAAAATTCAACTACTTTGATAAAATTTTGATAATTTTATTAAAAATGCAACTATTTTGTTAAACTTCTGAATTATTGAATTTTTGTTGAAAATTCATTTTGTTTTTGGTCGAAATGATGGTTATTTTGTTGAACATTCGTATTTTTAGATAGAAAATACGTCCTTTTGGATTTAGAATTCAACTGTCTTGTGAAAAATTCTTCTTGGCTTGAAAACTCAACTATTTGGCTCAAAATGCAACTGTTTTTGGCTGAAGTTTGATCTTTTTTGTTTGAAAATTCGATCAGTTGATTGAAAAATCATCTTTTTATGTTGAAAATTCAACTGTTTTGTTGAAAATTTATCTTTTTTTCTTGAAATTTCAAAAATTTGGTTGTAAATGCAACTGTTTGGTTGATAATTAATTTTTGTTGTTGAGAATTCAACTATCTGGGTGAAAATTCATCTCTTCCGGTAGAAAATTAACCTTTTTTGGTTGAAAATTCAACCTTTTTGTTGAGAATCCGAAAGTTTCGGATAGAAATTCATTCCAAATCATTCCGAGCCAGTCCAAATTATTCCAAAATCTGTATCCTATCCAACCCGAATCAATCTGAACCAATCCGAAAAAGTCATCAATTTCGTTTTATCCAAATCGGTCAAAAATTAATCCGTCTCAATCCGAACTTCAAATCCGAATCAAATTTCTAATTCGAATGAAACTCAATCAATCTGAACTCGGATTGACCAAAACCATTTTTTAATCTGAATGAATCCGAATGAATCCGAATGAATCCGAGTTCGGATTGAATCAGATTCATTGAGATTGAAAATCGGTCAAGGTCGATCCGAGTTCGGATTGATTTGGATTAAAAATTTGGTTCAGATTGATTCGGATTGGAACTTTATATTGAATCGGATTTGTCGGATTAATTTTTAACCGCTTCGAATCGAACGAAATTCAGACCTTTTTTGGATTGGTTCAGATAGATTCTGATTGGTTCGTATGCAGATTTCGGAATGATTCGGATTAGTTCGGAAAGATTCGGAATGAATTTCCATACGAAACTTTCGCCAGGATTCTACTGGATCTTTAAAAAATACTGTGTGGGTACTTTTAGAGAGAAATCTCAGAGGCTTGACTGAGTCTGAGAATATTAAGTGAATTTCCAGTGATTTTGTATCGGTAGAGCTGTTAAAAATTAGCGCCTGCCCTCTCTTGAATATCGAATTCGCACACACCGATGCGGAAGCAGCTGCAACGTATCTGCATTATCGGCAGGTGGTACGCGCGCGAACCTGCTTTCAATTGTTTTGAAATGGTCGACTTTACGATGCATTTTATCGCTGACCATTGCACAAAACATAAATTTCATATTTTGCATGATGTTTTCGAAAATTAACAGAGGGACTTCTCTTTAATGGAAAATTTTATGCATTTTGTATCATCAAGTTACATACAGCGCCCTCAAATTTCCCTGGCGAAAGTTTCGGATAGATATTTATTCCAAATCATTCCAAATTATTCCAAAATCTGGATCCGAACCAATCCGAATCAATCCGAAAAGAAGTTTTTCGCCTCGTTCGATCCAAATCGGTTAAAAATCAATCCGACTAAATCCGGTTAAATGCGAACTTTCAATCCGAATCAATTCAAACTAATCCGAGCCAATTTTTCATGCCAAATCAATCCGAACTCAGACTGATATGTACTGAATTTTCAATCCGACGGAATCCGAATGAATGTGCGTTCGGATTGAATCGGATTTATTAGTTGGATTCGAACCGGTTAAAAAGTAATCTGACTCAATCCGATTCAATATGAAGTTCCAATCCGAATCAATCTGAACCAAATATTTTCAATCTAAATCAATCTGAACTCGGATTGACCTTGACCGATTTTCAATCTGAATGAATCCGATTCAATCTGAACTCGGATTCATTCGGATTCATTCAGATTAAAAATTGGTTCTGCTTAATCCGAGTTCAGATTGATTGGGTTTCATTTGGATTGAAAATTTGATTCGGATTTGAAGTTGGGATTGAGACGGATTAATTTTTGACCGATTTTGATCGAAAGAAATTGATGACTTTTGTGGATTGGTTTGGATTGATTCAAGTTGGTTCGAATACAGATTTCGGAATAATTCGGACTGGTTCGGATTGATTCGGATTCGAAGTTCGGATTGAATCAGATTGAGTCGGATTAGTTTTTTACCGATTTGGATGGAGCGAAATTGATGACTTTCTTAGATTGGTTTGGATTGGTTCGGATAAGGATTTCGGAATAATTCGGACTGGTTTGGAATAATTCGGAATGAATTTCTATCCGAAGCTTTCGCCAGGGTTGTTAAATAATTTTTATCTAAGATGAATTTTCAACCAAGAAGAAGGATGTTCTACCAAAAGACGAATGTTTACCAAATACAAGAATTTTCAACCAAGTATTTGAATTTTCCAATGACAAAAAATCAGAAAATGAATTTTCAAGTAGTTGAATTCGACGAGAAAAAAAAATTTTAACAAAATAGTTTAACCCTCATACAAAATGATAAATTTTCAACGAAGAAGAATAATCTTCTACCCGAAAAGAGAGATATAAAAAGAAGTGTTGAGATTTCTAACTAAAAAGTCGAATGTTTCAGAAAAAAGTGGACTTTTGATTCGGAAGAGATGAATTTTCAACAAGAAAGATAATTTTCTACCTGAAATGACGAATTGTCAACGATACTCATGAGCTTTGTACCAAACAGTTGAATTTTTTACTAAAAATGGAAAAGTTAAATTTTAAGATGAAAAACTTAATTTTTAACCAAATAAACAATGAATTTTCAAAAAATATTTAAATTTTAACCGAAGAGGTGAATCTTAAAAAAATTAATTTTTAACAGAGTAGTTCAACTTTCAACCAGGTGGTTGAAATTTCAACCAAGATGAATTTACAACCAAATAGTTCAATCCTCAACCGAAAAAATGAATTTTCTACCAAGAAGAATAATGTTCTACCAGAAAAGACGATTTTTCAACAAAATACATTTGAATAAAAATTATTTACATTAAGATGATTTTTCAGCAAAAAAGTTAATTTTCCACCATATGGTTAAATTTTTGAATGAATATTTTTATTTTTAAACGATTAGTTGAATTTCTTATCAAAATAGTTTAATTTTTAACCAAAAATATGAATTTTAAACGGAAAACTTAATTTGTAACCAAATTTTTGAATTCCTAAGTAGTTCAAGTTTAATCCAAGTAGTTGATTTTCCAACCAAAAAAGATGAATTCTCAACGAAACATGCAATAGTTAATATTTCAACCAAATAGTTGAATTTTCATCTATAAAAGTTTAATTTCGAACAAAATACATGTATTTTTAACTAGAAAAAATCAATTTTCAATTAGAAATATCGATTTTCAAACAACAATGGGATAATTACATTTTCAATTTAAAAAAAATAAATTCTCTACCAAAAAAAAAAAACGAATTTTCGACAAAATAGATAAATTCTCTACCAAAGAGAAGAAGTTTCAACAGAAGAAGATAAGATTTCAACTGAAAATGGAGTTAAATTTTCCAATCAAAAATTAATTTTCAACATAAAGGTTCATTTTCAACCAAATTGATGGATTTTCAAGCCAAAACGATGAATATTCTACAGCCAAATAGTATAATTTACAACTAAAATATCGAATCTTTAGCAAACAAAAAAATATAAATTTCTTGCAAAGTAGTTCAGCTTTAGACCAAGTAGTTAGTTTTTCAACCAAAAAAGATGAATTTTCAAACAAACATGTAATAGTTGATATTTCAACCAAATAGTTGAATTCTTAACTAGTAGAAATCATCTTTTAATTTCAAAAAACAATTTTCAACCAAATATGTGATTGTTACATTTTCAGATTAAAAAATTAGTTTTTAACGAAAAAGAAGAAAAAATTTCTAACAAAGTAGTTCAACTTTCAATCAAGTAGTTGAATTTTCAGCCAAGATGAATTTTCAACCCAAAAATATGATTTTTCAACAAAAAAGATCATTTTATACCAAATGGTTGAATTTTTAAACAAATAGTTTAACTATAATATATAAATATTTAATAATATAATAATATTATATATGAATAATTATGTATATATATATATATATTAATATATTAATATAATAATATAAATATTATAAATATAATATAATAAATTTGTGAAGTCTCTTAAAACTCTTTGAAATCTTTTAAAATTACTTAAAATCTTTAAAAACCTTTGAAATTCCATTCTCTAAAATTCATTTCTGTAGGAGTCCCTTCAAATCATTGGAAATCCTACAAAATTCTTTCAAATCCCTCGAAATTGTTTTAATATCTTGTACATTATTTGAAATCTTTTAAAATATATTAAAATCCTTAAAATACTTTGAAATTTTTTAAATTCCTACACATCTCTTGAAATTGTTGATATCCCAAGAAAAAAAATTAGATTCATTAGTTAAAGCTCTCTATAAAATCCGTTGAGATCCCTTGAATATAGAATGAATTAAAATTATTCATCACAATTCCCTAAATTTAAATCCTTAGCAGTATTCGAAATCCCTTGAAATCTTTGGAGATTCAATAAAATTCTTTGAATCTTGTGAAATACCTTAAGAAGTTTTTGGTATCGCCAGGAATCCCTTGCAATATTATTCTCTAGAATTTATTTAGTTCTCTTTAAATCCCATGAAATATTTGAAAATTCTATAAAATCCGTTGAAATCACTTGACATTTTTTGGACTCTCTAGAAATAATTCAAAACCTTTCAAATCCTCCGAAAATTTTCGAATTCCTTCATATCTCTTAAAATAGTTGAAGTTCTTTAAAATCCCTTAAACATAGATTAAATTAAACTTATTCGTTAACATTCTTTGAAATAAATCACACAAATCTCTATAAATATTTGAAACCCCTTGGAGTCCTTGTATATTAAATAAAATCCTTTAAGTCTTGTGGTAATCCTTTAAGTATCTCAAAATCCCAAGAAACCTTTGTTTTGGAACAACTAGGAATCCCTTGAAATTTATCAAATGTCTTGAAAATTTTTTAAAATCTTTTGAAATAACTTAAAATCTTTTGATTCCCGTGGAATTTTTTTAACTCTTTTATATCTTTTAAAATTTCTGAAATCCTTTAAAATCCCTTGAAATCTTTAGAAATCGTAAAAAGCCATTGAAATAGGTAGATATCATTGAAAATCTCTTAAATATTAGTTCAATTAAACTTATTAATTGAAAATCTCTAAAAAAACATTCAAATCTCTACAAATCTTTGAAATCTCTTGAAATCTTTCTTATCCTTGGAGATTTAGTAAAATCTTCAAATCTTGTGGGATTTCTTGAAATACCTCAAAATCCCTTCAAATATTTAGAATCGCTAAGAGTCCCTTGAAAATCAATTTAATTACATTTATTTTCAAAAGTTGTCTAGAAATCCCATGAAATCTTTGAAAATCCTAAAAAATTCTTTGAATTCCTTTCTCTTTTGAAATTCTTTGAAATTTCAGAAGTATCTTGATATTATTTCGAGTCCCTGAATATCCCAGGAAATGTTTGGAATCATTTGAAATCTTACGTAATCCGTGAAAATATTTTTAAATCTCTTGGAAAACAGTACAATCCTTTCAAATTAATTAAAATGTTTGGAAATTTCATAAAACACTTTAAAAGCCATGGAAGTTCCTCGAAATACTTGAAAATCCTTTGGAATCAATTGATTTTTTTCATACCTGTTCACTCTATTCAAACCCTTCAAAATTCCTTGAAATCTTTGAAATCCTGTTGAGTCCCTTAGAATAAATTGAAATCCTACGTTAAGTAAAAAAATGAATCATTCCTTCCTAATTTCTTTATTTTTTTGAATTGATTCTTTCAATATTTGAACAATAATTATTGCTATACTGATTTTCTCGTCATTATTTTCTATAATGAATTTTCTAGAATGGCGAAAAAATGACAAGAAATTGATTATAGAAAAATCGCTGTAGACCTGTTCTAAATTTTCGATAATATTTCTTCGTAATGGGGGGGGGGGGTTGCAACGGATTGTAGAAGATTGCATGGGATTTCAATGTATTGCATGGGATCGCACGAGATTGCATGAGATTGTAGAGAGTGTGTAGATCAGATTGCGACAGAAATCAACTCCTTGATCAAACCTAAACACACGTTTAACCTTACAATCTTTTTACATCATCTGAGAAAAAAATTATGTAAATCTCAAATCTGAAAATTCTAGGCTTCCTAATCATTATAATATCTTAGCTTAAATAATTTAACTTGTTTATCAATTTGTTTTCCAATTTTCAATAAATTATTTTTGGAAACGTGGTCATGATTTTTTTATTTAAAGTCTTTGTCGCCATAATGTATAAATTGATCATTTCAAGAACACTCAACTGGATTGAGTACCTTACAGAACTCTTACTTTCGGAAAAACTTTTTTTTTATCCAACGAATACTGATTACCTTCTTTCATCCTGAGTGCCCATTGAAGACATTTTACGGTTCATCTTGAACTAATAAAATGCTGAATTTGAAGAAAACAGTTTTCAATTCAAATTTTAAGTTTGCTAATTATTAAATTTTTCAAATTATATATGACAAGTTGTAGGAAATCTTTTTCTCGACAAAATGAGCCATCACTTATTAATTTCGCATGATTGAAAAGTGATTGCAAATCGATTTCAAAGTGATTACAAAGTGATTGCAGGGCACTTGCAATAATCAAAGGGTATTTCTCCCAATTTAAATTGCTCCAGTGATGGGTGAATGGTTTTATAAATGGCGTACTGGGACTTAGCATTGGTTCCCGATAGGGATCGAATTTCGAGCGGCCATCGAAACGGGCATGGTTCATAATAGCACTCATATTGCCTCCCCATTTCTCTCGAACCGGTCGATGCATCGTAGCACGGTGAATTTAATCGACTCCTTTCTTGTACTTTCTGGCGGTACGAGTGAGCAAGGGACGGTGATTGGTCGATGCGGGAGAGGGGTGACTGCGACGGGGCCCTAAGGCCCCCTCCGAGATCGGAGCCGTCCTACCGCCACGGGGATACCTTTGACGGGCCAGCAATAAGAACAAGTATAAAATCAGCCTCCCAACAGACAACGGACTCTATCAGATGGTAATTATGTGTATGGCTGATACAGCGAGATACCACCGATACACCTATTCAAAATTTATACTGGGTGATGCTCCTAAATCCAACCGATTAGAAAAATTACCCAAGAAAAAAATAAATTAAGTCCCGATTTTCCGCATTTTACTAGCCATCAATTCTATTTGGTGAACTGTAAATACTTTCATTCTTCTACAAATATATGAATTCGAAAATTTCACTTTTTTTATTAATTAATTTATGTGTAAAATGTTTAATTGAGTATGACTCGGGCCTAGAAAATGCGGAACATGTCCGCTTAATCAATGGTTACAGATTTTCACACTAATTCAGTCTTATTCGCCTGTACTCATTACGTCGTCTTTCCTCTTATATATCATTTTCATTAAGTTAAAGCCTAAACTACTTGCCTTAACCTATCGCCTCAACCTATGACCTTGGCCTATCGCATTAACCTATCGCTTTAACCTATGGCCTTGACCTAATGCAGTAACCTATCGCCTTAACCTATGGCCTCAATCTATCGCATTAAACTGTCGCTTTAACCAATGGCCTTGACCTATCGCATTAAACTATCACTTTAAACTATCGCCTTGACCTATCGCATTAATCTATCGCCTTAACCTATGGCCTTGACCCATCGCGGTAACCTATCGCCTTAACCTATGGCCTTGAGCTATCGCATCAAATTATCGCCTTCACCTATGGCCTTCACCTATGGCCTTCATCTATCGCATTAACCTATCGCCTTAACCTATGGCCTTAATCTATCGCATTAACCTATCGCTTTAACCTATGGCCTTGACCTATCGCATTAAACTATCACCTTAAACTATCGCCTTGACCTATCGCATTAACCTATCGCCTTAACCTATGACCTTAATCTATCGCATTAACCTGTCGCGTTAACTTATGGCCTTGACCTATCGCATTAAACTATCACCTTGAACTATCGCCTTCACCTATCGCATTAACCTATCGCCTTAACCTATGGCCTTGACCCATCGCGGTAATCTATCGCCTTAACCTATAGCCTTGAGCTATCGCATTAAATTATCGCCTTGACCTATGGCCTTCACATATCGCATTAACCTATTGCCTTAACCTATGGCCTTAATCTATCGCATTAACCTATCGCTTCAACCTATGGCCTTGACCTATCGCATTAAACTATCATCTTAAACTATCGCCTTGACCTATCGCATTAACCTATCGCCTTAACCTATGACCTTGACCCATCGCGGTAATATATCGCCTTAACCTATGGCCTTGAGCTATCGCATTAAATTATCGCCTTGACCTATGGCCTTCGCCTATCGCATTAACCTATCGCCTTAACCTATGGCCTCAATCTATCGCTTTAACCTATGGCCTTGACCTATCGCATTAAACTATCACCTTGACCTATCGCCTTAACCTATGGCCTTGACCTATCGCGGTAACCTGTCGCCTTAACCTATGGCCTTGACCCATCACATTAACCTATCGCCTTAACCCATGGCCTTAATCTATCGCATTAACCTATCGCTTTAACCTATGGCCTTGACTTATCGCATTAACCTATCGCCTTAACCTATGGCCTTGACCTATCGCCTTAACTAATCTTCTAAACCTATGGCTCTAACTTAACGGCTTAACGAATTATCTTAACTCTTTCTACCAGGGCCTCGTGATTATTGATCATTTTATTTCTTGCATTTGTTTTTCCCTTCCTACCTTTTGGTAATTAATTTTTCCATTACACAAATCATCCATTTTACATTTCTCTTAATTTTCATTACCAACAAGATTACTCGTTCCCCATCTTTCTCCCATCTTCTATCCTTCTTCTTCCTTTCTAATTCCTTAAGCTCGTCCTCCATCTCTCCCTTTCCTTTTTCATGCACGATCTTTCCCACTCTCATGCTTCCTTTATCTATTTTGCACAATCATTTGGTCATTCTTTAATGTTGCTCTTCCTCGCTTACATAACATGCAATTTCCTCTTTCCACTTTACACCAGTACTTATTCCACTTTTGTCTATCTCCACATCTCACACGCGCAATTTAGTTTTTGAGACTCTCTGTCCCCTTCTTTCTCCAAATATCTTGCTATTCTTTCTACATTTATCCATTTATATTTCTCATTATATTGAGCTTCTCTTATTTCATTTTCTATTCCTTGCTTAGAAACTTTCTTATCTCGTTCTATCAACTCATGTTGTATCTTCATTCCCCTTTCCTAGCATTCCTTGACTCATTCTTTGACCATCCACACCTATTCAAGTATCTTTCTCCTTCTTCCATTCCATCATCCTCCCCTCTTCCATTTTCTCTTTCGTTTGAGCATGCTGTCACTGTAGTTCTGCCCTCGCTCTCCAGCAGAATTTCTTCGTACTTGCAACCTCTGTTACATGTTCTTATTTTTATTCTCTTCCTATCTACCTCCTTAATTACTGTTCATCATGGCGTCCATCTAAAATATTTTTCATGCAACCTTTCCACCTCCTCATATTCTTTTTAACACCACATCTCCATTTTATACATTAAAACACTCATTACTAGCACCTCAAACATTCTTATTCTTATCTTTTAGTTTTCTTCAAAAAATTTCTCCTCCATGCATCCTACCCTTCTCATTACTACGTCTACTCTCTTAACTCTTTCCCTGACGTGATCCCTCACATTCTCACTTTTTTCAAATAAAAATTCTAGACACTTAAACTTCATGACTTCCTCAACCATTTCCGCAATTCACTTCCAATCCATTCTCCTCTTCTTTCTACTTTGTTTTCGCCCGAAAACCAAAACCTTTGACTTAGCTTCATTTAAAACCAGTTTCTTTTCCTCTAAATAGTTCTCTAATCTTTTCATCACATTTCCCAACACCTCTTTTTCTTCAATTTTTTTCTCTCTTTCTATTTAATTTCTCTAAAATATTCCCCCTTATTCACCCATGCTGATCTTATCCCCTATTCCCCCTCTTTCCTTCCTCATTTTATTAATAAACATCTACGCCTCTCCTTCTGTTTTATTCCTACTTATTTCTTTCTCTAGTTTCTTTTTTTTCCTTTCCTCTTCCAGTTTACATAACTCTCTATGCTCCTTCCTGGCTAGGACATAATCTTTTCTTATCATTTTTCCCCTCTTCCAATATTAATACTCTCCTTAACCTGCCTTTTCTTTTTCTTACTCTCATTGCTCCACCAAAATTTTGTCAAATTTTTATGTAATTCTGTTCTATTCTCAAATTTCTTTGCTATTCTAGTGTTCTTGACCTTTTCTTTTACCTCCTGTCATACTTCACTCAACACTATCTTCTCAAACTCCCGCTTTTCCGTCTTTTCTATATGATCTTTCTTTGTATCATCTGTCGACACTTCTTTCTCAGATAATTCCCCCTTATTCTTTCTTAACTCCTTCCTTGTTTTGCTTTTAGATACGCCCCTATTGGGTGGTGATCATATTTAACCTTAGCTTCTATTTTCATTTTTCTAACACTCTCCTAACCCTCTATTTCTATTAAGTATATACGATCTCCTATCTCCTACCATCTCTAGTAGTTACTTTTCCTCGCTCTTCATTACCTGATCTTTCGAGTCTTTTACCTCCTCCACTCCATCCAAGTACATATTATTTTTACTTCCTATCTTTGCTTTAGAATCCCCCCTCCTCCTATTATTAATATGTCTCTTTCCTTATCCTTTATAAACATCTCTATGTCTTTTTTCATCTCTTTTATTCCTTTTCTATTGCATACTGTCACTATGCTGTACCATTTTCCTCTATCTAAACCTTCCTTTCCTGCCCGCCACTCGCAACTCTTTCTAACACTTTTCTTGTTTCTAGATGCGTCCTAACTCCCGTCAAGATTTTTCCACTTACCCTACCTTTTTCCTCTTCCCTAGTAGCACCTTAAAATTCCCATCTGAAGCGATTCAGCAATTTACTTTTTTCACATTTCCAGTCTTTTTCCTTGATCCAACTTTCCATAAACCCAACCACATCAAATTTTTCTACAAAATTCCAAAAAACGCTCGAAATTTTGTTTAAAAATAAAAAAGTGCAATTATAGTTCGCCTCACATAAGACAACCAATCAGGGTGCGTCAGGTTAGCTTTTTCTGGTCAAAGGCGCTCGGCCGTCATTGGAGCGTCTTTGGCCAGAGAAAGCACATTACAGTTTTCAAACCATGTACTTTCCACAACAGTATGAGAGTGATAATATTCTCCCTTTTTCCGATGGGAAAATATACCGCAGGTGAATTCTGATTCCCTGAGAGCCATTTTCTTCTTATGCTTATAACAGAATCGTTCCGTCGAAATCAATTCAATATTCCGTAACCACTGAAGTGTCATATCTCGATCTTGTAAAATCAGGCTCAAAATAAAAATGTTGTGCTGCCGATTTATCCTGATAGTAGGTTTGCAACCTCAAGAAAAAAAAACGAAAAACTAAGAAGAAAATTTCAGAACGAAACCTCTGCACTCCTCTTTTTGTACGTAAACAACTGCTCCTGAAGTACCGTAGGCGCGGACGGTGAAGGAAGGCCTAACACTTACTGCACTCAAGCCTGTTGCACGTACTAAATTTCAATAGCGATTTTCTTAGAAACTATTCATCCTAAAGGAAAAGTGTTCATGACAAAAAATGTATATTTTGAATAAATCTATAAGTTTTGTTCAAAACTTATTAGAAATTTTTTGTATTCACCAAGAAAAACTCGAAAAAGCATGACTTTCGTGGGTCTTCCATGGTTTTTGCCATGATAATCAAATTTTCGTTGATTCACACTACTTTACTTTCTACTATCTGTTAAATTTGTACATTTTCTTGATGGGAGAATAGAATTTGGACTGTCTCTGGGATGTTGATAAGAGAACTCGTGTATTAGTGATCACCCGGTACGTAAAATACGTTCGAGACGGTACGTTAGCGACTGACATCGTGAGTGACGTACGATATGGAGGAAGGCATCGGGCAGTCTATAATATATTATAAAAATGCATCCGCACGCCTCGATGGGTTGATTGTCTGCTTGTCCGGATGCCAAAACGTCCGAACTCGTGCATTTCATATCGCGTTACGTACGTTTACGAAGCGCCCGTTTTGTACAGCGGGGTGGTCGAAGAATCGACCCCCTGAGATTCCAATCCTCCGCCGGAAAGTTCCCACTCCTTAACTACTTTGTTTCTAATCTACCTCTCCCAGAACAACTCATGGCCCATCATTTTAATATCAAAACACGTCACTCTGCGAAAAGATACGCCAACGCTTCATTTCTGTCCCTCAGTCGGCCCCGCCAGAAATTGATTCCAATCTGAATTTTTAATCTAACTATTTATTTCCGTGTGGTAATTGAATAATTGGGAGTCACTTATGAAATGAACTATTCCTATTTACAATTGACATCTCATATTTCCGAGTATATTTCCTCCGTGAACATTTTTTTCTTATGATAGGACTTTGTTGTATATCCTAAGAATATTGTTTATCAAATATTGAGGAAATTTTATTACAAAGAAAAGACAGAAATCATAAAGTATGAAGCATAAGCATTCATGCATATTTACCCCGAAATTACCTATAATTACCTGGGTTGACGGAAGTTCAAAAAGATCCGAAGGGTTAATTACTCCTGCAGTCTGCACTCTCTCTAGAATCCTATGGAATCTCGTGCAATCCCATGCAATCCTTTGCAATCCCATGCAATCCCTTGCAATCCCAAGCAATCTTTTACAATCCCTTGTAGTCCCCCTTCACGAAAAAATATTATAGAAAATTCAGTAAAGGTCTATAGCGATTTTCTCTTAATGAATTTCTTATCATTTTTACGCGATTCTAGAAAATTCGTTATAGAAATTCATTATGAGAAAATCAGCATAGAAATAAATGTTGTTAAAATATTAAAAGAATTGATGCGAAAAATAGAGAAATTACATACGAATGATTTATTTGTTTACTTAATGTAGGATTCAAATTTATTTTAAGGGATTTAACAGGATTTCACAGATTTCAAGGAATTTTAAGGAATTCGATCAGAGTCAACAGATTTCAAATGAATCAAAGGATTTCAACGAATTCCAAGAAATTCCGAAGAATTTCCACGGATTTGAAGCAATTTTGTCAGACTTCATGAAAATTTCACGAGATTTGAAATGATTTCAAATATTTTCACGGCTTTCAAATAGTTTTATGGAATTCCCAAACATTTTGAATGATTTGAAATGATATTTGTTTTCAAGACATTTCAAAACATTTCAAGGGATCTTGAAAGTTTTCAAATAATTTCAAACATTTTCTGGGATATTCAGGGATTCCAAATAATTTCAGGATATTTCTAAAATTACAAAGAGTTTCAAAAAAGAAAGATTTCAAATAATTTTGTAGGATTTCCAAAAATTTCAAAGAATTTCTAGACAAGTTTTGAAAATAAATGTAACTAAATTGATGTTCAAGGGATTCTTAGCGATTCTAAAGATTTTAAGTCATTTTGAGATTTTTCAAGGGATTCCAAAGATTTCTAGAGATTTGAATTTTTTTTAGAGAACTATAATTAACAAGTATAACTGAACTTACATTTAAGTTATTTTCAATGGTATCTACTTATTCCAATGGATGTTCACGATTTCCAAAGATTTCAAGGGATTTTGGAAGATTTCAAATCATTCCAAACATTTCCTGGGATATTTAGGGATTCCGAATAATTTCAGGATATTTTTAAAATTCCAAAGAATTTTAAGAGAGGAGAGATCCAAAGCATTTTGTAAGATTTTCAAAGATTTCAAAGGATTTTGAGAGATTTCAAATCATTTCAAACATTTCCTGGGATATTTAGGGTTTCCAAATAATTTCAGGATATTTCTAAAATTCCTAAGAATTTAAAAAAAAGGATCTCAACAAATTTTGTAGGATTTCCAAAAATTTCGAGGGATTTCTAGACAAATTTTGAAAATAAATGTAATTAAATTAATGTTCAAGGGATTCCTTGCGATCCTAAAGATATCAAGGGATTTTTAGGTATTTTAAGAGATTTCAAAGGTTTCTAGAGATTTGAATTTTTTTAAAGAATTTCAATTAAGAAGTTTCATTGAACTTACATCCAAATAATTTTCAATGGTATCTTCTTATTTTAATGGATGTTTACAATTTTCAAAGATTTCAAGAGATCTCAAGGGATTTCAACAATTTCAAGAGGCATAAAGGAATTTGAAAAATTCCAAAGGACTTTAAAGATTTTAAGCTTTTTTAAAAGGTTCTAAGGTATTTGCAGATATTTTAAGGAATTCAACAATATTTTAAAGATTTTATTGGATATACAAAGATTTCAAGTGATTTCAAATATTTCTATGGACTTGAACGATTTTTTCAGAGAATTTTAACCAATAAGTTCAAATCAATTCATGTTTGAGAGATCTCTAAAGATTTTGAGGGATTTTACAGAATTTTAGCAATTTTAAGAGATATGAAGGAGTTTGAAAATTTTCAAAGGATTTGAAAGGTTTTTGGTATTTTTAAAAGAGTTTAAGAAATTTCAAGCGCTTCCAAAGAATTTTATAGAATCAAAGATTTCATGGGATTTATAGAGAACTGAATAAAATTTAGAGAATAATATTGCAAAGGATTCCTAGCGATTCCGGAGATTTTTTAAGAGCATTTCACAATATTTGAAGAATTTTATTGAATCTCTAAGGATTTGAAGGGATTTCGAGTGATTTCAATTAATTTCATAAAATCTCAAGGGATTTTTAGCGATTCCCAAGATTTTTTGAGCTATTTCACAAAGTTTAAAGAATTTTATTGGATCTCCAAAGATTTCAAGGGATTTCAAAGATTGCTAAGGATTTAAATTTGAAGAATTGTGATGAATAATTTAAATTTATTTTATATTTAAGGGATGTCAAATTATTTCTACTTATTGTGATGGGCTTTTACGATTCCCAAAGATGTCAAAAGATTCAAAGGGGTTTCAGCGAATTTTTTGAGAAATTTAAGGAATAAATTGAATTTTAATTCAAGGGATCTCAACAAATTCAAAAGATATAAATGTGTTAAAAAAATTTCGAAGGATTTCAAATATTTCGAAATATCTCAAAAGATTTCAAAGAATTTTCAAGGCATTGAAAAAATTTGAAGGTGTTTTAAAGAATTGTGTAGGATTTTCAAAAATTTCAAGTGATATGAAGGAATACAAAAATTTCAAAGGTTTTTAAAGGCTTTGAGTAATTTTAAAAGATTACTAAAAGTTTAAAGAGATTTCGAAAATTTCAATTGATATCAAAGAATTCTGTAGGATTTTTGAAGACTTCAAGAAATTGAAAAGAGTTTTACAAGATTCAGGTTTTATAGGATCTCCAAGTATTTCTAGAGATTTCTACAGAATCTTAGGAAATATTTCAATTTATTTTATTTTCAATGGATAATAAATTATTTCTACAGATTTCTAACTATTTCTAATCATTTATAAATCGATTTCACTGAATCTCCAAGGATTAGAAATATTTCAAGGGATTTAAAAGATTTCTAGAGATTTGAATGGTTTTTTTGAGAGAATTTCAATTAACAAATTTAATTGAACTTAATTTCAAGTGATTTTCAACGATATCTACTTATTTCGATGAATGTATACGATTCTCAGAGATTCCAAGGGATTTTGAGGGATCTTAACAATTTCAAAAGATATAAAGGAATTAAAAAAATTTCAAAGGACTTTAAAGATTTCAAGCTATTTGAAGAGATTCAAAAAAATTGTTAGGGCATTCAAAATATTCCAAGGATTTTTTATTTGCTCCAAAACAAAGGTTTTGAGAGAGTTTTGAGATGTTTGAAGGAACTCATCAAGATTTAAAAGGTTTCATTGAATATACAAGGATTTCAAGGGATATAAAATATTTCTAGGGGTTTGAAAGATTTTTTCAGAGAATTTTAACTAAAAAGTTTGACTCAATTTATGTTTGAGGGATTTCCAAAGATTTTGGAAGATTTCGAGGAATTTTAAAAATTTTCAGAGATTTGAAGCAATTTAAAAAATTTCGAAGCATTTGAAAGATTTTAAGTTATTTTAAAAGAGTCCAAGAAATTTTAAGCGACTCCAAAGAATTTTATATAAATTTTAAGGATTTCATGGGATTCATAGAGAACTAAGTACATACTAGAGAATAATATTGCAAAGGATTCCTAGCGATTCCGAAGATTTTTTAAGAGCATTTCACAATATTTAAAGAATTTTATTGAATTTCTAAGGATTTGAAATGATTTCAAGTGATTTCAATTAATTTTAATGGATTTTTACGATTTCCAGAGATTTTAAAGGATTTCTAGCTAACTCAATCAATTCCAGAGTATAAAATTTCAAGGGATTCTTAGCGATTCCAAAGATTTTTTAAGGTATTTCACAAAGTTTAAAGAATTTTATTGAATCTCCAAAAATTTAAAGGGATTTCGAAGATTGTTGAGGATTTAAATTTAGAGAATTGTGATGAATAATTTTAATTTATTTTATATTCAAGGGATGTCAAATTATTTTTACTTATTGCAATGGAATTTTACGATTCCCAAAGATGTCAAAGGATTTTAGGGGATTTCAGCGAATTTTTAGAGAACTCTAAGGATAAAATTGAATTTTATTTCAAGGGATCTCAACAAATTCAAAAGATTTGAAGGAATTAAGAGAATCGCAAAAGATTTTAAAGATTTCAAAATATTTCAAAAGATTCCAAAGAATTTTCAAGGCATCAAAAAAATTTCAAGGGATTCCTAGTTGTTCCAAAACAAAGGTTTTAAGGGATTCCCAGATATTTGAAAGAATTGAACAAGATTTGAAGGATTTTATTAAACCGCCAGAGATTCCAAGGGATTTCCAATACTTCTAGGGATTAGAATGATTCTTTTAGAGAATTTTAACAAATAAGTTTAATTTAATTTATGTTTGAAAGATTTTGAAAGATTTTCAAAGATTCTCAGGGATTTTAAGGAATTTTAGCAATTTTAAGAGATATGAAGGAATCTGAAAAATGTCAAAGGATTTAAAAACCTTTTAGTTATTTTTAAAGAGTTCAAGAATTTTCAAGCGATTACAAAGAATTTTACAGAATTTTCAAGGATTTAATGGAATTCATAGAGAACTGAATAAATTCTAGAGAAAAATATTGCAAGGAATCCCTAGCAATTCCGAAGATTTTAAAAAAATATTTCACAGGACTTGAAGAATTTTATTCAATCTCTGAGGATTTGAAGGGACTTTAAATGATTTCAATTAATTTTAATAGATTTTTACGAATTCGAAGGATTTTAAAGATTTTAAGGCTTTGCAAAAAATTATAGAGAATTTTCAAATCATTCAAAAAATTTCAAGGGATTTGAAAGAATTTTGCAGGATTTCCAAAGATTTCAAGGGACTTCTAGACAAATGAAATTTAGAGAATGAAATTTCAAAGGATTCTTAGCGGTTCCAAAGTAAAGGAAATTACAAAATATTCAGCAATTTCAAGGGATTCACAGACTTTTGTTGGGTAAAGTTTATTTTTCTATAATTTACTAAAGGTGCTAGTTCTTCCACCTGTTTTCTGTGTAAAAAGTGACCGATTTGTTGTTGATGACGTGGCGCATTCCAAAATTAAAAGGAATTTCAAGAAAACTTCATTTTAGAGAATGAAATTTCAAGGGATACCTAGTTGTTCCAAAGCAAAGGTTTCAAAGAATTCCGAAGTATTTCAAGGAACTTAAGAAGATTTAAAGGAATTCATTGAATATCAAAGGATTATAAGGGGTTTCAAAGATTGATTGATATGGATTTAAATTTTATGATTTTTAAAGATGTCAAGAGATGTTATGGGATTTCAACGAATTCCTAGAGAACGCTATGGAATAAATTTAATTTAATTTTAAGAAATTTCAACGATTTTGAGAGATAAAAAAGAATTGGAAGAAATTAAAGGGATTTTCAAAATTTTAAGTTATCTTAAGAAATTCCAAAAAATTTCAAGGGATTTTAGACGATTTTAAATAATTCTAAACATTTCGTGGGATATTCTGGGACTCTGCAGATTTTAAAGATATTTCTAAAATTTCAAAGGCTTTCAAAGAAGTTCGTAGGATTCCCGAAGATTTCGAGGGATTTCTAGACAACTTTTTCAAATAAATGAAATTAAATCAATTTTCAAGGAATTCTTATCGATTCTAAAGATTTCAAGGAATTTTGAGGTACTTGAAGGAATTCCGCAAGATTTAAAGGGTTCTACTGAATCTCCAAGGATTTAAAAGACTTCCAGAGATTTCAAATATTTCTAAAGATTTGAATAGTTTTTTTAGTGAACTTTGATGAAAAAGCTTAACTTAATTTATATGCAAGAGGTTTTAAATGATTTCTACTTATTTTATTGGAATTCCTACGATTTTCAAAAATTCCAACCGAATTTAAGAGATTTCAAGGAATTTCTAGAGAACATTAGGCAACAAATTAAATTTCATTTTAATGAATTCCAGCAAGTTCAAGAGATATAAAGAAAGAAAAAATCAGAGAATTTCAAAGATTTTAAGCTATTGTAAAAGATTTCAAAGTATTTTCAAGACTTTAAAAAATGTTAAGGTATTTTGAAGAATTTTGTAGGATTTCCAAAGAATTAGAGGGATTTTCATAGAACTCAATTTCAGAGAATGAAATTTCAATTGATTCCTAGTTGTTCAAAAATAAAGGTTTCATAGGATTTTCAGGTTTACGAAGAAATTCGACAAAAATTAAAGGATTTTATTGAATCTCCAAGGATTTCAAGGGGTTTCAAATATTTCTGGGGAATTGAAAGGTTTTCGAAGAGAATTTCAACGAAAAAGTTTAATTAATTTTAAGGGATTTCAACAAATTTCTAGAGAACTTTAGGATTCTAATGAATCTAAGCTATTTTAAAAGATTCCGATGAACTTTCAAGACTTATAAAAAAATTCAAGGGAGTTTTTAAGGGTTTCCTAGTTGTTCCAAAATAAAGGTTCTAAAGGATTCCAAGGTATTTCAAGGAACTTAATAAAACCTAAAGGATTTCATTGAGTCTCCAAGGATTTCAAGGGATTTCAAAGATTGCTAGGGATTCAAATTTAGAGACTTCTGATGAATAATTTTAATTTCATTTATATTTGAGAGATTTCAAATGACTTCTACTTATTTTAATAGATTTTTACGATTTCCAAAGACGTCAAGAGATGATAAGGGATTTCAATGAATTTCTAGAGAACCTTGAGCAATAAATTGAATTTTATTTCAAGAGATTTCAACAATTTCAGAGACATAAAGGAAGAAAGAATAAAAAGATTCTAAAGATTTCAAGCTATTTTGAAATATTTCGTAGAATTTATAAGATGTTTGAAAAATTTTGAGGGATTTGGAAGAATTTTGTAGGATTTCCCAAAATTTCGAGGGATTTCTAGAGAACCAGATTTCAGAGAATGAAATTTCAAGTAATCCCTAGTTGTTCCAAAAGGAAGATTTCGAGGGATTTTCAGGTATTCGAAGGAACTTGACAAGTTTTAAACAATTTTATTGAATCTTCAAGGATTTCAAGGGATTTCAAATATTTCTGGGGATTTGAGAGGTTTTCTTAGAGAATTTCAACAAATAAGTTTAATTGAATTTATGTTGACGCGATGTCGAATAATTTCACCTTATTTTAATGGGTTTTCACGATTTCCAAAGATTTCAAGGAATTTCAAGGAATTTCAACGAATTCTAGGGAACTTTAGGAAACAAATTCAATTATATTTGAAGAGATTTCACCAATTTCGAGAGACAGAAAGAAATTTTGAAATTTCAAGGGATTTTAAAGATTCTTAGCTATTTCAAGAAATTTCGAAGAATTTTAAAGACTTATGAAAATTTTCAAGGGATTCAAAAGAATTTTTCAGGATTTCCAAAGATCACAAGGGATTTCAAGAGCACCTGATTTTAGAGAATGAAATTTCAAGGAATTTCCATTTGTTCCAAAACGAAGGTTTCAAAGGATTTCAAGGTATTTCGAGGAATTTTACAAGATTCAAAGGATTTTATTGAATCTCCAAGAGTTTCAAGGGATTTCGGAGATCGCTAGGGATTTAAATTTAGATAACCTTAAAGAATAATTTTAATTTAATTTATATTCGAGGGAGTTCAAATGACTTCCACTTATTTTAATAGATTTTTACGATTTCCAAAGATGTCAAGAGATGTTAAGGGATTTCAATGAATTCCTAGAGAACTTTGTAGAATTAATTGAATTTTATTTCAAAAAATTTGAACAATTCCAAGAGATAAGACGGAATTGAACAAATTTTAAAGGATTTCAAAGATTTCAAGTCATCTTAAAAGATTCCAAAAAATTTCAAGGGATTTCTGGTAAAATAATATTTATAGAATGAAATTCCAAAGGCTTCCTAGCGGTTCCAAAGTAAAGGATATTAGAAAATTTTTCAAACAATTCAAGGGATGTTAAAGAATTTTGTAGGATTTCCGAAGATTTCAAGGAATTTAGAGGATTTTCACATGATTAAAGGTTTGCTGTAGGACCTGCAAGTATTTCAAGGGATTTCTACAGAAATTTGGGGAATCAATTTGATTTATTTTATTTTTAAGGGAGGACAAATGATTTCTACAGGTTTCTAACTATTTCAAAGATTTCAAAGATTTCAATCGAATACAAAAGGTGTTGAAAGATTCACAGTTCCGAGGATGGTTGTTGGCGCTCAATGCTACCGAATGTCTATATCCAAACTTGTCTGTCGGTAACCGTCTGCGCTTGCGCATTCTAAACTTCTGCAGTTTTCCACTCCACTGACCAAATGTTCAGGCAAATGCAAGCTCTTCTAATAAAAATCCGGCTGTAGGCGGTAGAGGATTCCAGAGATTTAAAAAATCCACCGGATTGAGCACGTCCGGCATTGCTTGGAGGTTTACCATGAGGGCTGGGGTAATTGGGGATTTTGAGAAGGGATGTGAACTGAAGGGTGTTTGATGTCTGTCGATCTCCATATTCACCCAGAAACGATTCATAATTACCCCGTTTGACGGCATTTTAAAAAGATCCTTGTATGATTTTCGTACCTATTCCTATGGTGTAAATGACTTGGAGTGAAGTGGGTGGGGAAAATTAGGTTGGTACTCTTAGCAAGCAAATGTTAATGAGACACCTGCTCGGCGTCGAAAGTCTTCCTCTTGTTTATTCCATCGGGAGGAACGAAGGAATCACATCGCTAACAAATGCGACTTTGCGAGCTTGTGTTCATTCGTTGACTACATGCATTAGCGAATAACTGCGTGTACGTCCTTATGCGCAAACGGCAGAAGGGAGTACCAAAGTGGCTGTTCTTACACAAATAAAACAGCACTTAGTACCGAGTACTTACCTCTCTGTGACAACACAGACAATGGGAATATGACATGTGCCCAAGCCTCTCCTCCACAGGTAGATAGATACCAGCGGCACAATACCAACTCGTATGCAAATCCACTTGGTACGCATCTCAGCTTCCTCGATTTACTGCCAAAGGCGAGTCTATCAAAAGCTCATCCATAATCAGGCTTTGTATAATTAATTCGAAGTATTTTCAAAAAAGTTTTTTTACGTCCGAGATTGGACTAGTGTGAACCAGGACATCAGATATACTAACGCCAGAAAGGACTTTCTTATTAATTGTCGTGAATATGACATCTGCCTGCGTAATATCATCAATGCAACTAAACTATTTTGAAATTGCCTTACCATAGTTTTCCTATTAGAAAAAGACTTAAATTTACGTCAAATGGAAATATCTGACATTCACAACCATCTTAAATTTTTAGTCAAACGTTCTGACTCGATTAAAAATCGACTTGCTTCTACTGTAGATAATGATGATTTTAATCTTTGGAATGAATATCAAGACAACCTTAGCCTCAAACCAAATTTAACTCGTATCTCTCTTGAGAATAAATTTCAGAATATCATTCAAAGTAAATATTCTAACAATGCCGAATTTCAGATTGATAAGCATGAACAATTGTCTTCTGACAACCCTGAGTCTCCGGATCCATGGTTAATAAATTGTACTCACACTCAGGTTCCTGATAACGTTAAAGATATACTTAGGATGTTAAAAAATTTAGCTCGTTATTTCTAAGTACAAAAAACCAACACATCTTCCAAATAGTTAGGGATGTAGAGACTAACACTGATAAGCTTTCTGAAAAATCACAAGCTGAATTAAGACATAAAGTACTTTCTTTATCTAACCACTACATCTAAAAACCAAACTTCATTTCTGACTCTGATAGATTTCTTGCTAAAAACATATCTGTTACTGAAACTTCTCTCAGAGGAAATAAAGATCTTTTTATAACCCATGCTGATGAAGGCAATGTTATAGTAGCTCTTAAAAAATCAGATCACACTACTAAAATGGAAACAATGTTAAATGATCTTTCCACTTATGAGATAATTAATAACAATCCTCTCAAAATTGTTTAAAAAAAAACTTTTCATAAACTTAACAACTGGAGACTGAAAGGATTTCTGGGATCCAACATCCAAAGGAAAGATCTTATCACTGATAATACGACTATGGCTAGAATTTATGGACTTCGAAAAATACATGAAGCAAACTATGAAATTACAATCCCACCTAACCATATTATGATCTCGCTTGATGTTTCCTTTCTATTTACAAATTTCCTCTAGATCTTGTTCTCAACAATATTGAAAAAAGATGGTCATGTATTAAGAAAGTTACTGCTTTACCTTTGAACAAATTTAAAGAGGATATTGAATTCTTCATGAATAACACATATTTCCAACTGAAAACATATTACAGACAGATCTACGGATCTTAGAAACTGAAATTTTAGATAAACTTGATTTCCAAGTTACAGCTCACTTGAGATATGTTGACGACACTTTTTTGACCATTCCTAAAAATCAGATTGCTCCAACAATTACAATTTTCAACTCTTCTCAATTCAGGTTACAATTTACACATTGAATTGAAAATGATAACAGCATTAAGTTTCTTAATGTTAACATAAATACGAATGAAAATGGTACCATTTCTCCTAACTGGTGCCGAAAATTTACCTACTCAGGCTGATTACTTAATATCCTTTCTAAACGTCCCTCACAACACAAAATTGCTGTTATCAAAAATTTAGTTGACCCTGCTATCCTCCTGCGTGATAAAAAATTCCATAACGGGAATTTATATATCGTTAAACATTACCTTTTCCTTAACAACTACCCACAGAATAAATCTAATAAAAATTTAGATAATAGACTTAAAGAACCTTGTAACAGAACTATTAATTCCAATAATATGAACAAAAAAAAAGGAAGATATCGACCTTCGCAGTATGATCACTGTTCCGTACTATGGTAAATTTTCTGAGAACATAAAAAAATTTAATGCTTTCACGATGATTCATTATTATGAAAGGAGGTGTTTCGGGTTTCAATCGTGTGCAAAACTACGAATCTTGCCGACGTTTCGTGAACATT
>JAUMHM010000088.1:10004445-10024258 GCA_032362435.1 Melikaiella ostensackeni
AAAGATTAATTTTTTACCAAAAAAAGACGAATTTTAAACAAAATATATGAATTTTCAACCAAAAATGTCATAGTTAAATTTCCAATTGAAAAAATTAATTTTCAATGAAAAAAAGATGAATCCTCAACTAAAGTATAATAGTTCATATATTTCAACCAAAAAAATCAATTTCAAATCAAAAACAATTTAATTCAACCAAAAAACTCATTTTCAACAAAATGGTTGAATTTCTAACCGAATGAAATGATTTTCTTTCAAAATTATTCAATTTTGAACAGAATAATTAAATTTCCAACCGAATAATAAAACTTTTAAGCAAAAAAGATGAATTTTCAACTAAAATAGTAAATAAAATAACTGGAATAGTTAAATTTCCGAAAAAAAAATCATTATCAACCAAAGGGAAATGAATATTCAACTCTGAAATTATTATTTTATTTCATTCTATGTATTTTTATAAATTTTAGAAAATTTAGAATTTCAGGGTGGGAGAAAAACTTCAGATTTTCCTATATTAGGCTATAAATCTCAATGGCTGTCTGCCGCCACAATTTGAATAGTGAAAATGAAAAAATAGTTGGGAAAGCAATAAAGTTGATTGATTGTCGTAAAAAAGACTTGTGAACTTAATTTCAAAAGTAACTGAAAAAGTAACGATTTCTATGGTTACTGTTACTAGAAAAATGTAACTAGTTACCAATTCGTTACTTACTTACAAATGTAATTTTTTTACCACTATCGTTACCAAAAAAAGTAACTAGTTACAGTAACTATTTAAAAAGAACTAGTTACTTCCCATCACTGGTAATATCCATTTATAAATTAAACTATTCTAAATCTAAGTGAATGGATTTAAGATGTATCATAAAATTAGGATTAGAATCCAGGGTTCTATTTTGGGTCCCTTAACTAGGCCAAAATCTCATTTTCATAAACATCAAGAAACTAAAATAATTTTTCAAAGCTTTAAAAATTAATTAAAATTTTTTTTGAACCTGTTGACACTTTCTTCCATTCAAAATTTACCTTGAAAAAGAGACGATTTCAGAAATTAATTCAGGGTCTGGATATTTTAACTGATAAAATTTTCACTTTTTTTCAAAGTAAATTTTGAGTGCTATAAAGTTTCTACATGCTCAAAAAATTTTTAGTGTAGTTTGAAAATATTCTAGAAATTATTTTAGTTGCTTGAGGTTTATGAAAATGAGATTTTAGCATAAGGAAACTGAAATTATTGAAGTCACAGAAGATTTATGAAAATTGAGCATATTATGCAGATTAAAAAAAAATAGTATGAGCGATTCTTTACATCCCATTTTAATATAAATATCAGTCTAGAATGAAATAAGATGAAAGTGAATAGAAATTGATAGCAAAGGATAGAATAATTCGATAGAATGAAAATCCCAAAGCTATAGAATGTGATTGAACTTTTGAAAAGCGAAGATAAAGAGGGATAGGAAAATGATATAATTGTTTGCAGGGGAAATAGAATAAGAAGCTATAGAAACCAATAGAAAAGACAAGAATTATTTCAACGAGAAACAGGGGCAAAAAATATAAGAAAGGATGGAATTTTCAGAAAGAAGGATAGAACAGAAGATCATAAAATTAAAAATAAAAGGATAGAATTTGTGGCAAGATAAAAAGGAAGAAAGATTCTAAAAAAGTTGAATAGTAAAGGATGGAAAAGATAGCAAAGTATATCGTTTTGGGAGAAGAGAGCAAAGGATGAAAATCAATTATTGGAAAACGGCATACGTAACGAATGATAAAAATTAATGAAAAAGGATAGAATTATTCTAAAGTAAATCAAAAATTATTATTCCAAAAATATCAATAATTCTTTATTTCAACATCTCGATAAACAATGAAATCAATGACACAAGTCTATTTTTTATGTAATTGTTTATATGTATTGGGGTAGCTCAAATAAGGAAAAAGTTCTACTGATTTGTGGGGATACCCCCAAAAAAAATTTTATTTGGTGGAAAAACAACTATGGATTTTTCTTGAATTTGCTTGATAACGGCAAGTACATTCCAGAAGGGATTAAGCCACCACTGAACATAAAAAATCGTTTTTCCTCACATGATGTATTCAATAATTTTTTATTCTTTCAAAAATCGCAAATAGCCCATGAAAAGTAAGAAATTTAAAAAGTTTAGAAAAGTTTAAAAAACACCCTCATAAATGAAAAAAAAAGATTCAAAATTAATAGTTAAAATTAAAAAGTGTATAAAAGTTGAAAAGCCACCCCTAGGAATAAAAAATATCCCTTTTTGAGAACAAAAAATGAACTCTCGAACTCCACAGGATTTTTTTTTGCTGATAAAAAGGGTTGTTTTTTATACACATGCCTATGCTGGAAAGTCCTGAAAACCACTGAAAACTACTACTTGAGAATAAGATTTTTGTTCTTTAGAAGAGTTTTTTTTTGTTTCTAGGGGTGTCTCTTCAATATTTATATACTTTCAATTCAAATCACCTTCTATAAGGGCACTTTACGATTTCTAAGCCGAACAAAATAAATTTTAATGTATTACATGAAAAAAGATAATTTTTTCACATTTATGGGTAGTTTATACCCTTTGGGGGTGTTTCTGACTACCTATATAATACAAGGTATTGAAATATATTTTCAGATAACATATTGTACAATTGTTTCATATCTGAAATTCTTGTAGTAATTATTCTACTTGAAATTCATAAAATTTTTACACTAAGAACTGTAAAGAACTAGACAACTTTTTTAAAAAAAAGGGTTGCTCTTTATTTTTAAGACAAGGTTTTCAAGTTTCTCAGAAATTCTTAATTTATTACATTTTTAAGGGCTGTTTACGAATTTAATGAAAGTACAACTTTTTTTATATATCATGTTAGAAAATATGATTTTTTTACGTTTGGGGGTGGTTTAACTCCCGTGGAAATATACTTGCCGTACTCCGAAAAAAAATGAGGAAAAATCCACAGTTATCTCTTCATCAGTTGGAAGGTTTTTTGGGGGCGTTGCCACAAATCAAATAAACTTTTTTTCTTCGAGCCACCCTAATATATATCTCTTTATTATAAAAAAGTCTTGCCGCCGTTCTTCAGAGCCCCTCACAAGGACTTCTAAAGCCTCCCACGTGGGCCCTATTGCCTCCTCTGAGGGCCTCCAGAGCCTCCCACAAGAATACCTAGGGATTTAGTCTCGAAGACTAATTTTGATTTTTGAAATTCTTGTTTGTTCCTTTTCCAGTACACAAAGAATTTTCATAAGCAAATAGATCTCATTTCGATCATCAAGAAATATAAAAAGAGAGACATTAAGCAAAGATTTGTTCTGTTTTCTTCTGATTGAGGTGCCAGTGTTCAAGTCGATTTACCAAAAGATATCTATCATACTTAAATATAGTTTACAAAGATGAAGTTAGGAATTTCTTAGAAATGTGTTATTGGTTTGGATTATTACCTTTTTCTTTTTTGAAAAATGGAATAATCTAAATAGATTGGTTCTAAGTGAACCCACAAGGTGTTTTTTTCTTACTGTGCGACGTGTGGAAGTCAATTAAGTACATAATCTTGGCTAATTAACGTTCACCAGCGAAGATCTCTGTGGCGTGCGATCACCCCTACACCTAATGTTAATAGCGGTAGTAGGAAGCCTTTACGGGCCTTAGTTTGAGTTTAAGCGTGGCTCAGCAACGTGCTGAGTAATCAAACAATTACGGGGAGAGAAAGAGGGGAAAGGGGTGTCTGCTTTTCTGTTACAACAGGGTGAAAATCATGAGGTGGAATAGGTTAGAAAGGGGTTGAATCGAGACGAAGGCACCTGAATCCAGGAAACCCGAACTCGTAGACTGAAGCAGGGCCCAGCGATTTCAGCAAAATAACGCTTACCAGTCGATATTATCGCTGTCGAGTTCGGCAGCTCGAAACGCGACCTAATTGACTGTTAAATTATCGCAACCGGGGAAATTTCACCCTCTCTCTTACCTCTTTCTCCCTCTCGTACCCCTCACTCTCTTACCCTCTCATTCACGCTCAACAGTGATAATGAACTCTAACGATGGGTAATGTCATACTGGGTCGTTTAAAAAGTCCCAGGCCTATATAACGAAATAACAATTTTTTCCGAAAATTTGGATTCGTTCTTCAACCTAGTTCCCTTCCAACTTGAATCACTCATTTCAACGAGTTTCTAAAAGTTCGATGCCTTTTTTATAGTAGTTGGTGTTCAACTCCTCGAAATAGGCTTTTGTTTTGGAAATTACCTCTTCATTCAAGTGAAATCTCCTGCCAGCCAGCCATCTCTTTAAGTTTGGGAACAGAAAGAAGTCGCACGGAGCCAAGTCTGAAAAATAGGGTGAATGAGAAATCAGTTCGAAGCTCAGTTCATGTATTTTTGCTATTGCGATTGCGGAGGTGTGAGCCGGTGCGCTGTCGTGATGAAACAGCACTTTTTTGCCCCAATCGTGGCCGTTGTTTTTGTAGCTCAGCTTTTGAACGGTCCAATAGTAATGGATGGCACTTTCTTATTATTTTTTACTATCACCTATCCTATCACCTTTTCAGCTGACAAGACAGCCTTCGCCACCTTTGGCTCACTTTCATCAGGCAATAACCACTGCTTTGACTGCTGCTTTGTCCCGGACGTAAAGTGGTGGATCCAGATTTCGTCAGCGGTTACGAAACGGCTCAAGAACTTCTTTGGATTACGTTTGAAAATGTCCAAATTGGATTGAGAAACATCAGCTCTTTCCAACTTTCGCTGGTCAGATGATTATGCAAAATGTTGTGTACACGTTCAGTTGAGATGTTTATTACCTTAGAAATCTCACGCACCTTTAATCTGTGGTCATCGGTCACTAGACGGAGAACTTTTTTTTATCACTTCTGGCGTAGTCGCGTCTGAAGGCCTCACTGAACGTGGTTCGTCATTTGTGCTACTACATTACTATTGTAATGAAAGTTTAGATTTAGATTTTTTGAGGTTAGCTCAACACAAGAATGATAAGAATTTTATACTAATGACGCCATCTAGTCGTCAGGCCCGGGACATTTCAAACGACTTAGAGGTCAACTGAATGACCTATTTATATCTCTTATGAATCGCCATTTTTTGGATAACTTAACAATCTTTTTGTCGGAATATTACCTAACATTAATGACCCGCATGGAAAAAGCCACGTTTAGACCTCTTTGGTATGTTGGATCCCGCCAGGGGCCCATGTGGGCAATTCATACGAGAAAAACCGACGAAGGCCCTCGCAGGAGGCTCTGCTTAATTGTCCTCACCGTTGTTCGGTTGAAATTTTCAAGTCCAAAGTGTTAATATTTCCTGGACACTACACATTTTGATGGTTGATTTGCTTAGACTCACAAAAAGTGCATTTTTGTTACAGACTTGATGAAATTTTCTGGAAGTTGAACTTCGAAATCTCAGATGTTCCACGAGGGCCCCTGGATGGAGCACTACTGGTTGCCCTCATGCCCCTGATTACAAAAATTAAATAATTTCTTTGTTGTCATAAATTGTCTGTTGCGTCAAATAGTATCAATATCTTATTTAAATTTGCAATTATTGGAAAGAAAGATAATCCCGACAAATTTCGAAACGCGTCTGCAGACTGCATAGAGGCTGCCTAAAAAAAAGTTATAAACACTGTGCAAAGTTGGTCAAGAGGAAAAACAGAAGTCTGATGAGATGCTGGTCATGAGTTCAAGTCCCAGTCGAGGCCCACGAGGGACCCTCAAGGGCAACCATAAGGGCAAACATGAGGGTTGCTCGTGTTGAAAAGTTATGGATTAGCATGTCGTTTCAGGCGCCAGACATGGATTGCCCACATGGGCCCCTCATCGCTTCAGGGCAATTTACCGCTTGCAAATTAGACAATTCATAAATGCAGCATTCAGCCTTCATCACCATCAAATGAAAGCGTTTAATATTGAACAATTTTAAGACACAAGGATTAAAAATTAAAAAATTAAAATTAAAGCATCACACGTTCATGAATTTCAGTACGTAAGGAGGGGTTAATCACTCGAATTTTTTATGTACACTAGATTACAAGAACGCATGGGATTGCAGAAGATTGCATATATGTGATAAAAATATCAATTCTGCACGAATAAACTTCACACAACACAAATCTGTGGTTCTTTTAACCCCTTTCGTATTCCTTTGAAATTCTTGAAATCTTTAAAATCCTTTGAAAATAAAATAGATTAAATTCATTTCCCAAAGTTCTCTAGAAATCCCTTGAAATTTATAAATTCCATAAAATACCTGAAGTATTTGAAGGTCCTATAAAACCTCTTAAATCTTGTGGAATTCTTTCAAATTCATCGAAATCTCTTGAAATCTCATGAAATTCTTTGGAATTTTTAAAACAGCTTGAAATCTTTGAAATGAATCTCGATTTTTTAAATTCCTTTATATCCCTTGAAATTTTTGAAATTTTTTGAATGTCCTTCGCATTCGAACCGCTGGGAATCCTTTGAAACATGGTTATCTAAAATTTAGTTCTATAGAAATCGATTGTAATCTTTGAAAACCCCACAAAATTCTTTGAAATCCCTTGAAATTTTTTGAATGTCTTGAAATTTTTTTGAATCTTTTAAGTTAACTCAAAGTCTTTGAAATCCTTCGAAATTTTTTCACTTCCTTTATATTCCTTGAAACTACTGAAATTCCTTGAATTAAAATTCAATTTATTACCCAAAGTTCTCTAGAAATTCGTTGGAATCCCTTAATATTCTTTGACGTCGTTGGAAATGAAAATAATCCATTAAAGTGAGTAAAAATTATTCGAAATCCTTTGCATATAAATTAATCTCATTCATTAAAGTTCTCTAGAATTCCTTTGAAATCTTTGAAAGTTTCAAAGATTTGATAAAATTATTTAAATCTTGTAAAATACCTTGAAAAGATCTTTGGAATCGCTAGAAATCCCTTTGAACTTCATTCTCTAGAATTTATCTAGTTCTCTATAAATCTCTTGGAATCTCTGAAAATCCTACTAAGTTCTTTGAATACCCTTCAAATTTTTTTATAGTCTCAAATTTTTCTGGATCATTTCAGAATAAATTTAAACCCTTAGAAACCCTTTGAAGTTTTTTAAATGCTCTTATAGCTCTTGAAATTGTTGAAATCCCTTGAAATGAAGTTTGATTTATTCCCTAAAGTTCTCTTGAAATTCATTAAAATCTGTCAAAATCCTTCAAATATTAATCAAATAAAAGTCATTCATTAAAGTTCTCTAAAAAACCGTTTGAGTCTCCAAAAATCTGTAAAATCCCCAGAAAGCTTTTAAGTCTTTGGAGACTCAAAAAGATCCTTCAAATCTTGTAAAATTCTTTAAAAAATCATAAAATCTCTTGAAATATTTAGAATCGCTTAGAAACCCTTAACAATTAATTGTATTTCATTCATTTTCTAAAGATGCATAGAAATCCCGATAAATCTTTGAAAAACCTTCGAAATTCTAAAAAAAATTTTAATCTCTTGAAATGTTTTGGATCCCTGAAAATCCTAGAAAATGTTTGGAAATCTTCGAAATATTCTAAAGACCCCTGAAATGTTTCTAAATCTCACGAACTCTATGAAAATATTTTCAAATCTCATGAAAACCGATGAAATCCTTTAAAATTAGTTGAAATCTTTGGAAGTTCCATAAAATCCTTTAAAAGCCTTCAAATCCGTTTTTGTTTCTCGAAATACGTTGAAATTCTTCGGAATCCCTTAATATTCCCCGATAAGTTTGGAAATCTTTGAAATCCTTTAAAATCTCTTGAAATTCTTATGGAATTTGACAAAATTGCTTAAAATCCGTGGAAATTCTCCGGAATCACTGAAAAATCGTTGAAATCCATTGAAGTATTCGAAATCTTTCAAATCTTTTGGAATTCTGTAAAATTCCTTAAAATCTGTGGAATCGTGATTGATCCCTTGAAATAATTTGAAATCCTACGTTAAGGAAATAAATGAATCATTTGTTTGTAGTTTCTCTATTTTCTGCATCAATTCTTTCAATATTTCAACATCATTTATTTCAATACTGATTTTTTCATAATGATTTACTTACAATAATTTTCTATAATGATTTTTCTAGAATAGCAAAAAAGTCATGAGAAATTCATTATAGAAAAATCGCTATAGACGTATACTGAATTTTCTATAATATTTTTTTGAAGGGGGGGACTACACGGGATTGTAAAAAATTGAAGAGAGAATGTACACCAGATTGCATGAGTAACTAACCCCTCGGCTTAGACTTACAAAAAATGCATTTTTGTTGAAAATTACAAAAATTGAACCATTCCTTTATTGTAATAAATTGTATTCTGAGTAAAATAGTTAAAATATCTCACTTAAATGTGCAATTATTAAAAAATGTGAAAATTCCAACAAACTTCAAAGTGCGCGTATGGACAGCGGAGTGCCTGCCCGAAACAAGTTATAAACATTGAGAAAAGCTGGTCGAGAGCAAAAACAGAAGTTTGATAAGGCGCTGGTCATAAGCTCAAGTTCCGGTCGAGGCACATGAGGGCCCCTCGAGGGCAACCATCCTCATGGATGCAGCATTCAAACTTTAGCACTATTAAATTGAAGCGTCCAAGATTGAACAATCTGAAAACAGAAAGGTTAAAAATTAAAAAGTTGAAATTGAAGCATCACATATTGTTCGTAATATTTTAAGGCTCCTGTATACCTTCTCTGTGTAAATTGTGTATTGCGTGTTAAATATTGTATATTGAGCAAAGAAGATTTTTTTTCTGATATGAAAAAATCGTAAATGGCTGGACGACATTGTGTGTATGTGAATCTATTAAGACATAATGTTAATCTCAGCAGGTGAGCTACCTTTACTGGTCGTAAAACTTATAAAAGGACCCTGGAAAGTATTTGCAGAAAATTGAAAACTTGACGCGATGCATATTCATGTGCCAAGGTTTAATATATATTTTACGGCCAGCCTCTTTGAGTACGTAAATATACGTAAAGAGCACGGGTTAATAATAATGTAGCAGTCCACAGTGGCTTAAAAATCCTCACCCTTAAAAAGACTTATCCCTTCTTTAATCCTACGATTCTTTTTAGAGTTCCTTTTTCCAGCTAGGAATAGCAATTGACTAGGACCAAAGAGAGGAGGGGTAATGTGGGACGTTCGAAATGGGAAGAAGAGATACGAAATAAGGCTTGAATGTGGTATGCAAGTGAGGGGTAGAGAGTGGCAATTAATGGAGGAAAAAATGACGGCAAGGCAAAGAGACGAAAGATGGGAAAAAATCTCAGAATCAAGAGCGTGTAAGTATTGGATGTATGGCCGGAAGAATTTTTGTGGAGCATGTAGGTATGAGCAGGAATAATGGTTAGGGTGAGGAATGGATAAAGAAGATGGGGTAAGAGCATATAGGTATTGGATGAATAAAGGGCAGAATCTGTGTAGAGTATGTAGGTATGAGTGGGAACAATGGGCAGTGTGAGGAATGTATGAATGAGGAGAAGAATCTGTGTAGAGTATGTAGGCATGAGTAGAAATCATGGTCAGGGTGAGAAATGGATGAAGAAGATGAGGTGAGAGCATGTAGGTATTGGATGAATGAAGAGAAGAATCTGTGTAGAGTATGTAGGTATGAGCAGAAATCATGGTCAGGGTGAAAAATGGATGAAGAACTTGAGGTAAGAGCATCTAGTAATTAGATGAATGAAGAGAAGCATCTGCATAGAGTATGTAGGTATGAACAGGAATCATGATCAGTATGAGAAATGGATGAAGAAGATGGGGTACGAGCATATAAGTATTGGATGAATGAAGGAATAAATCTGTGTAGGGTATTTAGGTATGATTAGGAATCATGTTCAGGGTGAGGAATGTTTCAAGAAGGGGGAGTAAGCGCACGTAGATGGGATAAATGGAGGGAATAATCTGTGTAGAGTATGTAGGCATGAGTAGAAATCATGGTCAGGGTGAGAAATGGATGAAGAAGATGCGGAAAGAGCGTGTAGGTATTCGGCGAATAAAGGGTAGAATCTGTATAGAGAATGTAGGTGTGAGCAGGAATCATGGTCAGACCCAGGAATGGACGATAAATATGGAGCTAGAGCGTATAGGTATTGGATGAATAAAGGGGAGAATCTGGATAGTATATGTAGGTATAAGTAGGAATCAGGGTCAGGGTGAGGAATGGACAAAGAAGATGGGGTAAGAGCATGTAGGAATTAGATGAATGAAGAGAAAAATCTGTGTAGAGTATGTAGGTATGAGCAAGAACAATGGGCAGTGTGAGGAATGTATGAAGAAGGCGGGATTAGAGCATGCAGGTATTGGATGAATGAAGAAAAGAATCTGTGTAAAGTATGTAGGTATGAGCAGGATTTGAGGTCAGGGTGAGGAATGGATGAAGAAGTTGAGGTAAGAGCATGTAGTAATTGGATGAATGAAGAGAAGAATCTGCATAGAGTATATAAGTATGAGCAGAAATCATAGCCAGGGTGAGAAATGGATAGAAAAGATGGGATACGAGCATGTAGGTATTGGAGGAATGAAGGAAGGAATCTGTGTAGGGTATGTAGGGACGAGTAGGATTCATGTTCAGGGTGAGGAGTGGATCAAGAAGAAAGCGTAAGAGCATGCAGATGGGGTGAACGAAGGGAAGAATCTGTGTAGAGTATGTAGGTATGAGCAGGATTCGAGGTCTGGGTGAGGAACGAATGAAGAAGTTGAGGTAAGAGCATGTAGTAATTGGATGAACGAAGAGAAGAATCTGCATAGAGTATGCAAGTATGAGCAGAAATCATGGTCAGGGTGAGAAATGGATAGAAGAGATGGGGTACGACCATGTAGGTATTGGATGAATCAAGAAAGGAATCTATGAAGGGTATGTAGAGATGAGTAGGAATCGTGTTGAGGGTAAGGAATGGATCAAGAAGGAAGAGTAAGAGCATGTAGATGGGATGAACGAAGGGAAGAATCTGTGTTGAGTATGTAGGTATGAGCAGGAATCAAGATTACGTTGAGGAATGGATGAAGAACACGGGGTAAGATCATGTAGGTATTAGATGAATAAAGGAAAGAATCTGTGTACAGGATGTAGGTATGAGCAGGAATTATGGGCACGGTGCGGAATGAATGATGAAGATGGGGAATGAGCATATACGAGTATGTATTGGATGAATGAATAGAAGAATCTGTGTGGAGTATGTTGGTATGAGTAAGATTTGAGGTCAGGGTGAGGAATGGATGAAGAAGTTGAGGTAAGTGCATGTAGTAATTGGATGAATGAAGAGAAGAATCTGCATAGAGTATGTCAGTATGAGCAGAAATCAAGGACAGGGTGCGGAATGGATGAAGAAGATGGGGTAGAAGCATGTACGTATTGGATCAATGAAAGGAAGAATCTGTGTAGAGTATGTAGGTATGAGCTGAATTTGAGGTCAGGGTGAGAAATGAATGAAGAAGTTGGGGTAAGAGAGTGTAGGTATTGGGCGAATAAAGGGTAGAATTTTTATAGAGTATGTAGGTATGAGAAGATATCATGGTCAGGGTGAGGAATAAATGAAGAACTTGAGTTAAGAACATGTATTAATTAGATGAGTGAAAAGAAGAATCTGCATAGAGTATGTAGGTATGAGCAGACATCATGGTCAGGGTGAGAAATGGATAAAAAAGATGGGCGTACGAGCATATGGGTATTGGATGAATGAAGGAAGGAATCTGTATAGTGTATGAACGTATGAGTAGGAATCATATTCAGGGTGAGGTATGGATCAAGAAGGAAGAGTAAAAGCATGTAGATGGATGAACGAAGGAGAGAATCTGTGTAGAGTATGTAGGTTTGAGCAGGATTTGAGGTCAGGGTGAGAAATAGATGAAGAAGATGTGGTCAGAGCCTGTAGGTATTGGGCGAGTAAAGGGAAGAATCTGTATGTAGTATATAGGAATGAGCAAGAATCAAGATTGTGTTGAAGAATGAATGAAGGAGACGAGGTAAGATCATGTAGGCATTAGATAAATAAAGGAAAAAATCTGTGTAGAGTCTGTAGGTATGAGCAGGAACGATGGGCTGTGTGAGGAACATATGAAGAAGGTGGGGTGAGAGCATGTAGGTATTGGATAAATAAAGGGAAGAATCTGTGTAGAGTATGTAGGTATGAGCAGGAACAATGGGCAGTGTGAGAAATGGTTGAAGAAGATGGAGTGAAAGCATGTACGTATTGGATCAATGAAAGGAAGAATCTGTGTAGAGTATGTAGGTATGATCAGGAATTATGGTCAGGGTTAGGAGTGAATGAAGAATATGGGGCCAGGGCGTGTAGGTATTATATGAATAAAGGGAAGAATCTGTATGAAGTATGTAGGTGTGAGTAGGAATCAAGATCATGTTGAGGAATGGATGGAGGAGACGGGGTAAGATCATGTAGGTATTAGATGAATAAGGGAAAGAATCTGTGTAGAGTATGTAGGTATGAGCAGGAATCTTGGTCAGGGTGAGGAATGGATGAAGAAGATGGGGTAAGAGCTTGTAGGTTTTGGATGAATGGAGAGAAGAATCTGTGTGCATGAAGGTATGTGTAGTAATCACGGTTAGGGTGAGGAATGGATGAAGAAGTTGGGGTAAGAGCATCTAGGTATTGGTTGCTTAGAGGGAAGAATCTGTGTAGAGTATGCAGGTATGATTAGGAATTATGTTCAGTTTGAGAGATGGATAAAGAAGTTGTGGTAAGAGCATGTAGGTATTGCATGTATAAAGGGAAGAATCTGTGAGAAGTATGTAGGTATGAGTAGGAATCATGGTCAGGATGAGGAATCGATGAAGAAGATGGGGTAAGAGCATGTAGGAATCAGATGAATAAAGAGAAGAATCTGTGTAGAGTATGTAGATATGAGCAGGAATCATGGTCCGGGTGAAGAATGGATTTAGAAGATGGGGTGAGAGCGTGTAGGCATTGGATGATAAAAGGGAAGAATCTATGTAGAGTATATAGGTATGAGCAGGAATCATGCTTAGTGTGAGAAATGGATGAAGAAGGGGTAGGAGAAGGACAAACAATTGCTCCTAAAGAAGGAGAATAAGGAAGTAGTGTTGCGGAATAGAACTACAGTTTCTCGACTGGTAGTGGTAAGAATAAACGAAAGCCCAGGATAAGATCGCAAGCATCTAGTATTAAGAAAAGTGGTTAAGATGATATGTAAGAAATAGCTTGTAAAGAAGTATAAAAGGATTGTCGATAAGAAAATATGTAATGGTTCTATAAAGACTCTTATGCCCGTAAAAGGGAGAGAGCATAAACAAATAAAGAGTGACTCTCAAGGGAGTTAATTTGCCAAGGAAATGAGCGCAAAAAACTAAGTGGAGTGGGAAAACTTATGGCACCCCTTCAAAAATTGATTTTAATCGAGAGTCGAGTCGTGATTCGAATTTACGAGAGAGCTGGGTTGTTCTGCTGGTCGATTTAAGGCCGTTCGACGTTCCAAACGAAATGGTGATTAACATAAAGTGCTAATAACGTCCAACCGTCGAGGTTTTCTATAACGAAGCTTTTTTTCACGGTTTATGCGCCCATTAGGTTTTACGATCGAACCAAGAAATAACCGAACGATGACTCCCAGGGGGTCCTTCGGTCGTTCCTCCTTTTCTCCCTTTTTCACCTCAAACCCTCTTCTTTTCACTCTTTTCCATACCTTTTCTCTTTTCTTCTTTCTTAATTCCTTTTGTTTCTTTCCTAAGACTTCAGATTCCAAGATATGGCTTCCTAAGTTCGAGGAATTATATTTTCTTTTATATCAAGCTGATAAAAACTACACTTAGTTACAGAAGACCCGTATCTTATCACTTCAAAATAAATTATTTTTTCTTAATTTTAGGTATAACTGAGTAGTGATGTCATTGGAATTTCAATCACTTAAAAAATTAATAACATAATTTCTACTTGAACATTTTTTGTAAGAGTTTGAGAATTTCAGATTTTCCATGGATCATCAAAAATTGGTACAAATGGTAGAAAATTACCCAGCACAAAAAACGTGATGTCTGCTATTGTGGAGTTTAACCTAACCCATTTTCAGCTAGTTTGGATTACGGACATTTCCGTCATACTAGCCCCAGCGCTGAACTTGACCAGTTATTTTTACGGAGAATTCCGTAGTACTAGTTAGTGCCTAAGAAGTACTAGTCATATTTGGTCCTAGTCCTTTTGGGCAATTTCTTTCCTTCTCATAAACAACAAAAGAAATAAGTGTCAATATGGTAGAGTCCATCGAAAGGCCTTTTCCATTCATTCTGTTCAGGGGTCCTGTTACAAAAAATTAATAACTTCGCAGAAAAATTACAGTTTTTATATTATTGTCCTTTATTGTAATTGATTGTACTCTATCGTATTTTATTGTACGAATACTTTCACCAGGAGTGTAAAGTCAGAATTTAGTCGAAAAAAAGTTATTTTATCGAAAATTGTCCACGTCAAGGCAGAAACTCATTGAAAAAGATGTCTAGCAGTATTGATTAATTAAAACAAAAAATTCAAATTTCATAAACAAATTACAATGGAACATCCATTCAAACACCCTCCATTCCTCCAGAGAGAGAGAGAGAGAGAGAGAGATGCTGTTATCCCAGCGGAGTTGTGCAACTCCGTAGCCACAAAGCGGGCAGTTCGAACACTCGCGTGCATATTTCGCATTTATTTTTAAATATACGCGGAAAATTCTTTTTTCATTATTCAGTCTTCATTATTGAAAAAGGTCCATCCTTTATGATAACAAAAATCTACATTTGTACAAAATACAGTTTATTGATATTATGTATTCCTGCTAGAAATGGTTCATACGGCCCTGACAGTTTACATCATAGAAATTCTTGGAAGAGCTTCACGGTCATCACACGCCATACTCGAGATCGGCGTTAAATTGAGGTTCGAGTGTAGTGACAAAAGATATATCGTCATTATTTGCCACATTTAAATGCACTCAACCAATATTTTTAGGAATAAATGAGAATGAAGTAATGTTAACTCAAAATTAGATGACATCAAACATCAATTCCTCATTGTTTATAGCAATTTAATAAACAAATACGAAATAAAGGCATTTTCAGTTAGATATATTTAGCTTTTTCAGTAGAATTAGCTATAAATATTTCACTAATGGCTTTCTGCTGTCATATTTTGCACTGCAATAACAATCGTGTATTATTTAAATAAATTAAATAAACAAATGCATCATTTGGCTCTTTTTGAGTAGACACGTCCCATTTTTTCAGCAGAATCAATAACTAGCAGGTTGCCAATATGTCAATCTGTTATACTCTATACTGAGGCAACCATTGTTTGTTGTTTTAACAAATTTAGTTAACAAATTGATTATTTGAGCATTTTTCACATAAGAAATTTCGTTTTTTAAATAGAATCAACTACAAACATATCAGGAATGATCCTTTGTTTGTTAATTTTCAGTTAGATAATCATTATGTATTGTTTAAACAAATTCAGTAATCAAAGGTATTGTTTGGCAATGCTTTCATCAAATAAGTTTCGCTTTTTCAGCATAATCAATAACTCATATGTGGCCAATATGTCTTGCTGTTATACTTTATACTTGGGCATCAATTGTTTATTATTTAAACAAATTTAGTTAACAAATAAATTATTTGAGCATTTTGAAATATAGAAATTTGTTTTTTTTTTCAGCAGAATCAACTACGAACATCTCCGACATAGTCTATTATTATAACGATTCGCAATTAAACAGTAATTGTGCATTATTTGAACAAATTTAACAAAAAAATGTATTTTTGTATCTGTTTGCAGTTGATACTTTGCAGTTATACTCTGTAGTTTTACAATATCTGTGTTTGAAGTTTCGAATTAGCTTCCTTTGTTCCCTGTTGGCTCTGCTGAAAAAAACGAAGTTTAACTATTGAAAAGTATACAATATACAATTATTGTATAACTGCAAATCTTCATGGCGGAAGGTCGTTGGTGACATATTTATAGTTGATTCTGCCAAAAAAACGAAACTAATTTTTCGATAAACAGCCAAGAAATGCATTTGTTTCAATGATCTACAATTATTGTTTAACTCACATCATCATAGCAACAAACTATCTCTGAAATCTTTGTAGTTCATTCTGCTGAAGAAACAAAATTTCTATATTCAAAAGTGCTCAAATAATTAATTTGTTAACTAAATGTGTTTGAACAATAAATAGTTGTTACTCAAATGTGAAGTATAACAGCAAGACACATTAGCAACCTACTAGTTACTGATTCTGCTGAAAAAACGAGACGTATCTACTCAAAAATGACCAAATGAAGCAATTGTTTAAAAAATACACGATTGTTGTTGCAATGCAAACTATCACAGCAAAAGGTCATTAGTGAAATATTTATAGCTAATTCTGCTAAAAAAGCTGAATCTATCTGATTAAAAATGCCTAATTTCGTATTTGTTCGTTTGCGCTGTGACATGGTTATGTGGGCTGGTACATTTTTGCAAAATAAAAGTAGTCTCAGACTAATAAAGGCTATCAATTTGAGGTCCCTCTAGCTTTTGAATAGCTACCCAATACAAATTGAAACTTTTTTTTGAAATAATAATACAAAACGAGATGAATTTGAAAAGTAAAAAAACGTGTGAAAAAGTGAGATTAAGTTTGGCAAATGCTGATGAGCGTTATGTAGTATGCTGTTGCAGTGGAGGGCCCGAAAATTGCACAAACTGTGAAAAACTGAAATGTAAACAATAAACCTTCAGAATAATAAGAGTATGTTAAAATTGTATTGACTGCACAAGAAAAAATGAATCCCTCAATGGAAGCATATCTGGATAAAAAATTTGCGGACACTTAACGGAGGATAGATAACTCACAGAAAAGTACAGACAATAGCCTAAAAATCGCTGGCTTTTATGTCAAAAGCCTACGAAGAATTAAACAGAAAAACGAGGAACAAATGCAACAAATAAAAAACCTTAAGGAGGAAAATAAACAGCTCACAACGGATGTGGAATTTCTGAAGCATAAGCCAAATCAAAGAGCTCAAAATGAAATGAGTAATATGAGTAATATGACTCTATAATGAGAAATTGAGTCAACAGGCACGGGATCTGAAAAAAAACGCTTCCGTGAATTTACATGGTTCACTAACGGAAGAGTGTATGTGATAAGAAAAGAAGAAGAAAATCAAATTTGGATTGAGGATGAGGGAGTAACGCAACCTTTAGAAGAAAAATGGAAGGCTGAAGACAGAGAAACTAAATAAAGGCGGGAAAGAAGTTTGTAGACTAGGATAAATATATACAAATAAAATGGATACAAAACTAAAAGTAATTTGTTTAAATATGAGAAGTATTAGAAATTCTTACAATGAGCTCGAAATAATATTAGAAAAAAAGATACTGAAATAGATATAATCATTCTTACTGAAACTTGGTTATACAAAAATGAAACAAGGTTTTATAATTTAAAAAATTATTAGGCAAAATATGATTGTAGACACAAGAGCAGGTGGCGTAGCAATATACATTTATGAAAGTATTAAATTTGAATCTTATGACCAAACAATTTTGAATTCAAGTTCATGAAAGGAAAAGGAGTAATATGTGATGATATAAGCATTAATCTATTAAATAAAGACTCGTATCTAGTCAAAGATTATACTAATACTGTAAACTTGAATGGTTATGCCATATCTAACACTGTTAGTAAGACTAAGACTACCAGAGTCAATAAAAACTCTGCAACCATAATTGATTATGCAATAGTTAATGGACTTGGACGTAAAGTATTTGTCGAAGGTACTGCGCTTTCAGATCATAGAATTCTGAAATTTGATTCGCTTGCTATAAAAAATGAGAAGAAAAAGAAGAGAGTGTTTTACTTTCAAAAAGGTAATATCAAAAATGTAAAAAATAAATTTCGAGAAGAATGTGAAGCTGAAGAAATAGATAATATATAGCAGCTTATTCAGTTAATTTAAAACTTGAAACACGAAGAGACTAAAAAAAAACAAAAAAATCATAATTAAAAATGTTACGTTTCCAGAGGAATTGATAAAACTTATGAGAGAGAGGGACCAGTTATATGTGAAACAGAAAATAAATCCCGGAAATGAGATACTAATAAATCTTTTGAAAAGAATAAAGTAAATAAAGAAATTTAAAAAATAATAAAAATGAAGCAAATGAGTCAATTAAGAAAGCGCACGGTAATCCAAGAAATACTTGGTTAGTAATAAATACTATCCTTAGCTCTGAGAAAAGCAAAGAAAAATGCAAAAAAAATAAATAGACTGCATTTTTTAGGCACAGAGATAAGAGAACAAACTGAAATATCAAATGTAATAAACAAATATTTCCAAAATGTAGCGATAAATTCACAAGAAAAAATTGGAGACAGTAATATAATTTTGCCAGGATTTGAACGTAGAACAAAACGACAGCGTTTGCATCTGTGAGTAGTGTAGGACTAGATAAGATTGTTAGTAATTTAAAAAAAAATACTGCGGCTGGGAATGATAACATAACTACAAATAAATTTATGTTTTGTATCCTGTAGTGGAAATCACGCTGCTAAAAATTATGAACAAGGGTTTTGAATAAGGGCAATTTTCGAGTATACTAAAGACCAGCAGATTTATTCCGATACAGAAGACCGAATCTAAAAATGAAACAAACAACTATAGACCAATCTCACTGCTAAGTCTTTTTTCAAAAGTGTATGAAAAAGCAATGAAAATACGGTTTCTCAGCTACGCCAAGCAAAATAAATGTACAAGTAACATTCAATATGGATTTCAGGAGCAAAGTGTTACGCAGGCAGCAATTACAGATATTATAGGACATATCCTTACAAAAATTGACGAAAAAAAATAGTTAGTGCAATATTCATAGATTCAAAAAAAATATTTCAATACAGTTAGCCACGAAATTCTGATTGAAAAACTGGACTTAATGGGTATTAAAGAAAAAGCTTTGAGACTAATGAAAAACTAAAAAGCCTTGAGATTATTAAGAAACTATCTCGATGACAGGATACAATATGTTTATGTTTATGCCACTTCTGTACATACTGTACAGAAAGAAATTTTTACATAAAATAAAATTTTTTCATAAAATATTTTTTTTGTTTACAAATTCTCAGAATCTTTTCTTGACACTTATCCAAGGGATTGCTTTCCCGGATATTGACTGTATATGTATTTTTCAGTTGAACTTATTATCAATAATAATGCCCAGATATTTGTACTCCTCAACTCTACTTATAGTTCTGTTTCCTATTGTTATTTGCATTGGTAATTTTTGTATGTTGGTTAGTGTAAAAGTGACATAAACAGTTTTTTCCATTGAACAATACTTTTGCACTAACCAACATACAAAAATTACTAATGCAAATAACAATAGAAACAAAACTGTAAGTGAAGGTGAGGAGTACAAATATCTGGGCATTATTATTGATAATAAGTTCAATTGGAAAAGACATAGACAGTCAATATCTGGAAAAACAATCCCTTGGATTAGTGTGATGAAAAGATTCTCAGAATTTGTAAACGAAAAAAATACATCTGTGATATACCGTGCTTTTATTTAATCACACTTTAGATATTTAATAACAACTTGGGCAACAGCGTCAGAGTAACAGATCGAGGAAATACTAAGTCTACAGAATAAATCGATAAAATCAATATTTAGCCTACCACTAGATTTCCCAACTATTGATTTATATAAAAAAAATTAAAGCACCAGATATACCACCTTGATCAAAAAGTTTCAGGACACGCACTCCAGACATCATGCGAGTGAATGGCGTTCACCCAATGAGCCGCGACCGA
>JAUMHM010000088.1:10028229-10066681 GCA_032362435.1 Melikaiella ostensackeni
TCGATGGGGAGTACTTTGAAGGGGACAATATCGATTATGATGAATAAACTTGTATTTTTGATTTTAAAAATAAAGTCGTAAAACTTTTTGATCAAGGTGGTATAGCTACACATGATTTAAGAATTTGAAAATTTGAAAGAAATTAGAAGCAAGAGTTAAAAGTGTACTGCAAAGAAGCTCAAACACTAGTTTTGTACCAGATACTCACATTGTGAATCCAGTCATCTGGAATATTCCTGTTTTTGGGTAATAAATTACTTCAACGACAAAAAATGTAGCAAATAAAGAAGATATAACTTTTATTCACTAATTTGCTTATAATAAATCAAATTTTTGTTTTATTAAATTAATACTGCTGAGCATCATTTTTAATAAGTTTTTGCCTCGACGTGGACCATTTTCGGTGAACTAAACAAAATTTTGACTAAATGGCAGTCTTGAAAAGTCACTTTTCTTTATAAACACATGAATTTACCAACCTAGTGAAATTATTTATAAATTCACAAGTCTCTTTCTTGTAAATGAATAATAAAATTCTGTGAGTTTTCAAATTATTTATCTGTAGATTCACAAGTCTCTGTCTTTTATGAATAAATAAATAAATAAATGTACCAATTTAGCAAAATTATTTCCGAATTCGCAGACCCCTTTCTTGTAAATAAATGAAGAAATTCTCCAAGTTTTTGAATTATTTATTTATAGATTCACAGACAGAGACTTGTGAATTTGAAAATAAATAATTTCGTAGTTTTGATAAGTTTATTTATTTATGAAGGAAATGGGCTTGTGAATTTCGAAATAAATAATTTCAGAAATTTAGTAAATTTATATATTGATTTATTTATCAAGGGCAGAGACTTGTGAATTTATAGCTAAATAATTTCAAAGAATTGGTAAATTTATTTATTCATAAGGGAAAGTGACTAGATCATGACACGAGTTGAAGTCGACTTTCAGAATTTGAGAAATTTTATTGCTGCATTTTTTTAAAAAACTTCTCCAGTGATATATCTTTTTTGGAAAGTCGAAAACATCTCTACTAAGGTTCATTCGACGTGAAATTTCATAATCTTTCTAAACGTTTTATACCGCGTAGATAATTGCTGACGATATTGTATGTAAAATAAGAAAATTTAAAATATGTTGTCAAAAAAAAATTGGGTGCAAAAGCTGAAAATAAAATGTGGCTTGGGTTGAACCGAAATCGGCCAAAGGTGTAATTACCAATTCCTGAAAGGCTTGTGTTTGGAGTAGTGGCAGAGTTGATTTCGGTCGAAATTAGCTGTCTATCATTAATTAAGTTTCAATTTAATCACAGCTCGAACGGACGATCGAACGTCTCGGAAATCGTTTGAGTCGCTTCTCGATTCTCTACTGCGCAAATTAACGATCAGGCGTTTCTCGGCTGGGAGCATTTCGATCTTTCGCATCTGGCGAATTCGAGTGCACTCGTCTAATTACTGCGATCCATCAATCAAAAGTGAAAATTTAATTAGCACAATATTTAAGAACATGTCAAATATATTTTCAATTATTCGTCTGGTTCAGAGTTTGAAATTTTAAAGCTGTTCAATAATTCTGAGTTCTTGTCATACAGTACTGAAAGTTAATTAATTATTGAAAATATGAAATGAAACTAATTATCACACTGGAAAAAATGATTACTTGTACCAAGTGAATTTTACTTGGCTTAAGTAAATGAAAGTCCTGAATACGTGCAAAAAAGATGTATTTGAGGCAAATAAATATGTGCACTTTGAATCAAAAAATTGTTTATTTCAGCCAAAGAAATTTCAATAGGATTAGGTTAACATTGTTTGATTCGAAAATACAAATTGTGAGTCTTAGGGTGATATTTTCTTCATCAAATTTTTGAATATTTGATGCAAAAAATATCCCACTGATTCAAATAAATATTTTTTCGGCCTAAAACATGCACGAGTGCAATAAAGTAGTTCATTAATATTGTTATCATTATTCATCATTAATTTGAAGAATTCACATAATATAAAATCTTAATGAAACTGACACAGAAAAATTCGATGAAAAATCCACCTCCAGCAGGAATCGAACTTGGGTCCGTCGATTGTAAAGTCCACATCAATGACCATGACGCTGCTCGTGGTCGAAAAGCTGTATTTAACCCTCGACGAAATATTTCTGTAAATCAAATACATGGATATTGAATTTAACTACATATTTGTTTAATTTGAAGAAGAAGAAACAAATTAAGCCTACATTTATTTTTAAAAATGTATTCATTTTAGCTAAATGAATATGCACTTATTTTAATGAAATATTCATCTGAAGACATAATTTAATAGTTAAGTATGGACAAATTAATTGATTCAAATGCGCCCTAATCGATTCAAAGAATCGAACTCATTGAATTAAATAAATATTTCTTCGAAGGATGAATCAGATTTTAACGAATCTAAACCTTTTGAGTCAAAAAAATCATTTTCTTGAATGTACGAAATATTTATTTTTTCTATAATTCGCAAAAAAGTGCCAGGTGAAGGGATCTGAAAAATGTCAAAGGATTTAAAAACCTTTTAGTTATTTTTAAGGAGTTCAAGAATTTTCAAGCGATTACAAAGAATTTCACGGAATTTTCAAGGATTTTATGGGATTCATAGAGAACTGAATAAATTCTAGAAAATAATATTGCAAGGGATCCCTAGCAATTTCGAAGATTTTCAAAAAATATTTCACAGGACTTAAAGAATTTCATTCAATCTCTGAAAATTTGAAGGGACTTCAAATGATTTCAATTAATTTTAATGGATTTTTACGAGTTCAAGGGATTTTAAATTATTCCTAGGACAGTGAATGAATTCTGAAGTATAAAATTTCAAGAAATTCCTTGCGATTCCAAAGATCTTTCAAGGTATTTCACAAGATTTGAAGAACTTTATTGAATCTCCAAAGATTTCAAGGAACTTCAAAGATTGCTAAGGATTCAAATTTAGAGAACTATTACTAATAATTTCAATTTATTTGATATTCAAGGGATGTCAAATGGTTTCTACTCATTTTAATGGAATTTTACGATTTTCAAAGATGTCAAAGCATTTTAATGGATTTCAGCGAATTTTTAGAGAACTTTGAGGAGTAAATTGAATTTCATTTTACAGGATCTTAACAATTTCAAAAGATATAAATGAGTTTAAAAAATTTCAAAGGGTTTTAAAGATTTTGAGGCTTTGCAAAAAATTATATAGAATTTTCAAATCATTCAAAAAATTTCAAGGGATTTGGAAAAATTTTGTAGGATTCCCAAAGATTTCAAGGGACTTCTAGACAAATGAAATTTAGGGAATGAAATTTCAAAGGATTCTTAGCGGTTCCAAAGTAAAGGACATTACAAAATATTTAGCAATTTCAAGGGATTCACAGACCTTTGTTGTGTAAAGTTTATTTTTCTATAATTTACTGAAGGTGCTAGTTCTTCCACCTGTTTTCTGTGTAAAAAGTGACCGATTTGTTGTCGATGACGTGGCGCATGCGCAGTGTCGAACTTTTTGGGCAACGGTGAAAAAATAGACGGACGCAGCGAAAAAAGTGACGCACAGTGAAAAAATTAAATAAAGTGCAAACTACTGAATGAACTCTGTGGCCTGCTTCAGTAACTGAAGATGAACTCACAACTATTGCGTTGTATCTAATTCCACCACTCCCGACCTTCCTGACCAAACATTGCTACCAACTTACTGTTACGGCCATACTATTGCTATGGTTTTGACAACTGCCATTGTTATTGTTACGTCAGTCGATAACAAATCGCCTCCTCTTTAAACAAAACTAGGTGAGAAACTAGCACTTTTCAAAAAACTTATAAAAAAAGTATCGTGTCCCACATGTTGAAAAGGCGACGATTAAAAACTCGCTTTTTCAACTTGTAGTACAACGTACTATTAGTCAAGAAAATGCAATCAAAGGGTTAATTTCTCTCAATCAGCAAAAGATATATGTCTAATTCTAATAGAAGTTACTCCTGTGAAACAAAATTACCTTGATCCCAAGAAATAGGATTCAAGTAAATGCATTGACTTATTTTCGATAATTCTTTTTTTCAATACATGATTATGAAGCTAAGTAAATTCAATTGCAGTTATGTGATTTTTGCGGAATAATTTGAATATTTCGAATACCAAATTTGAGACCAACTTATCATATTACGGAGGAAAGCAAATGACAGAAAGGAGTGCTGGGAGAGGGTACAGAAAATAAAAGTAAAGACAGAAGGAAACTTATACAAAATTGTGACAATTCATAAGGGGAAAGGGATAAAAAATATAAGAAAAGAGACAGAAAATAACATAATAAAAGAAGAGGAAGCAATTGACTATGTGATCACGAATAGTGAAGGGTGGGAAACGGTAAGGAAAATGACTTTAGAGACGAGAGTAAAGTCAGATCATCAACCATTAGGGATATGGTTAAAAAGTAAAGTTAGAAGGGAAAACACAAGAGCAGAGGGTGAAATAATAGAGAGGGAAATGTGACCAGAGAAAGCAAAGAATGATTATGTAGAAAAGACAGAAAAAACTCAAATCCGAGAAGGTGGATTTAAATGAGGTATGAAAGGAACTGAAACGAAAAGTAAAGGAAGCGAGAAGATTGAGAAAGGTCGAGGTCAGGAGGAGAACGGAAAAAATTGGACAACAATTTGGTGGGATAGTGAATGTAGAAAAGAGAAAAGGAATGTTAGAAAAATATATAAATAGAAGAGAAAATTATTAGTATTGAAACAAAAGAAGAAGCGAAAAATCCTATTAATAAATTGAGGAAGGAAAGAGAAGGCACAAGTGAAAACATAAGAATGGAAAAACGAAGGGTATATGCCAAAGAAATGTTATTTGAAAAATGAGGGGAAGAGGAGGAGATAGAGCTAGAGGACGAGGACACAGAAGCACAAATCTAAAAATTAGAGAGAGGAAAAGCAGAAGGAAGCGATGAGCTAAGCAATGAAGCGTGGATCTATAGAAATGGGAAGGTCAGAAAAAAATCAAGAGAAGTAGTCAAAATAGTTTCGCAAGGGGAAGGGTTCCCAAAACTGGGGAAAGAGGACCTGATAACACTAATATATAGGAAGAGAGAAAAAGGAAAATAATAAAGGGGGAAAAGTACGTGGTTTAGAGAGAAAGAAGAGAATGAGGAGGGGGCTAATAGGAAGAGTAAGAGGAATATATAGAGAAACGAAGGATAGCGTAAGAGTATGAAAAGAAGAATCACAAGAGTTTTGGACAAAATTAGGTAGGGGTAAATAGATTCTGGCCACTGCCATAGGCAGACAATAGAGTGTTGTTAGCAAGGAAGGAAGAGGTGTTGAGAAACATGGTAGAAAGATTTGAGAAATACCTGAAAGAAAAGAAACTGGTACTGAATGTAGAAAGGTCGAAAGTAATAGTCTTCTGAATAGGGGGTTGAAGGAAAGATTTTAAAGAATGTGAGTAGTGATGGGTAAAAGTGGAAGAAGTAAAAGAATTTGCATATTCAAGATTTTTGTTTGATGAGAATGGGAACACTAGAGAACATGTGAAGAAGCGAGTAAAAAGAGCTGGGGTGGTAATGAGAAAGGTAAGGGGTATAGGACAGAAATTATTTAAAGATGATTTCAAAAGGAGAATGAGAATGTATGAGGCTCTAGTGACAGTGCAATGATGTATGGAGTAGAAGTATAAGGTTGGAAAGAATATGAGGAGATTGAAAAAGTGCACGAAAATTATATCAAATGGACCTTGGGATTAGACAGATGAACGCCTTGGCATATAATATTAAATGAAGTAGGTAGAGAGAAAATGAAAAAGAAATGGAGAAAAGGCATGTAAATATGAGGAGAAGGTGTTGTAAAATAGGGGTAGAAAGATAGTTGAAGCTTGTTTAGAGGAGAGACAATTGAGAATATGAGGAGATGGAATGAAAGAAAGGGAAAGGTACTTGAATAAGAATGGATGGTCAAGGGAATCAGTCAGAAAAGCACACGAAAAGGCTATTACGGTAGAGCAGGAGCCGATAGAAAGAGACAGAGAAGTCTTGAAGCAAGGAATAGGAAGTAGAATAACGGGAGCAAGATACAATGAGAATAATAAATGGATAAGGGTAAAAGAAGTAGCAAAAAGAAGTGGACAAAAGATGGATAAGAGATGGAGGAAGAGATGAATAAGATAAAATATTTGGAAAGAGGATCACAAAAATTAATTGCGCGTGTGAGGTGTGGAAATACAGAAGAATGGAATGAGTTCTGGGATAAGGATGTAGGAAGAATGTACATGTTACGTAAGCGAGACAGAAAAAAAAAGAAGAAAGAAAGAAAAAGGAGAAAAGAGGTCACGAAAATTTCAGATCTACCTGGTGGGAATAAAAATTGAGAAACATATAAAATTGATCATTATTGTAAAAGGAAGATATGTGAATAAAAGGAAAATAGAGAAATAAAAAAGAATTAAAGCGAGCAATGATCATGAGGTAGAGCGTTAACATTATAATTTGAGTCGATGCGTTAAGGCGAAGTGAGGAATACAAAGCATAGGGCGAAGCGTTGGGTTAATTTGTGAAAACCTTGAGTTGAGGTGGTGGGTTAATGCGATAGGTAAAGGCAATAGGTTAATGCGATAGGTTAAGGTGAAAGGTTCATGCGACAGATTAAGGCGATAGGTTAATGTGATAAGTCGAGGCGATAGGTTAAGGCAATAGGTTCATGCGATAGGTTAAGGCGATAGGTTAATGCGACATGATAAGGCTACAGGTTAATACGATAGGTTAAGGCGATAGGTTCATGCGTTAGTTTAAGGCGATGGGTTAATGCGATAAGTGAAAGCGATAGGTTAATGCGATAGGTTCAGGCGACAGGTTAATGCGATAATTTATAGCGATAGATTCATGCGATAGGTTAAGGCAATAGGTTGATGCGATACGTTAAGTCGATCGGTTAAGGAGATAGGTTAATACGATAGGTTGAGGCGATAGGTTCATGCGTTAGTTTGAGGCGATAGGTTAATACGATAAGTGAAAGCGATAGGTTAATGCGATAGGTTCAGGCGACAGGTTAATGCGATAATTTAAGGCAATAGATTTATGCGATAGGTTAAGGCAATAGGTTGATGCGATACGTTAAGTCGATCGGTTGAGGCGATAGGTCTAGGCGACAGGTTAATACGATAGGTTCAGACGATAGATTCATGCGATAGGTTAAGGCAATAGGTTGATGCGATACGTTAAGTCGATCGGTTAAGGCGATAGGTTTAGGCGACAGGTTAATACGATAGGTTCAGGCGATAGGTTGATAAGATAGGCTAATGCGATAAGTTGAGGCGATAGGTTAGTGCGATAAGTTAAGGCGATAAATCAATGCGATTAGTGAAGATGTTAAGTTGAGGAAAGTAATATGCAAGATTCAGGGCGATGTCATGAGCACAGTCAAAATGCACATGTAAAAGGAATGAGAGAGCAATGACGGAATAGATGAATGGAGTAATGTAAAAACACGTGACCTATGATGTAGCGAACAGAGTTCACATTTTCTAGGTCCTAGTGACCATAAAATAACTTATTATTATCTATAAAAAAACTGATATGGAAAATTTTTTTGTAGAAAACGAGGAAGAGGCAGGAGTTGCTTGATGACTGGAATGTTTTTCACCGGATACGGCGAAGCCTCTGCAGTCGATCGGGTGTCACGACAATTTAAGATCTATTCGGTATGATCTTTTCTTCGTGGAATAAATATGTAAATCAGGATTCCTTGTTCCAACACGTGGTACACGTTCTTCCCCAAACGATAGGCACGAAGTGACTGTGACCCCGTGCCAGATTTTTTCTCTTTCCTCCTTTTCACTCTTTTTTCAGTTCACTCCTTCGATATCTAAAAACGACGAGTGCATAGCTTGTCGATTGACCTTTCGGCGATTATCAAGTACCGAATTGGTCAGTATTCTTGAATTATTCAGTGTGCCTACCTCCCAAATGTTTTATGTCCACGAAATTCGAATATGGCAACTACTGTAAATACTAAATGTTTTGTCAATTTTATCAATCTTTAAAGAATACATACAGGCATTCAATAAAATTCTCTAAAAAAAATGTAAAACAAACACCAAATGGTCACCATTTTTCTATATTTGATTTCTTATTCCTTTTTCTGTCTTGGCACTTAGTTTTTACGAATATTCTTAATTGTTCTAGACTTACAGCATTTTCCGGAATTTTAGAATGTTTCGGAATTTTCAAGACTTTTCTGCAATTTTTTGGAATTTGTGGATTCTTCTCGAATTTTCTAAAATATCTTGGAGTGTTCTGGAAAGTTTTGGAATATGATGAAATAGTTTAGAATGTTCCAAAAATCCTGCAATGGAATATTTCACAATGCTCTTGAGGAATAAGAAATCTTGTGGCATACTCTGGAATATTCTTGAATATTCAGTAATATCCTTGCTAGAATTTTTTCGAACTATAATTTTATCACGAAGAAGAATTTTTGACCTTGTTCCCCTGGTGAATAAGATTTCAAAGATGTCCTATAAATTTCAAATTTTTTCTATAACATTCCTCGGTGACGACACGAGTTGAAGTCGAGATACAAAATTCGAAAAATTCTTGAATTTTTTTAAAAAACTTCTCACGTGATATATCGTGTCCAAGAAGTTGAAAATATGTCTACCAGAAATCGTTTGACGTGGAATTCCATACGCATTCTAGCCTTTTTTTATCTAAATGTTTAGTTTTATTTCCGACCGAGTTATCTTGTTTCAAATTAATTAATGATTTTTACTACTGCTTGCCCTAGCCGTGCAGTTAATTTTCAGCGGTAGTGTATATTGTTCTTTTTTTTAATTTGATAAAGTAATTATAATCTAAAATATATTGATTTCTTAAGTTCAATCAAGATTCGTTGTAGCAAATCCCCGCCATGTACCAAAAGAAAGTAGATAAATATTCTAAACGCCTATATCTAAATTGATCAAAATATTTACCATTTTCAACATTCAGACATACCGTCAGCGAAAACCAATCAATCTATTTCGATGAAACTTTGTATCAAAATAGTAAATAACGTGGATGTATGCCGCTTCTTCAGGAGAAGGTGATCCATAAACATATCATGGTGTTACACTTGAATTTATCGAAAAATTTACAATTTTTAACATATGGACATATTCACAGCCAAAACCAATCAATCGATTCCGATGAAACTTTGCATAAACATAGTAAATAACATGCATACATGCCACTTTTTCAGGAGAAGGTGATCCATATACATATCATGGAGTTAAATTTGAATTTATTAAATAGTTTACTATTTGAAACATGCGGATATACCGTAAACCAAAACCAGTCAATCGATTTCGATGGAAATTTGCATAAAGATAGTGAATAACGTGTAAATATGCCGCTTTTTCAGCAGAAAGTGATAAATTCACATACCATGAAATTAGATTTGAATTTATCAAAAAAATTACTATTTTAAACATGCAGCCACACCGACAACCAAAAAAACCATCGTCAACTGAATAATATACCGTTTTATTCAATACACCATCGGGGCTCAGAAAAAATTATTAATAAGAAATTGTGTTCATACACAGATAACCCAAAACTTCTACCCAATACCGTTGTCGAACTCTTGGAAATTATAAAGCATATTGAAATGAAAAATGTCCAATTTTTCATCTTTGTTTGCTTTGAAAACCTATCACTCATAAATTATCTATCCGAATACGGCCAAAAGAAGGTTTTAACCATCAATTTGAATTTATCAATTTTCATTTAATTTTCAGAACAAAATTACACATTTCTATCATCGACTGAGTTATACTGATTTTTTACCAGATTCTTGGAGAAAATTGTTCACAATAATTATTCGATAAGTTTGAAAGATATTAAACAAGAATTGGAGAAATACGTTAAAACAAAAATTGAAAAAAATGCTTGAGAAAAAGTCGACTGTAGATTACAATTTTATTCCAATATTATCAGAAAAATTCATTACTGTGTTTGAGTTTATTATTAATGCGAAAGACATGTATGAAATCACACAAAAACACTATATGTGAAAAATTCCACCAAGTACATGACTATCAATATTTTATTCATTAATTTTGAAGGTAATCAAAGTTGTGAAATAAAAAAATGAAACAAGTACGAATAGTAGAAAATTTATATATAGAAGTTTTTTTGAATGAAAGGAGTTAGTTCAATGAATTAGTTTATTGAACATTTTTTTTTAATCGGAATAAAATCTACTTTCTTATGAAAACTTTTTATGTACTAACAAAGAACACCCTCAAAGTTCACAACTTGAAAATAGACTTTGAGATTATCCGCTTTTTCGGCTCATAAGGGACAAATATACAATAAATGTACAAGACAAAAAGGAAAAAGAGGGAGGAAAAAAAAGTCATCAAAAACCAACCTCAAACTATTGACATTCTCAGTCTTTTTTATACTACTAGAGACCAACATGTTTCAAAGCCAATTTAGCCTTCCTCATCAGGAAACATTTATAGGAAAACAACAGGTACAAAAATAAAGGAATGTTGGATTAGAAAATCATTATTACCTGAAAATAAAACATCAGAGATAATTGATAGCAATTAATGTTTTGGTATATATTTCATTCATTGATTACAAATTGATTTCTGACATAGGCGAAGCATTCAGAATGAATCTCAAAGTCAGATTATTTTATTATTTAATTGGAAATTGATTCACACATATTCAAAATTAGGACACAAAACTAAAGTCTATATGTTCTAAGTGTCGTCTTTGTTTGCCCTATATAAAGAGCATCACATTGTCTACATTTAAATTTGTAAATTACACATTGTTTTTCCAGTTTCTCATATTTGTCTTTACACAATTTTACAATTAAGTTGCTTTTAAAAGGAACTCAATATATCGTATGTAAGCCCAATTTTCCTAACATTGATTTCAAGATACTTGAGATTTTAACATCTTTTGATATTGCAACCGTAATACTCCCTTTATCAGCTTTAGTAATCAGTAATTCAATATGACATTTTCGAAAAAAGTTTTTTTTCAAATAATTCTTCGTTTAATTCCTTTTCTAGTGAGGTTTGTGGATCACCATTATTCAAAAAATCTTTCGACAATCCCATAAATCTTGCTCTAACCTCTTGTACATTGTCTTCTGATAATTTTGAAATATTATATTGAATGTCTTTAGCGATTTGAAGGAATTAAATATACTTTTTTTCATTATATTTGTCACTGGAGCCTTCACCAAACCTTAAAATGTTAATTACGTCTTGTGGAACCTCTATGTTTAAAATATTTGGAAACCATGGATCAGATTGTTCTTGATATAGATTTAAGTGAATATTCAGAGTCAATTTTTGTATATCAACTTGGATAGGGTGACCATCCGTCCGGATTTTTCCGGACATTTTATTTTTTCAAAGCATGCGACTTTTGTCCTACAGGGTTTTTCACTTTGTCCGGGTTTATGGGAGTATAAGATTTTTCCGATTTTTAATAGAAAAAATATTGCCTGCGTGAAGTCTAGTTGATTTCTTCAAAATTGTTGCCAAATGAAAAATATTTTTAGAATTTCATGTTTTAATGATTTCTTCTTATGTCTGTGAGTGATAAGCCGAATTTTCTGTTATAGAAAGATAGAGGAATTGTACTTCCTTGAAATTATAGTTTCAAAATTCAAAGTGACGGAAAATAATAAATTATCAGGGCCGAAAATGTTGCAAAGTCCTCGACACTTTTTGGAGTCCGGATTCAAAAGTGTGTAGTCCGAAATAAAAAAAGTGTGCAGAGGAAAATTAACTTTATTTTATCAGCAAAATTTCCACACTTTTCTAAGTTAATATTTTTAAAGTATTGAAAATGAACTTCAATGTTTACTCAAACTTTTATTCTTTAATTTGTAAATTATCAAAATTTCTATTCATTTATGGCAGGCTTCATAGTCATTCCCGTATTCCCATCTTTTGCACTTCTTCTCATTTCTCCTTTTATATTTTTGGATGCGAAGTCGTATTTTTTTGTTAAAAATTTTATTCTTCGGTTAAATATTTAATTATTCTGTTGAAAATTCATTTTTCTGGGTTAAAAATTCAACTACTTTGGTAGAAAAATCAAATATTTGGTAAAATTAACTTTTTTGTTGATAATTCAACTGTTTCGTAAACAATTCATCTTTTTGGCTTGAAAATTCAACGATTTGGTTGAAGTTTTTATTCTTCTCAACTGTAAAATCTTTGTTGGTTGAGGATTCAACCTTTTTTCGGAAATTCGTCTTTTAGAGTGGAATTCAACAGTTTCTTATTTAGAATAGAAAACATTTTTGGTTGAAATATCCACTATTACATTCATTTTTGTGGATGCAGATTCATCTCTGTGGTTGGAAATTGATCTATTTTGTTGATACTTCGTTTTTCTATTGAAAATATTCTTTTAATGAAAATTTAATTATTTCATTTTCCGTTAAAAATTGATATTTTTAAGTTGAAAATTCAACGATTCTGTTCAAAAGTCATCTTTTTTGGTTGACAACTTAATTATTTGTTGAAAATTTTTATTTTGGATTACAAGTTCCACTATTTTCGTGGAAAAATCAAATATTTGATTCAAAATTAACTTTTTTGTTGAAAATCTAACTGTTTTGTAGAAAATTCGTCTTTTTGACTTGAAAATTTAACAATTTGGTTCAAGTTTATCTTTCCTTAACTCAAAAATCTTTCTTGGTTGAAAATTCAACTCTTTTGTTGAAAATTCAATTATTTTGTTGAAAATTCATATTTTTTGGTTGAAAATTCAACGGTTTTGTAAGAAATTCGTCCTTTTGGCTTCAAAATTCAACAATTTGCTTAATACTTCTTCCTTCTTAACTGAAGAACCTTTCTACGTTGAAAATTTAACTCTTTTCTAGGAAATTCAATCATTTTGGTAGAAACATCAACTATTTGGTTGAAAATTATCCTTTTTGTTGAAAATTGATATTTACGGTTTCAAAATTCAACTTTTTGGTAGAATATTTGTCTTTTTAGTTGGAAATTCATCTCTTCGGTTGAAAATTTAACTATTTTGTTAATACTTCTTTTTGAGTTGAAAATTTATTTAATAATTAAAAATTTGATGATTCCATTTTTGGTTCCAAATTTAACTTATTTAGTTTAAAATTCGACTAGTTTGGTAGAGAATTAAACTATTTGGTTGAAATATCAACTACATTTTTCGTTGAAGATTTATCTCTTAGGTTAAAAAAATTAACTATTATGTTGAATATTCATTTTTTTTTATTTAAAAATTATTATTTCTTAAACTGAAAATTTAATAACACCATTTCATTTGGTTGAAAATTGAAGAATTTTGTTTAAAATTCATTTTTTTGTGAAGATTCATCTATTAGGGTAAGAATTTAAATATTTTGTTTGAAAATTCGCTTCTCTTTACTTAAATTTCTTTTTTGTAACTGAAAAATGAATTATTCAGTTTTTGGTTGAAAATTCAATTAATTTGTTGAAAATTCGTCTTTTTAGTATAAAAATTAATCTCTCTCAGTAGAAATTTCATCTTTTTTTGTTAAAAATGCAACTGTTTGATTGAAAATTGATTGGTATTGAATGAGGATTCAACAACTTTTTCGAAAATTTGTCTTTTTTAGTTGAACTCAACTATTTTTTATTTGAAATTAGAAAATTTTTTGGTTGAAATATCAACTATTAAATTTCTCGTTGAAAATTTCTCTCTTTTGGAAAGTTTGTCTTTCATGATAGAAAGTTAATCCTGTTGGTTTAAAATTCACTCTTTTCGTTTAAAATGCAACTATTTGGACGAAAATTAATCTATTTTGTTGGAAATGCAATTTTTTCACTTGAAATTTCAGGATTTCAAATCGCATTTGATATAGAACCTACATAAATTTTATTTGAAAGGAGTTATTCCCCTACTTTCGTGAAAAATCGCCTTATTTTCCCTGTTTTTAGAGCATTTCTTGGCATGTGAAGCCTGCTATCGGTACAGTTGAAAGAAGGATTTTTGGATTCTTCTTTTAAAAGTTATGTTATCTGAAATTTGAAACATTTTAGGCTACGTAAAATATTTATTTTTAATTTTAGAATATATGTGAGGATGGTTTTTATTTTTTTATTTTCAATCTTATTTTCCAATTTATACGATTTATTTTTACCCTTATTGTTTCCTCATGGCGCTGTAAAATAAAAAAGTACAGACATTCTTTGATGATGTAAACCGGCACTTGTTCATTCAAATCATCAAGTCTTCTTGAAGTTTTTTTTCTCACTCTTTTTTCTTTTTGTTTCGTACCTTTATTGTACATTCGTTTCTAATGAGCCGAAAAAGCGGGTAGTCTCAAAATGTTTTTTTGAATTGTGTACGTCTTGGATGTAATTTTTTAGCATACAAAAATTTTCATTAGAAAGTAGATTTTATTTCGATCTTTAAGAAATTTTAAAAGAGAGACGTTGAGTAAAGTTTTTTCCAATCAGCAGGTTTGTCTATGAATACTTAAGATTTCTTAAAACTAAGGTTATTAATGATCAAGTCAATTCACAAAAGATATCTATTTTATTCAAACATTGTCCACAAATTTGAGAAAGTTAGTAATTTTTACAAATGTCTTTGTGAGTTTGAATCATTCCTTTTTTCTATTTTGAAGAATGGAATAGTCTGAATAGATTGTTTCAAAATCAACGTACCCCATCTTTTTGTTTAATAACGAAAATAAATTGATAATTCAGAAGATTAAAAAGAAATTTGGTAGGCCTATTATTGTCCTCAGATAATAAACATAAGTATGCGAACATAAAAACAACAACAATAATAATAGAATAATAAATAATTATATTGCAGGCCCACCAAATGTTTTGCTTTATTCCTCTGAACAATTGATCTATTTTTGTTAGCAAACAAAAAAATTGTTTAAAAAACTATATCACTGAACTAATTCCTTTTATTAAAAAATACTTGTACTTATAAATTTTCTACTATTCGTACTGGGCTTTATTTTTTCATTTGACAGGTTTGAATAGCTTTAACATAAATAAATAAGATATTAATAGTCATGCTCTTGGCGGAAATTTTTCACAAGTAGTGTTTTTGGTGAGATTAAGTAATTGGAATCTTTGGAAATGAAGAATTCTAAATATATTTTCTTATATATATAACTTATTTTAAATAGATTTTTTTTTTGAGAATTTAGCTGTCGATGAAGATTCCAATACTTGTCAGAATTTCTTACTAACTTTCCTTGCTCAGCGGGCGGTGATAATTACCACCGCCGTTATACTGGACTTGTGCAAGGATAAGGGACAGACAGCTAGGTGTAAACCTGAAAGTCGATCCTGTCAAAATGACAACCAGGTCGAACCGCCTTCGTGATAGCCGAGCAGTCTCATGTCGATCATTTTCAAAATCTCACTCAACACAAAGTTTTAAATAAAATATTTGAAATCCTCCACTTAATTCTATTTCCCGTTCAATACATTCGAAGAATTACGTTTTTGAATTTAACAGAACTATGTACAAAGTTGTGGAATGATATCAATAAATTCCTGAAGCAATAAAATCCAACTACCCTTCACAAATTATTCAAATTTCATTCTCAAATGAGAATTCACAACACGTCAAAATAAGAAACAAAATATTACTAATCATAATATAATTTGCAGCTTTTAAAACGTCAAAATGTTCATTGGGGTTATTAAAGACGAACTTCCAACAAAAGAGTTGACATTTTGAAAAACATAGATTTTCGAATCAAGAATGAAAAATAAATTCTACCAAATTGTTCAATTTTTTACAAAACGGTTGAATTTTTAGTAAAAAAATATGAATTTTCAACAGAAGTGTTAGTTTTTAAACCAAAAAGGCGAACTTTCAAGAAAATAGTTGAATCCTCAATCAAACCTGATTAATTATCAACCAAACATTTTCAACCAAGAATGAATATTGAGTCAAGAGAAAAATAAAAAATTCAACCAAATTGTTTGTTTTTCTACAAAAAAGTTGAATTTTCAACCCGAAAAATATGAATACTCAATAAAATTGTTAGTTTTCAACCGAATGGTTGAATTTCCAAACCAAAAAGATGAATTTTCAACAAAATAGTTCAATCCCAATCCAAAACATTAATTTTCAATTAAAAAGTTGCATTTTCAACCAAAAAAGATTAATTTTCTACTAAAATAGTGGAATTTTCAACAAAAGATTCAAATTTACAACCAAGTAATTAAATTTACAACAACAAAAAAATAAATTTTCAACCTAAAAAGATTTCAATTTTAAATAAAAAAAAAGTTAAATCCGCAACCAAAAAAGATGATTATTTAACCGGGGTTGCATTTTCTAACAAAAGGATTAATTTTCTACCATAAAAGACCAATTTTAAACAAAACGCATACATTTTCGAATAAATAGTAGAAATTTAGCCAAAAGGATTAATTTTCTACCAAAAAAGACGAATTTTCAACAAAATACATAAATTTTCAACCGCGCGGTTGATTTTTTAACTGAAAAAGATAAATTTTTCAATAAAATATGGAATGGTCAAATTTTTAGTTGGAAAAGTGGAATTTTGACTAAGATTAAAACAAACTTTTAACAAAATAGATAATTTTCACCCCAAAAAACAGATTTTCAACTATATTGATGAATGTTGAATAATATAGTTGAATCTTCAACTAAAATGTATTAATCTTCAAGCAAGAAAATTAACTTTCTACCAAAAATAAACCAACTTTCAACAAAATACATGAATTTTGAACCAAATAGTTGAATTCTCTACAAAAATAGATAAGTTTTTGGTTTAAAAAATTAATTTTCAACCAAAACGAAACTAATTTTCGAGAAAATGGTTAAATTTTCTACCAGAGAATAATCAGATCAGATAGATTAATTTTTAACTAAACGGTTGCATTTTGAGCCAAAAAGATTAACTCTCTACTAAGAAGACAAATTTCCTACAAAATACATAAATCAATCATAGGTTGAATTTTTAGCCAAGATGATTAATTTTCTACCAAAAAAAAGAATGTTCAATAAAATTAATGGATTTTCCACCAAATCGTTGAATTTTTAATCAAGAAATATAAACTTTCACCAAAAACTGGAACAGTTGATTTTTCAGTTGTAAATATGAATTTTCAGCGGAGAAAAAAAACGAACTTTCAATAAAATATTAAAATCTTCAACGAAAGAAATGAATTCGAAACTGAAATGATGAATTTTGAATAAAATAGTTAAATCCTCAATTAGAACAGATGAATTTCCAACCAAGAAAATTAATTTTCTACCAAAAAAGATGAATTTTCAACAAAATACATGAATTTTGAACCAAATCGTTGAATTTTCTACTGAAAAAGATAAATATTTAGTTAAAATAATTAATTTCCAAACAAAACTAATTTTCAACTTAACTGTTACATTCGTAACCAAACAGACTAATTTTCTCCAAAAAAAGACGAATTTCCTAGAAAAGACATAAATTTTTAATCAAATGATTGAATTTTTAGCCCAGAAGAATAATTTTCTACCAGAAAAGACGAATTTTCAACAAAACATATGAATTTTTAACTGAATAGCTGAATTTTTTAACTAATAAAGGCAAAATTTCAACCAGAAATGGAATAGGTAATTTTGGTAGAAAATATGAATTTTCAATCGAGAAAGAAACGATTTTTTAATAAAATATTTAAATTTAATACCAAAGAAATTTATTTTCAATTAAAGTAATGAATGCTGAATAAAGAAATTAGAGCCCCAACTAAAAAAGAATAATTTTCACAAAACAGTTGTATTCTTCACCAAAAAAAAAGAAATTTCTACCAGAAGAGTTTAATTTTTAAACAAATTTCAGCCGAATTGTTGAATTTTGAAGTCCAAATATCGAAATTTGCACAAAACACTTGAATTTTCAGCAAAGAGGTTCATTTGTTATTAAATAGTTGAATTTTCTACCAAAATAATTGAATCCTCAAACAAAAAACACATTAATTTCCAACGAGACAGTTGCATTCTCAACCAAAAAAGATTAAATTTCTACCTAAAGAGCTAAACTCTCAAATCAAAAAACGAATTTTCAACACAAACGTTGAATTTTCAACCATTGAAGATTTTTCTGTCAAAAAAGAAAAAAGTCATCAAAAGTGTTGAATTTCCAAATCGAAAATACGAGTTTTTTCCAAAAGAGTTGAATTTTTACCCAGAAAATATGAATTCTCAACCGAATAGTGGAATTATCAACCAAAACCGTTTGATTTTTCGCCAAAAAGTTGAATTTTGGACCAGAAAAGATGAAATCCCTACCAAAAGATGTGAATTTTTGGAGCAAAAAGATTTTTCTATTATTTATTTCAACGTTGATTATCCTATAATCGTTTTCTGTAAATGGCAGATCCAAAATTTGAAAAATGTACAGTACTGGGACTTTTTTGACAAGATACTGGAAGGGGGATTTTTGGCATGCTGAATCCTAATTTGAAGTCAAAACTGCTAATTTCAAAATGGGTGACTCAAAATGGCAAACGCAAAATTTAAAAAATGTACAATTGTCAATACTAGGACTTTTTTGACAAGATGCTGACTAAGGGGTTTTTTTTGGATCGCGTAATCCATATTTAATGAGAAATTTGCTAAATTCAAAATAGCGAACCCAAAATTCAAAAAATGTGCAATACTCGGACTTTCTCGAGAAGATGCTAACTATGGGTTTTTTTGGATGGCTGAATCGGAATTTGAAGAACTGTCTATTTTTGCAAAATTTTGATCAATCGATTTCGGACAAATTGCATGTAAAAATATAAGATTTCAGCATGCTAAAACCGTCAAAACTAAAAAATCGATTTTTTAGTTATTAGACACCTTTTTTTGCAGACGGTCACATATAATGTTTCAACTGTTGAGAATCCAATCTTCTTCGATTTTCAACAGTTGGAAACTCAACCGTTGGAAATTCAAGAAGAGATCAACTTTTTATTAAAAATGTTACATTTACATAATTTTACGACAGGATTTAATAAATAAACATTTCAGCTCATAAACAAATTTTTCGAAAAAGGTCTAGGAGGAATTCACATTTAAAGCAATGTTGCACGCTATAGCGTGCGCATTTTATGATAGCAAGAATCCAATCGAAAAGAATGAAAATACAACATTTAGGATTAACATTGTAACTTTGAAATTTGAATTGTAATTTGAAATGATACAACTATGAAGTACTTTGATTGTAGAATCGTTGAATTTTGAATCATTCGAATGATGTTTTTCATTCCATTTTTATTATTTTATGTACAAAATGTGAATACTTGATTATTGATCAATGTAGTAATTAGTTATAATTAATGAAATAAAAATCCTTTTCGTATCCCTTGACTGCTGAAGGGAAAGCCAACCCTCCAGAAATCCTGAAAACTAATTCCCCGTGTTAGGGACGAGGAGATTCACCTGACAGCTCGATCTGGTTGAAACTTCGTCGAAGGGTGACGTGGATTAGAGGAAATTGACAAGCAGGAGTGGTTGGGGTCTATTTTTATTTATTCAGATTTCGATTATCTTCCTCGTCTCGTGGAGGCCAGTTTTGATGAAGACCACCTAACCGAGACGGGGGACCCTGGGGAATTTTAGTGGACCTCGAAATTCTATAATCACCCCAACATACACCACACCTTTTTTCTTCCTACGTCACTCTGGATTTGTGAGCCAACCCCTATAATTAATTCACATTTGTCATATCGTCCTTTCTCTCTCGCTATTAAGAATTAATAAAAGTGCTATGAATTTAGCAATTGATGTACATGATTTGTTGCATTCGCTTATAAATTAGTGTTTCAAATTAATAACTCAAATCTAAAAAACTGAATTTCCCGTTCATTCAAGGAGGATAATTTCTTCAGAATCTCAACATACTGTGGTCATCATCTTCCCAGCTGACAAAACAGTCTTCACCTTCCTTGGCGCACTTTCATCAAACAGCACTCACTGCTTTGACTGCTGCTTCGTCTCGGGTGTATAGTGGTGGATCCAGGTTTTGTCGACAGTCAAGGATCGACGCGAAAAATCGTGTGGATTTTGATTAAACTTCGCCAAAGACTGCGCTGAAATGTCTTTCCGGTTGCGCTCTTGATCGGGTATCAGCAATCGCGGCACCCATATTACAACACATCTTCTCAACTTCCAGTTTTTCGTGCCGTCCAATTTTTTAAATAAAAATGTTTTATCACTCCACAGAACTCTTCTTTCTTCATTTTTTTTTCGTAATTTACTGACACTCTCACTTCAAACGTATGCCAAATGTAAACCAGGTGTCCGTTTTAGCCGAAGATTGGTAGGGGTTAGTTTGAAGACTGCTATTTCTTGGCCCTATACTACGAAGTTCATTTTGGCGCGTAATATGAATTAAAATTACACTAATGGAATTGTAATAATTTTACAGAAATTACCAATAAGCTTCAACATTCAGAACAGCAAATGCTGTGTCTGCTTTAGAAGCTGTCACGAATAGAACGTCTATTGCGGCTGCTAGCATATTGTACGAGGTTCCCAGAACAACTTTATCGGATAAATATCATGGAAAAGTACCTATTGAAAAGAAAATGGGACCGGAGACAATTTTATCACTAGAAGGAGAATCTCAACTTGTGCAATGAATGTTTGACGTTGCAGCAATCAGATTTCCAGTAACGAGAGATCAACTCTCAGATAGCGTGAAATTGCTCTTAATTGAATAGGATAAATCTTCTCTTTTCACAAATGGAAGACCTGGGAGAACCCACTTCGAATCAATTCTTAAAAGACACCCAGAGGCTTAAAAAAGAGTTCCTCAAAATTTGACCAAATCTCGATGTGTTATAAATGAGGAACAACTTCGTAGTTGGTTCAAAGAGGTCTTCGATTACTTCACTGCAAAATTGTATCTTTTAATTCTCTTCGACCCTAGCCGGATCTTTAACTCTGATGAAACAGCATTCTTTCTCTGTACTAAAGGTGCCCATGTTCTAGTCAGAAGAGGTACAAAGGCTGTCTATAACTTTATTCATTGCAATAAGAAAGAGTGTCTTACCACTTCAATAACAGGCACTTCAGCAGGCGATCTATCAACTCCGATGATAGTATTTTCATATGAAATTTCCTGCAGATGTAGCTGCATCCCTGCCAAAGAAGTGGTACCTTATAACTCTGAAAATGGTTGGATGACAGGAGGAACGTTTTACGAATTCATCTCGAGCATTTTCTATCCACGGATCTTAAATGAAAAAATACCACTGCCGGTATTTCTATTCCTAGATGGGCACAGTTCTCATCCAACGATGAATGTCAGCAAGTTTTGCCGTGATCATCACATAATTCTTGTGGCCCTAGATCCAAATGCTACTCTCATATTCTTCAGCCAATGGATGTGGCAGTTTTCAGTTTACTGAAGAAAAAATGGAAGACGACAGTACAAAACTGGCGAATGGAAGATGGTGGAGAGAGAATGCCTCTCAAACATTTTGCTCCTTTATTGGAAGCAACCATCAACAAATTCAATTTCCAGCAATCTTTACAAAATGGATTTCGAGCATGCGGGTTACATCTATTCAACCCAGATGCAATTAGTTACTCAAAATTGCTGCAGCCTCGTCGATCTATGAGCGCATCATCGTCGAACCTAGATGACATTCAAAACTATCTACAAATTAATCGAAAAGAAATTGCCTTTCGAAAAAGTATATTTCTTTAAGTCATTTGGATGTTTGTAGCCGAGAAATGTCGAAGATAAAACTATGTTTGACTTCTGGCTATCTCTGAAAAAAAGAATTGGGGACATTGAAGATAATCAAGCAGAGAGACATGTGACTCAGGAGAAAGTTGAAGAAAAGCAAACTGAGAAAGAAATGAAAGAGGATGTTATGCTCCTTAAATCTTGAAGGGATGGCAGTGGTTAGCTGCCGTTGGAGCGAGAGAGAGATGGGCGTTGGTGTCTTTCTCGTAGGATAAAGAGAGAGGGAATGATTAGGGCAGCAAATCTGGGGATTTCCATAAGGAAGAGTGAGAGGGAGTGTCACTAGGGAGTTGGTGGAAAGTTGATAGGCCGCATATTGTGGGTGTCCAGGGGAATGTATTTTGGAAGATAGAAGAAGTGTAGACAAGGGAGAAGGGTCTAAGGAATTGTCAGTGGGAAGAGTGAGAGGGAGAGACAGCGTAATGTGACGTCATGGGTAAGTCGTGATCGTATCGTGTTGTCGGTCAGTCTTTCGAGGGGGGGAAGAGGGCCCACTGAGGACAGATGGTATTCCAACCATCTCATATTATCGAGAATAGATCATCACAAAGTAATCCTCAAGCTTCTTTATCAAATATGAAAGATAATGCATTACTCGTGAACCCAGATATTTTGAATATTGAATCTTTGGAGAGTATTTCTTATATTATTGAATTGAACAAAAATCAATTAACGCATGAGGAAATCAGTGTAGAACCTATTTTCATTGCAGTAGGTAGTCACATCCCGCCAGCCTCGACAACTGCATCCGCTGATTCGGAAAATGCAGAACAGGATTCTATGGGGCATACCATCAACCTCTCGAAAAGAATTAGTTTAGCCTGGCTTAAAAGCACGAAAAAAAATTGAAAGCGCAAACTCATCAAAATCGACTGCCGAAGGAGAAATTACCTGCAGTGGCTACGGGCAAGGAATGGATGAAGTGCCATGAAAGACAGGAAAGGCGTGAACAATTATTACTATTAGAAGCAGAACGGAAAAAAAGAACGGGCAAGGAAAGCTGAAGAAAAGAGAATAGCTTTGGAAGCTAATCGAAAAGAGAGGATAAGGAAAGAACAAGGGAAAGCCGAAATTAAACGAGTAGCTTTAATGATAAAGCAAGAAAAAAATTAAGTTAAACAGAAAGCAAAAGAAAAGAGTTCAAAAATTATAATAGGAAATAAGAAAAGGCTGGAAAAAAGGAAAGCCTTCTTCTGCTGAGAGGAAATCTTGAAATTGGGAGCCAAAGAATGATAAAAATATTACTACTGTCCAGACTATTAGGCAATTATACTTAACTTAAGTATAGATTCATCCAAATGTTATTTGTTTGATATAAAGTGGTACTTAAGTACGCTTCGTTAAACCAAAAACTAAACTATCTTTCAAAGACGGTAAAGTATTAAAACATACACATAAGTTGTTATACTCAGATAACTTGTTGCGTTAGATACGCTGTTCATATTTTTAAAATATTCAATATCTATGTAAATTAAAAGAATGTTGATTTTGATTATACTTATGATCCTTTTATTGTTTTGAGGAGCATCGATATGAAGGAAGACGGACAAGGCTGTCAGACTTCTTATATATAAATTACTTTCATCCATTTCACGTTATTATCAACAATAGTTCCAACAATAATTGATGTTAGAGTACACTGCAACAATATTGATAAGAAGGAATCACGTTAAACTATTCATTTTCATGCCTGAAGGTTAGTGCCGATCACTAATACATAAAAGTCACGATTACTGAAGCAACAAGATTACGTCATACTTCTTATAAATAAATTACTTTCATCCATTTCACGTTATTATCAACCATAGTTCCAACAATAACTGATGTTAGAGTACACTGAAACAATAGTGATAAGAGTGAATCACGTTAAACAATTCATTTTCATGTCTGGAGGATAGTGCCGATCACTAATACATAAAAGTGACGATTACTGAAGCAACAAGGTTACGTGTCTGACGATAACTAACGCATTTGCATAATTCGAATTTTTCATCGTGAATAGAAATTGACTTCAATCGAATATCATGTTAAGTGATCAAAATTGAGTTTTTTTATATCTGCTCTAATCGGTTAAGCCCTTTGTGAAAATAAGAATTGTGTTTTAAATACAGGTACAATTATAAGCATTTTTTATTTCCAATTTGGCTTAAGGTGACGATTACTAGTGCATTTACCTCACTATATGATACGAATAATTTTTTAGTCTAACATTTTTTCGCATTTTGCATATTTTTACTGTAAAGTCAAATTTTTTATTCTTATTAATATTCTCCACAACGGACACAAAAACTACGCGTCTCATGAAAAAATAGTCTAAAGCAAATTTGCAGTTCTTTTTGAGGTGAACAATTCTATTTTGAAATATTTTTCTTGTATCTCGCATAGTTTGACCGAAGAATGGAATTTTTTATTTTCATTGACATTCTTCACGATCGAAGCAAAACTATGCATCTTATCAAAAATTGATCACTATCAAATTTGTAGACCTTTTTGAGGTGAGAGATTTTTTCATCTGACACATTTTTTCATATCTTGCATAGTTTGGCCAGAAAATTGAATTTTTAGTTTTTTAAAAAGCTTTTTGGATAGATAAAACCATAACCATTGGTCAAAAATGGCTGGCTAACGAGCTCTTTCTTGCTTTTCAGACTCTAAAAAGTGCGCCAAAGCGCAATTCAATATGATTATTCTTTCGAAAGTGATCTTGCCTACAGATTACAGACTACAGACAGACACCTTCATAAAAATCGTTTTTTTTCACTTGAAGGGGCTCAAAACGTGAACATGTGAAGAAAATCGACGAACTCAAATTCTATACAAAACTAATATCTTTTCATTTATAACGGGAATGTGAAGAGTTCGCTTAAAAGAAATCATCCAGTATCGAGAAAACTGAAAATGAAATTATGACTTCGAAATTGCTCAAAATTAATATTTCAACTTTAAATGATGATAGCATTTATAATTTGACATATTTTGAAGGATTGAAAAACTTGTTTGTACATTATTTAGTACTAAATGCAGGAAACAACAGAGTACTAAAAAATAATTATCCAGTCTCAAGAAAATTGGAATTTTAGTTCTTACTTTGTGACAAGAAAGAGCCTCCCTGACAATTTTTAACGATAATATTTACTGTAATTATTATTTTTCTTATGTTTTATTTTGTTGTAAGTTTATCTACGTTGGAATTGAAAATTATGAGTTTATTTTGTATTCTATATTACATTGAACTATTTATTTTCAGAAAATAATTAATTTAGGATAATAAATAAAAAAATTAATCATGTTGAAAAATGTAGCCCAAAAGAAAATCCTTTTGGTCCCAGCATCTCGTAGGAAAAAATGTCTTTTTACAGTTTTAAGTATGTAAAATGCATTTTTTTTGCTGAATTGGCTTACTGAGGGGTCCTGGTGCAAAATTCAAATTTGCTGAAAATGACTACGACGCGTCCCGGAAATATTTTTGAAAAAAAGTTCCAAAAATCGTGTTTGCCTAGATTGATCTGTTTCATTGCATTTTGGAACAGAATATCCAACAGCAGAATTAAACTAGACAATTCAGATATAAATAAAGCTAGACGCAATTTCAAGTCATTCTAAAAAAGAACAATGACCTAGCCCTAATAGGTCATAAGTTATGGCCTCCCAAACTTGACTACTTTTGAGCTATTTCTTAGGGCAAATTACCCGTCTTGAGTTTTTTCAAAATACATCGTTTGTGACTGAAGCTATGCTAATGAAGCCACAAAAAAAGTTGTAACACAGAAAATTATGCTTAAATCTAAAAAAAATTAATCTTCTATCCTTCATAGGTCAAGAGTTATGACCTTTAAAAAAAATACATTTTTTTTTGCTATTTTCAGCCGAAAAAAGGTTTTTTAGCTCTCCTCGTGCATATTCTGTGTTGGGAAGCAATCAATTGTTTAACCATAATTTAAATAATACTCTCCCTACTCTCAATTTGGTGCATATTTGATGTACTTTCTTCGTGAAAATTACTTCAAGGTAATCTGTGGTCGAAATTGAATGAAGGAAAAATGATAAATCAATTGTTTTTACATTGTTTATTCATTATTTCAAGAAAATATTATTAAGGGGATTATTCGAACAACATTTTTTAATTTTATGCTTAGAATGCCAAAAACTGATAAACTAACCATCGCAGACAAAACAATTATTTTTAGTTGTTGATAATGAAAGGATTATTAATCAAATTTATTACGTAATTATGCAGTGAATGAACGAATCAATTATTCAATCAGTTATGGTGTCATTAACGTAGCTTCACCCGCAAACGGGGTTATTGTTTTTTTCGTAATAAGTAAAAATTGCGTTTACTTTAATGAATATGTTGAACATATTTTCGTCAAATTAACAGGCTCTAAAGTACAGATACAGACTTTAGACTTTGCTTTTCCAGCCTCTTTTCGAAAAAAAAATCGGGTTATTTTCAGGATTGTAAAGCAGCACCTATTGGAGGCAGGAGGTTTTTTCTCACTTTCTCAGAATTGTGACTGGTTTAATTTTGCTGTTGGACCTTTTGCTCAAAAGTACAATAGAACATATCAATCTACGCAAATACGATTTTTGGAACATTTTTTGAAAATATTTCCGGGACGCATCGTACTCATTTTTAGCAAATTTGCAATTTGCATCAGGACGCCTTAATAAACCGTTTTAGCCAAAAAACGCACTCTACCTATCGAAACTGGTAAAAAAGTACTAGATGCCTGGGCAATTTGGCAGGAATGTGTATTTGAATTTTTCTGATTTTTTTAGATAATGAACCCGACTTTCAATATTTGGCGCTTGACTCCTTATGCATATCGAACCTTCAATTGAATGCCTTAAGAAAATTCGCATCGTTTTTAAAAAGGCGTTTCTTTTCAAACTAGATTTCTGTATCATAATTTTCTTTGTTTCAATCAAAGTAAACAAGCTCCCACCGAAAAAAAGATGATTGACTCATGTACTTGCTAAATTGCACTCTGAGTCACAGAGAACATAAAAAATCAGTATTCTTTCCCATGAGTGAATCAGGGATCAGTGGATAGTCACATATTGTGGTTTCCGTGAGCGAAAGGAGAAGGAAGAGGGGGAAAATGAGAAAACAACGGCAATAGTGAAGTAGGCACGTAAATGGTCCCACCTCGAACCCGCAGCGGGGGACCAATATGGCTGCACTTGGTGACCCGAGACGACGATCCGATCTACTTGCTTATTCGTCTCGTGTTATATTCCGGCGAAACCTGTCCAAATTCCACTCATCAAAAATTATGTTTCTTAAGTCCTTACTTCCCCTCCACGAACCCTCTAACCATCTCTCTTTTTTTATATTATTCTTCTTCCTCTTGACGGTTTCGACCATCGCGGAGATCTTATCGTCAAGATTTAGAATGTGGCTTGCCGATCTGGTAGCTCGAATTCGTTTGTTCGCCGTTTATTTCTCGCATTCGTAGACTAATTGGTTGCTTTGCCTTTTTCAGAACTGAAAATGCGAATTTGAATTATTCAAAACTATTTCTCAATTTGTTTTTCATCAATACGAGAGAGAGCCGATTACAAAATTGTGAGTGAATACAAATGAAGCATCTCGATGAAAAGGCTAAGATTTTCAGAAAGGTGTCGCTTACTTCTGAAATGATGTATATCATTCTGCAGATACATAGGGCAGTCAGTGGTTACGGATCAAAACAGCAAACACTGAATTCAGAGAGTCCTCAGATTTTGACACATAGTGAATAGTATATTGCATAACTAAAGGGAGATGTTTCCGAATCTCTAGAGCTCGGGAATTTTTTCAATACTTGTTTACGGCTCGCGCTTCTCCTGGGTCATACACAACACTTTTTTCATGGATAGGCCGCTAAATGCACAAAACCAGTAATCCAAGCAACACGTTTGATAGCTGACCGGCAGTTTATATGTTGACATACGAAATGCGAGTTGAGATTTAGCAGTTCCAAGGCATGCAAATTGGCTAAAATGATCGGGTGTAAAAATAATATAATAAATAGATGATACAAAGTTCATAAAAAAGGACCTTGTTGAAGAAAGATATAGAATGATATCTTAAGCTTCATTGATAAAAGACGTGACTCCTTATGAGATAATATTTCCATCAGGAATAGCAACATCGACGTGAGATGAGGCTGGGAAGGCGACAAAGTAACTTACGACCCACTATGGTATCGCGTATCGTGGATGGCTCATGGCGGTTTTCGCTCTTTGCTACTTAACTAACTTACCCTTGCCAACGTTGGCAGCGGCTGGCAGCGAAGATGCGGGAATTCTTAACGCTGTTAAGATATGTTAATTTTGTTTACTTATAAGCTATTAAAGGGGTTCTAACGTGCTTAAAGCTAAACCAGTTTAGTTTTCGCTCGGTGTGTTCATGAAGTTCCTAAGGGATCTAAGAAAGGGCTGAGGGTTACGGGCCAAGTATGGAAAAGGGCTGCAACCGACTCTCGAAGGAGGGCATACTTCGAGTTCCACGCGGGTGCCATCGGATCCTATCTTCTGCGGTCTCTTGGCAAACACTCGTGCAACCGAATATCGAGATTCGAGAAATCGAGAGAAAAGCTCCCTTCACAAAGCCATTCTGAAGGAAAGCGTATCAGAAACTACGATCTCTAATCCATGGGGAGTCGGATTTTCGATTCGAGCTTCTGATTGTGGATTCAACGTCTAGGGAAAGAATGCGATGCCTAAGATTTTACGGACACTTGCACTTATTACTAATCCGCGAGCAAAACAATTTAAAGTGGTTGATATAAAGGGGTATATCTGAATTAATCTGATACTGGTTGATTTTTGTGAAAGAGATCGTGGTGCCATGAGTGAAGTGGAAAGTGTGTGATGGCTGCGTGCTGAGAGTTCCAGTACGCAGCAAAGTAAAAAGTGGATGGTGTCTGCGTGCTGAGAGTTCCAGTACGTGGCATAGTGGAAAGTGGGTGATTGATGCTTTCTGAGATTTTCAGAGATTAAAGTGAAGAATTAACTATTCATTTTCTCGTCACTATAATGCTGAAAGCGTTTATAACAAATAACTTTGATCTTTAATCCACGAGGGTTCCGATTTTCGATTCGACTTTTTGATTGTGGATCCAACCTTTGGGAAAAGGATACGATGCGAAAAATTGTACAGCCACTTGCACTCATTACTAATCCGCGAGCAGAACAATTTAAAGTGTTTGCCATCACTAATAACCCGGCGAGCAAACGCGGCATTATTAACAGGTTCGCAAACATCTCCTGTATTAGTGATTCCGCCGCACCGCCACCCTATAACCTGCAGAGTCTTTACACCAGCCAGACCTGGCTTCCAACCCTTATTCCGATCTCTTGTACAGATATTTGCCATGTCTACACGACCAAATTATCCCCGGCGATTTGAAGATAAAGGATTTTCCTGCGGATGGTGGATGAAAGTCGAGACTCGAGACATCACGACGAACTCAAATCCGGTAATCGAATCTATAAAGAAATTAACGGGACCATCCAATTAAATTGTAGACATAAATCACTGCGGTTTGTGTAGATGAGTTATTGGAATCATCGTGCAATAAAGAAATTTTGATATATTAGTAGGAAGTAGTTTATTGTATATCACCTGAGAGATCTTTCTATTTCCACAATGAGAGGAATGTTTTCAGCACGAGTCGGAGATGAGCACGCAAACCCGAGCCGTGGACAAGTCACAGAAGAAAAAAAAGTTAAAATGTGCTGCAAAATATTTTTTTAATGGTTAAAAATTAAACGGATAACGGTGAAAGTTTTATGGAGGTGAGGAGAATCATTCTAACGTCATTTAACTATGTCAAGCTGGACCCTACCTATAAAAATTCACTGGAGATTCTCTAAATATTCTCAGGCCTAGTCACGTTTCTGAGATTTTCTCTACAAGTACACAGGCAGCACTTTTTAAAGATCCAAGTAGACATCGTAAATTTTCTGTGAGATCAAAAGCTTGTTTTTGTAAACATAATCAGAATTTTCATGAATAGCAAAGAATTACAGAGGCTTCCTTGAAAGAGGAGGCCACACTCAGCATCTAGGTAGAAAGGATTCTTTGTAGTGAAGTTACAGTACACTGTCAGATGTAAGAGCTTCAAAACGAATTTTTTTTCCGATTTCCCAATTAGAAGTTCGAAATTTAAAGAGTCAGAATCTACGGATTTTAACAATCACAAATATCTTAAATTTGCTTAGAAAAATTGAAAATATATTATATTTTGTATGTATTTCGTAAACTGTACGTGATACGTGAAAACAGATAGCATTTTTAGATTTACCATCAGAGGAATAATGTATGTGAACATTAATATATTGATTTTGAACAAATTTTTGTAAGTATTTACACATTCTTGAAATTTTGCGAGTTTTTTGCACGAAGTTTGACCTTAGGGTGGAATCTGGGAAAGAATCCTTAGAATATCTTTATAATTTAGAAAAATAACATGGGGACTTTCCTTCAAAATGTGCCCAGGAACTTTGAGAAATCTTAATTATTTCCAGAGTTATTCCAATTTTTCTACAACATCGAAATTTTATGTTTTTTCTCAAAAACTTTTTATAAAATTGACATTTTGCCTGTAGCTTGAGCTTATTAGAAGAAGAATTTCAACATCCATATCAAGTCACATGCAACATGCCTCTCCTTCGGCATGTCTCCCATGTGGCAAGTCTCTCATGTGTCATGACTCCCTTGCGGCATCTCTCCTTAACAAATTACCAATTTTGCGGCAGGCCTCTCGAACCCAGTTGTCGAACCTGCAATTATCTCCTCAATCCTAAGTCACCCTGCCGCATCTCTCCCTCCAAGAAAAAATGGAACACTTCCTCCAAAGCGGCAAGAGTGCGGCAAGCCTCACGAACCCAATTGTTACATCTGCGACTTGTCTCCCCAACCGCAAGCCTTCCTGCGTCATCTCTCTTCCCAAAAAATTTTAAGTCTCCCTCCAAGGAAGAATAAATGCGGCAAGTTTCCCAGACTCAATTGCCACATTTGCGGCTTCTCCCCCGAACCGCAACATTAGTTTCAAAGTAGTCGACCTATTTCAATTTCGAAACATGGCATGGAAGATGAAAAATGTGTTTGGAAATGAGATGAGTTACGTCCTTCGTTATGAATTCGGAAAAATTTTCAATTGTCATCGATCTCGTTAATGGCGGGTCCAAAATTTTGCACTTCATTCAGTCGATGAGTTCAGTGTAGTCTTTCGCGTCAGAATTCACGGGTGTCAACTACAGGAGAATTAGGAATGTTGACAGCATCGAAGTTTGCAATTGGTAGTTCTCCACAAGAAGATAAGCTTTTTCCGATTGGACCAGAAAAATCGTTGAGACCAGAAGGTTCTTCATCAAGTTTTATAAACAAATCTCTGAATGGCAGCTCATTACCATGAAGCTGACAGACACTTCATTGTAGCGATTATCTCATTCCAATTCTAACAATCGAATGATACCTGCGTGTTTACCAGTGTTCGCAGGATAGCCATCACGACCACACAATCTAGATGAGAGGTATTAATTTCTTCATCAAAGAAAAACTGAAGGATATCATGTGTAATCGCTTTTGCATCTGAAGAAGATGACGATATGTCTCCTAAATAAGTACTTTCTGGTTCTTGAATGAGAGAAGTATGTTCTTTTCGTTTTGTTGTTTGCCGTGTTTTCCTTTACTTGTTACATCCATTATTTTTTTTATCTTTTCTGCCATCGAAGTGGAAAGTCTTCATTTCTGAAGCCGAAGAGAGCTGCTCTTTCTGAAGTTGATGCCGAGTTTTTGTTCTGTCCCGATACAACTTATTCTTGTCAAAAACTAAACCTTTTACTGTCGGAATGTACTTACGTCGTGTGAAACTGCTGGAGCCAGTAAAGCAGCAGACCTGTATCCGATGCCGTATTTGCCACAGACTTTTGAAAATTTTGGACAGTTTAATCTCATCTCTTCTGTAAATTTATACCAATAAGGGACCATGTATCCTCAACATCTTCGGCAGGCTGATAAACGTCCTTCACATTGTCATCCATAATTGAGCCCCAGTAAGAACTTTCACCTTCAATTTTCACCTTCAATTTTCACCTTCTGACGCTTTCTTTGAATAACTCTTTCACTCTGATCTTGAAGTACATCAGTCATCAAACGCTTCGATTGTACTTCATAATGATCTGAATGTTGCGAATTGACTTTCAAAAGAGACGTGAATGATTTTATCATTCGCCTGGAAGATCGCTGATCTGAGAGAAACACTCTGGTAGTTTCAGAAAGATCTATCTCACGAGTGATCGAAGCATCTTCACACTTACAAGCCGCAATATCAAATAACTTTGATTTATTCGCACGAAACGCATTTAATTTGTTTTAGCACCAGGATTTATCTTTATCTCCGCCATGCGGCTTCTTCAATTTCTTCAACTCATGTTGATCTGTTTTAACAATCTTTGTGATTCTTGCTTCTCTAAGAATTGGGATACACGTTGCATTCCATATATCCTGCAGCTCTTCCACAACTAAACGCGAAACATCAGAAAAACTTGGGTATCCTTTAGATTCTTCTTCAGTTCCAATTTTTTCGCATTCTAAACAATAGTATCTCATGAAATCCAAGTGTGTAGGTAGTCTTCGATTACTTAACTCACTGTATTTCCCAATGATTGGACATTCGCTCAACAAATCTATTTTTATAAACACAAACTACTAATAAATCACAGATCACGTCTACTGAATTTATTGCGAAAAAGAAATGCTGTTTAAAAGTCGGGTTTTCCAGCTCTTCTCTAATCACTCGTGATTAGGCAGTCAAAACTGTACTGACTTCTTTTTTTGAAGAAGCGAGTAGGAAAAACAAAACGTAAACATAAGCCTCGTGAGCCGTGGTGCACTGGTAAAATGTAAACGAAACCTTGATGCACTCAAAAATGCAGTGTATAGGTAGGTAGAAAATAGCGAAAAATTTTATTTCTGAAGATTTTTTTAATGAACAACATCATTCTAGTCCGATGAAAATTGTTAAAATTACTTCCTCACTGTACAGTTATAAACCTAGGTACTAGTTAAAATATTTCTATCTTATTTAGACACAGAAATTTAATTTTGTTGTGAAATAAATAGCAATATATCACGTTTAGATATTTTTTAGCAACTCAAAGTCAATAAAAATGATTTTAATGTCGGCATTCTTCAAATATTATTGATGTAACATATTTAAAATACATTCTCCTCAATGTATATCAGGCATTTCATGTTCAAATAGTCGAGAGAATTGCCGTAACTCTAAGAGAATAGCGAAGAAGTCGATTTTTTCGATATTTTGAATTTTCAGGGTCACTTGGGTAGGGTAAAAATAATTTGAATCATTTTTTGCTATGTAGATATTCATCTACTTGCTTCGAACTATCTTTTCTGATAATGTTTTTTGGTTATATGGATTTCCAAAGAATTAATGAAAATTGGGGAAAAGAACCAGTAAAACATTTAAAAAATTTTATTCAATTAGTAAAAATTAAAATTAGCTGCATGACAGAAAGATTTCCTAATAAAGAGTGAGATTCATAGGGTTTTTCCAAAAAAGATTTTTGACATAAATAAAAAAGTTTGCTTCGAATTTGAAAACAAGAAAAATGAAGAGGTGTTCAGTGAGACCACGAACCAATACAGAAAATCTATTTTAAATCTCGTTATAAAAGACTGCCATACAAAAATAAATTATCTTAATGAAAATATGAGAAAGACTCTTGATATTTTGAATAAAGAAGTACCAGATTTCATCATCAGAGAATGCGTTGAAAGAGAAACAAGATTAGATCAAAAATTCTGTGATGATAATAAAAGACATGAACGAAATTTAAAAACATTCTTAATATCCAAGGTGATATACAAAAATTGACTCTAAATATTCACTTAACTCTTTTTCAAGACCAACCGGACCCATGGTTTTTGAACATTTCTAACGCAGAGATTCCACAAAAAGTAATTAACATTCTAAGGTTGGGTGAAGGTTTTAACAAGAGATATAGCAAAAAAAGTATATTCAATTTCTCAAAATCATTGAATACATTGAAGCCAATATTTCAGAATTACCAGAAAACAAAGTACAAGAATTCAGAGTAAGATTTATGGGCTTATCAAACGAATTTTTGAATAATAGTACTCCACAAACCCTAGTTGAAAAAGAATCGAGCGAAAGATCATTGAAACAAAGCTTTTTTCAAAACGTCATCCTTAATTATTGATCACTAAGGCTGATGAAGGTAGTATTAAAGATGCAATATTAAAAGATGTTTACAATGAAAAACTGATGCATATCTTGAATGATAAAGATAGTTTTGCAGTTATTCCAAATGATCCCACAAAAATGATTCAAAAAGGTACATTTAAAATTCTGAAGAGATTAGGACTCCAAAAATACGAGTATTTTGGAAACAATATCAAAAGGTGCGACATTGACACAATTCATACAAATCTATCTCTTGCCTCTGGTCTAGTAAGAGCTCATAAAGCAGAATTTCCTTCACGTCCGGTTATTTCAACAATGGGTTCACCCACGAGAAAATTAGAAGAACTTCTCAGTAAAATTATCAGAGTATCAGTTACTCTTTTAGCAAGATCAATTAAAAACAGTGCTGCTTTTTTAAAATTAATCGAAAATGTCAAAGTACCAACAAATCACATTTTCGTCTCCTTTGATGTAATAGCCATTTTTTCAAATATTCCATACGAAAGAGTAAAACTTACTATTGAAAATATATGGGATACGATCAAACTTCACACTAAAATTGCAAGAAAACAATTTTTCGATGCTATTGAATATATTTTCAATCCCATTTATTTCAAATTCAGTGGTACTTTCTATGAACAAAAATTTGGTACTCCGATAGTCTTGTCTCCAATTATTGCTGAAATTGTGATGGAAGATTTCTAAAATGAAGTTTTTAACAGAATTAATTTTGATTTGGACTTTTATGCAAGATATGTGGATGATTATGTATTATCCTTACATGCACAAAATGTAGATACCTTACTTAATGTTTTTAATAGTACACATCCAAGATTGCAGTTGAGTGTTGAAATTGAAACAGAAGGTAAATTGAATTCGCTTGATATGACCTTAATAAAGACTGCTGAGAATTATATTATTACTGATTGGCACGAAAAAACTATTTCTTCATGAAGGACACTAAATTTTAATTCGAATCATTCCATTCAAAACAAAATAGGAATTGCAAGGAATTCAATTGATAGAGCTCCTGAATTATCTCATCCTACATTCCATGAAAAGAATATCGAATTATGCAAAACAGATCCTTTTTCTAAACCATTATCCTATTACTTTTATTGAAAAGCATATACATAACAGAATTGTTTAGATCAAGAGTAAAGGTAATAATCGGAACAGAAACAATGTACAATACAATACATTATACATAATTACATAAATGATAATAAATAATCACATAAATACATATATTATTACATAATATATTACAATAGATTTAATACGGTTGTCCTACCTTATTTTGGAAAAACCTCAACAATCTTGAAATCAATTTTAGGAAAATTGGGGAGAGTTCCATTCAAAAACAACTTGATTGTTACATTAGGTGAAGACAAATATGAAAAACTTGAAAAACAATGTATAATTTACAAAGTTAAATGTAGACGATGTGAGGCTGTTTACGTAAGGCAAACAAGGAGATCACTCAGGAAAAGAAAAGATGAGCATGAAAATTTTCATAGAAGTGCAAGATATTACTCGGTCCTTCCGAAACATAGACTTACTCGTAATTTGGTCTCCAGTAGTATAAAGAGACGGAGAAAAGAAAAAGTGTAAGGATCGTTTTGGTTGACTCTTTTTTCTTCCTGTTGTGTACATTTATTGTCCATCTGTTTCTAATGAACCAAAGAAATAGGTAGTCTCAAAATCTATTTTCAAATTGTGAATTCTTTGGGTGTTCTTCTCCAATATACAAAAAATTGTCATAAGTAAATAGATTTTATTTCGATACTTGAAAAACTTTTTTTTTTCGATAGGCCCTAGGGTGCGCCACTTATCTTCCCATCGTTCCAGCTTGAAAATGTCGCTACAGAGGGACCATTCAAAAATCACGTAACACAGTTATACAAAAATCTCAGATTGAGAATGAATCACTAAATTGTATTTCGTCTCAATTTAAATAGCCTTAAACTGTAAGATCAGAATTCACTGTTTCAAAGACTCAAACTTGGCGAATAAAACACAATAAATTCGGATCGGTTTTTTTCGATTCGATCGACCCTCCGATCGAATGTCGAAAAACCGACATTCGATACGTGCTACCGTCGGATCGGTTTTTTCGATTCGATCAGCCCGTCCATCGAATGTCGAAAAACCGACTTTCGACTCGCCCATAATCGGATCGTTTTTTTTTCGATTCGATCGACCCATCTATCGAATTCGAAAAACTGAAATTCGATTCGTGCTACTGTCGGATTGGTTTTTCTCGATTCGATCGGAACGTCCATCGAATGTGAAAAAACCGACATTCAATACGTCATCGAATCGGTTTTTCGATTCGATCGGCCCGTTCGTGGGAAAATCTGATATTCGATGTGCCTTAGATTAAATCGGTTTTTTACTTTTTTACTTTCTTTCAATTTAGTGTTAAAATTGTTAAAAATGTTAAAATTGATTAAAAAATTATGAAACGCAATTTGTCTTTAATTAAATAACTTCTGCAATTCAAAAAAATTCATATATGTCTACAGAATGAAGATTTCTCTAAAGCTTAAATAAATATGCTCTGAATTCTTGTACCTATTATCTTCACAAGAGACTGAAGGTTAATAAAACAAAATTTTGATCATATACTCTGTACATCTGAATTAACGGGTGCGTATTCATAAAGTAATGTAAAATTAAAAGTAGCAGTAAACCTGCTTTGGCTTTCACACAATTTTCATTTTAATCGGCGACTTATTCAATTTTGAATGTATATAATTTATCATCATGAAATTCAAAAATCTTTTGAAAATAGGTCCATCTTGAAGATTTGCAATTGAAAATCCTCCAATGTTGAACGTGTATAACTGTACAATTAAAAATTATGCATTTTTGAGTGTTTATTTTTGTTTTGCATACTTCGATTTTATAGATTTACAATTGGAAACTCTTGCATTTTAAGGGCATGTAAATTAAAATGTTTAAATTTTGCTGAATATGAAGATCAAGAGTGAAGGGTTCTTAATTCTAAACCTACAAATTGGACAAACTTTATATGCAAGTCATGAAAATAAGAAATTTTCAATTCTAAAACTTAAAACTTGCATGATTTTCAATTTTAGTTTTTCAAAATTAAAAACTGCTCAATTGCGAATCATGCAAGTCATCAAAATTACAGATTTTTCAATTCTAAAACTTGAAACGTGCATAATTTTCAATTGTCGATTATAAAAATTAAAAACTCTTCAATTTTGAAGAATTAAAATTAAAATTTCTGCAATTTTGAAGAGTTTCAATTGAAAACTCTTGAATTTTAAAAATATAGAATTTCAAATTACTAAATTTTCAATATGTATATTTTAAAGGTATGTAATCTTGAACGCTTTTTTTCTTAATAGTTCAATTTTCAATATTTACATTTGAGAATCCTTAAACATTAACAATTTCAAAGATTTACGGTTGAAGATTCATTAATTTGGAATGTTTATATTCTAAAATGATGTAATTTTCGACGTTTTTTTTTTTTGAAATGTATAGTTTAGTTTTGAAAATTTACAATGGAAAATTCTTCAAGTTGGAATATTTTCAATTGGAGAATCTTCGATATTTAATGTGTCAAATAGAAAATTATGCAATTTTGAGTGTTTTTTCTTTTTATAGTTCAATTTCGAACATTAAAAATGGAAAATTATTCAATTTGATAAATTTGCAGCTGTGCATTCTTCAATATTGTGAACAGTGAAAATGACAGCGTTGATTTATTTTTTGAAATACTTACAATTTTTTACATATGTTCCATATGCTTTCGTAATTTTTCAAAAATTTGTAAACCTAGAATTTTTCCCAACGATAAAAGAGGCGAAATTTAATTTCCACAGTTGCAGATTTGAAAATTGATACTTTACCATTTTGAATGTTTCGGTTTAGGATAATGTTTATTTTGAAGGCCTTAAAATAAGACCTATTGAAATTAGAAGGTTTCCATTTTGAATCTTGTTCATTATTAAACGATTAAATGAAAAGTTTTTGAATGATAAATGTTTCAAGCTCTAATTTGGAAGATTTGGAAAGTTGGAAATTGAGAAGAGTTCAGTTTTGGCTGCTTTAGTTTGTGGTTTAGTTTCAATTACTTCAAATGAAAAAATATATATTATAAATATATTATCTGAGAAGTGGCGAGATTTAATTTTTACAATTAAAGTTTGTAAAATTGATACTTCACCATTTTGAATGTTTCGATTTAGGATAATGTTTATTTTGAAGGCCTTAAAATAAAACCTATTGAAATTAGAAGGTTTCCGTTTTGAATCTTGTTCATTATTAAACGATTGAATGAAAAGTTTTTGAATGATAAATGTTTTAAGCTCTAATTTGGAAGATTTGGAAAGTTGAAAATTGAGAAGAGTTCACTTTTCGCTGCTTTAGTTTGTGGTTTAGTTTCAATTACTTCAAATGAAAAAATATATATTATAAATATATTATCTGAGAAGTG
>JAUMHM010000088.1:10074177-10102232 GCA_032362435.1 Melikaiella ostensackeni
ATACATGGGTATACGCAGTGTGAATGATTTTGGAGGTAAACCTTAATCGGAAGTTCACCCAATAACTCTAGATGAGGGGGTCTAAATTGGCTTCGAAATATCTTGGTCCCCCAGTGTTATAAAAAAGACGGAAAGAAAGAGTGAGAATTTGTTATGGTTGACTTTTTCTTTTCCCTCTCTTTTTTTTTTTGTTGTACATTTATTGTACATTTGTCTCTAATGAGCAATAAACGTGGGTGGTTTCGAAATCTATGTTCGATTTTTGACCTTTTTGGGTGTTTCTTTTTTAGTATACGAAAGATTTGCATGAGAAAAAAATTTATTTCGATCTTGAAGATTTTTTATATTAGCAAGGAAATAGAAAAATGGACCGTACAGTATGTGACATTAAATTCTTTATTCTTATTTGCAGGTAATATTTCAATTTAATTAATATAGGTTTGATTATTCATGACTGTAGTTTTCATATAAATTACCCCTGATGAGGAAGTCTAAGTTGACTCCGAAACATGTTGGTCCCCAGTAGTATAAAAAAGACGGAGAAAAGAGAAAGTGAGAGGTTCTTGTTGTTGACTCTTCCTTTCTATTTCTTTTTTTTGTTTGTTGTACATTTATTGTACATTTGTGTCTAACGAGCCATAAATGTGGGTAGCTTCGAAGTCTACTTTTGATTTGTGAGTTTTTTGGGTGTTCCTTTTTTAGTAGACAAAAAATTTTCATAAGAAGGTAGGTTTGATTTTAAACTAAAAGTTTTCTGATATCAATAAGAAAGTAGAAAAATTGGCTAAATAATATTAGATATCAAAGTCTTTATTTTCATTCTCAGGTAATATTTGAATTTAATTAATATAGGTTTTATTATTTATAGCTGTAGCTTTCCTATAAATTAGCCCTAATGAGGGAGTCTAAATTGGCTTCGAAACATGTTGGTCCCCAGTATTAATAAAAAGACGGAAATAGAAAGAATGAGATATATAATAGGTGTGGTTGACTCTTTCTTTTTTTCCTTCATCTTTCTTCTTGTTGTACATCTATTGTACATTTGTCTCTAATGAGCCGTAAACGTGGGTAGTTTCGAAGTCTTTTTTTTAATTTGGGAACTTTTTGGGTGTTTCTTTTTTAGTACACAAAAAATTTTCATAAGAAAGTAGATTTCATTCCCATCTTAAAGATTTTTGATATTGATAAAAAAATAGAAAAGTTGACCAAAAATATTTGATAATCAATTCTTTATTTTTTTTCAGGTAATATTTGAATCTAATTAATACAGGTTTCATCATTTAAAACTATAGTTTCCTTATGAATTACCTCTGAAGAGGAAGTCTAAATTGACTTCGAAACATGTTAGTCCCCTTTAAAGAAAAAGATGGAGAAAAGAAAGAGTAAGAGGTTGGTATGGTTGACTTTTTTCTTCTTCACTTTTTTTTTCCTTTTGTTGTACAATTATTGTACATTTTTCTCCAATTAACCGTAAGCGTGGGTAGCTTCGAAGTCTATTTTTGTTTTGGGAACTTTTTGGGTGTTCCTTTTTTAGTATACAAAAAATTTGCATAAGAAAGTAGATTTCATTTCCATCTTAAAGATTTTTGATATTAATGAGAAAATAGAAAAATTGATCAAAAATATTTGATATTCAATTCTTCATTTTTTTCAGGTAACATTTGAATCTAATTAATACAGGTTTCATTATTTACAACTATAGTTTCCCTATGAAATACCTTTGATCTAAATTGACTTCGAAACATGTTGGTCCCCTTTACAAAAAAAGATGTGAAAAAGAAAGAGTGAGAGGTTGGTATGGTTGACTTTTTTCTTCTTCACTTTTTTTTTCTTTTTTTTTGTACAATTATTGTATATTTTCCTCTAATTAACCATAAACGTGGGTAGTTTCTAAGTCTATTTTTATTTTGGGAACTTTTTAGGTGTTCCTTTTTTAGTACACAAGAAATTTTCATAAGAAAGTAGATTTCATTTCCATGTTAAAGATTTTTGATATTAATAAGAAAATAAAAAAATTGATCAAAAATATTTGATATTCAATTCCTTATTTTTTTCACGTATCTAATATTTGAATCTAGTTAATATAGGTTTCATTATTTATAATTATAGTTTCCCTATAAATTACCTCTGATGAGGAAGTCTAAATTGACTTCGAAACATGTTGGTCCCCTCTAAAAAAAAAGATGGAGAAAAGAAAGAGTAAGAGGTTGGTATGGTTGACTTTTTTCTTTTTCACATTCTTTTTCCTTTTTTTTTTGTACAATTATTGTACATTTTTCTCTAATGAGCCGTAAACTCGGGTAGTTTCGAAGTCTATTTTTGATTTGTGAGCTTTCGGGGGTTTTCTTTTAAAGTACACAAAAAATTTTCATAAGAGAGTAGATTTCATTTTGGTCTTAAAGATTTTTGACATTTATAAGAAACTAGAAAAATTGACTAAACAACATGTTGTATTAAATTCTTCATTTCTATTTGCTGGTAACATTTAAGCTTGATTAATAAAGGTTTCATTATTTATAAGTGTATTTTTCCTATAAATTACTCCTGATGAGGAAGTCTAAATTGGCTTCGAAACATGCTGGTCCCAAGAAGTATAAAAAAGACGGATAAAGGAAAGAGTGAGGAGTTGGTACGGTTGACTTTCTTTTTCTCCTTCTTTTTTCTCTTTGTTGTACATTTATTGTACATTTGTTTCCAATGAGCCGTGAATGTGGGTTGTTTCGAAGTCTATTTTTTATTTTTGAACTTTTTGGGTGCTTCTTTTTTAGGACACAAAAGATGTTCATAAGAAAGTAGATTTCATTTCGATCTTTAAGACATTTTTTTTGTCAATCTTTCTCTTTGATGAGTGGCTGTACCTGATTTTCAAGCATCTTCAAAGCCACGGTGAGATCATCGTCGTTCATGTCCTCGTATCTCACATCGGAAAATAAAAAAGGAAGCAGACTCGATAAGCTCAGTAATTGTTAATGAATAAATATAAGGGGCCCCACAAAGGGCCCAATATATGACCGGACGTGAACGACAATGCATCTTAAGATTGAGATGTAAGTGGCAGGTGATCTTTTCCTTCATTTTATTATTCATCGAAAATTGACTAATTTACACCCAGTAATCTAGAAAGTATTTTCGGATAGAGTTGTTAAAGATCGCTCTGATCCCAATTCTATGAGCATAATATTATCTACTCTATACAAGAAATGTAAATTTTTATTCCTCTTTAAATGTATACCTCTTTTCACGTATATGTATATTAGAGGGGTCAAAAAAATCTTTCTTTGAATTTTCATGCTTTGCAGTTTCTTTTAGTGAAATTTGTTTCTAATACGTGAAGCATTACTTTTTACTGATGAATAGAGGTTTAAGCAAATTGCTTAAACAATTTATTATTGGTTACAGCAACCTCCTCGCAGAATAGAGTTAGAAAATCGTGATTTTTTTCGAATTTTTCAACTTTTTATTTAAATCGAGGCAATTGTCAATGCAATTTAACAAGATCAATTGTTTAAGCAACTTATTATAATTTTTAACAATATTCTTTTAGAATAATGCTAGAAACTTGCAGTTCCTTCTGAATTTTTTCACTTTTCAACCACTTTTCAATCAAAGTGAGGTAGTAATTAATCCACCTTGAAAAATGTAACTGTTTCAACAAATTGTTTAAAAAAATAATATTGTTTTGAATAATGATAGGAAGTTGCGGTTTTTTACCTTGTTTTCAACTTTTTGTTCACTTTTCACGTAGAGTGAAGTAATAATCAATGAAATTCATCAAGCATAATTGTTTTAATGCTAGAAATTTGCGGTTTTTTCCGAAATTTGCAGCTAATCTTGGACTTTTTAGTTATACAGAAATAGCAAATGAACATCAACAAGGATGATTTTTCAAAGAATATACCTTCTCCCGTGAGATGTTATAATCAATAAATTATTTGATTGAAACCTTTTTGATCTCTTCATATATGTATATTGAGGCGTATAAGAAAATAAAAGTTCGTTGCTCAAAGTTCTAGTAGCGATGAGAAATTTCTTTTAACACTGTACTAAAGTTTCATAAAAAATAAGAATTTTCTTTGTCTCCGCATCGTAGATATAGCTGAAACCCACAAAAAACAACACACTTCTCAAAACGCGAAAACCAAAAAATTTTGATTTGAGATTTAAATTATCAGAAAGAAAAGCAAGTAGATTCATACCTGTACAGCGATTATGCCATGAAAATATTTATAAACCTCCCTAAGTGACTTTGAAATTTAAAAAAATCGAATTATTTGCCATTTTCTAAGAGTTACACAGTAAATTTCTCGACTATTTGACCATATAATGTAATAATAATGTATAAATAATAATATACATTGATGAAAATGTATTCTCAATATGTCACAACAATAATATATAAGAAATATTGTCATTCAAATAATTTTTATTCATTTTTAATTACAAAAAGTATTTAAAACTGATATATTGCTCTTTATTTGACAATTAAAACAAATTTTCGGTACTCTTTTTTTGTTATATAGGTATAAGAGCAATATATCACTTTTGACTATTGTCTTGTAATTCAAAGTCAATAAAAATTATTTCAGTGTGAACATTTCTTATATATTTTTGCTGTAACATATTGCAATTACATTTCCATGAACATATATCACACTTTATATAAGTAGTCAAAAAGTCGAGAAATTTACCGTAACTCTAAGAAAATAGTGTGAAAGTCAATTTTTCGAAATAATAAATAATATAATAAACTATTTTTTTGATAATTTGAATTTCAAACAAAAATTTTTGGGTTTTAAACTTTTAAGAAATGTGTCTTTTTTGTGATTTTCAGATATACATATGTACGATGCGGAGACAGACAATTTGTTTTCATATGAAACTTTATGGGAGTGTTTTTGACTCTCAAAAGAAAGTTTGTTTGCTATGAGAATTTCGAGCAATGAACTTTTTTTCGATATACTCTAATGTATATTATCATCGATGATAACATGTTTTTTCCAGGGAAGGAGTGGAGGCGGGGTCTGATAGTAAAAAGTGTGCAATTCCAAATTTTTCTTTTAGGCTCTGCAATAAACTTCCTGCTGTAATTCAAAACAAAATTTGTACAGAAGACAGTTGTAAGCAATCATGAATTGTTTCAGCAATAATTTTGGTTAAATTGCATTAATTATTATCTCACTCTTAGTGAGAAGTGGAAAAAAGTTGAAAATTTCAGAACTAACCGCAACTTTCTAACATTTTTCTTGAAGAATATTATGAAAAATAATAATAAATTGTTTGAACAGTAACGTTTGTTAACTTAAATGAATTATAACCTCATCCTAATTGAAAAGTGGTCAAAGAGTGGAAAATTTCAGAAAAAATTCGCAACTTTCTAGCATTATTCTATGATAATATTGTTACAAATAACAATAAGTTGTTTGAACAATTATCTTCGTCAACTTTGATTGATAAGTGCCTCCCTCTAATAGAAAAGTTTAAAAATTTGAGAAAAACCTCGACTTTCTAACTCTATTCTAAGAGAAAATAGCTATAATCAATAATAGGTTGTTCAAACAATTTATTTGAATATTTAATTATAAGTAGGAAATAATATTTTATGTATCAGAAACACTTCCTACCAAAAGAAATTGCAAGAAAATAATAATTATCGCCGAAAACTGTTAAACCCGATTTTCCACTTATGGCGTTCTTTTGGGACCTTATAAAACAAAATTATGGTGGTGAAATTCGAAAAATAATTTTTGATTTTTTGTGGATTCGGAAAAATTTGGAGGGGGAGAACATGAAAATTCGAAAAAAAAATTGCAATGCATTTTTGGATCACCCTAATGTATATACATTTTGTATACACCTTAAAAATCGCAAAGTTTACAAAATTCAATGTGCTCTTGGAAATTCTTGTTCCTTTTTGAAAAAAGTCTCTAGAAAGTTTTAATCTAATCGGATAAAATCCTGCACTGACGCATCGAGATCAAAGCTTAAGTTCTAAATATTTTCGTTGTTTTCGTGGTTACAAAAAAATATTTAGAACAGTGTTAGCCTAATTTTTTATTGTGAATTTAATGGTGGCGTGTACTTCTTTAGAAACAAATTTTCAGAGTAATATTTTTACATAATTTACTTTTTCTTCTAATAATTATGACCTATAGCGTAGTTGGACGTGTAGATATTTTCGATACGAAGTTATTGGTAGCCTATACATTGTTTTTATGTTTATTTACTTCTTTTTTATTTATCTTCGAATAAAAACAAAAAGAATAGAACTAATAAAAGTAGGAATTAAGACAATATGTTTGGTACCAATGAATTTTCATCGAAAATATCTATAAGCCTAGGTACACTAAAAGTCCTAATTATTAGAAGAAAAAGTAAATTATTTTTAGAAATGTCTAGTGATTTTTGTCTATGAAATTACACAACACTTTTAAATCTGCCATAAGAAATTAGACCAACATCGTCATTAACATTCTTTTATAACCACGAACTATTTATTTGTTGTACATTTATTGTATATTTGTCTCTAATGAGCCATACAAGTGAGTAGTTTCGGAATATATTTTTGATTTGTGAACTTTCTGGGTGTTCCTTTTCAGTGCACAAAAAATTGTTATAAAAAAATATATTTCATTTCGATCTTTGTGAAAAGATATTTAGAGTTCAATCTTTGATCTCAATGCGGGAGTGCAAGATTTCATCCGATTGGATTCTATTTTTCAGGGACGTTCTTTCTTTAAAAAAGAACAAAAATTTCCAAGAGCACATTACATTTTTTAAACTTTGAGAATTTTGAACCGCCCTACTACACGTCTTGGAATAAGTCTTTGTTATTAGAGATTGAATATTGGAAGTTGACGTCCATAATTAAAAATTTAATTAAATGATCAAAGAGACTGAGAAGAATAAAGAAATGAGGCAAGAGTGAAGTTTCTTTGGAGGATTAAATGTTGAAAGCCGTGGCACAAACGGACTTCCAATATACGATTTTCTTGAGACCGAGGTTAAGCCATCCGTGAAAGAGTAGATCAGAAAAGAAGGAGGACTCTATGAAAATAATCTTCCAGAGCCACGATCTTCGATAGACACTCCCCCATGATCCTGTATTGGTAGAAATACAGGTTTCCGACCTGTACATGCGAGTGGATGATCCTTTTGTAAACTGGTGCCCTTCGTTCGTTACATGAGACAAGGGGCTTTGTCAATTTCGTGAGAAGCCCTGGAGGGTTTCCCTAGTCATTGACTCGTTTTCTATATAGATCGATTGATCAGATCAGATATGCCTTGTTTGGACTCGAAGGCGTTTTGTGTGGTCAAAACACGCAAACTTTCACCCAAAGATCAAAAGTCATCGTTATACTTTAATACTTTTTTATCGTTTCGAAATAAAATTGTAAAAATCTGTCGGGGTGAATAAGATTTCTTAATTTCTGATTAGGTCATTTGGCTGACAAGTCGAAATTAAATAGATTTAGAGTTCAGTCAAATTGATGAGGGTGATATTTCAATATGTCATTATGATTCAATGTAAAACTAGAGTATTTAAAATACCTATTTCATTAAAGAAATCTTGTAAATTTTGGAATGATTTTGAGTCCGTAGACATAATTTTTAGACTGTCCGGTAGACGATACTGTCTTCTTTGGTCTAGATATTTTGGACAATCTACAAGCACATGTTTTATAGACAGGATTGTTTCGCAATTTTCATACTTTTGAGGATCACGTTTTGAAATTAAATTATAATACGTTAAGTAGGTGTCTCCTACTCTCATTTCAGTTCAAGCTAATTGATTTTTTCAATTGTCTAGGAGAATGTTGTTTTCTTCGAAGGAATCGCTTTTGATTTCGTGGAGTTTGATGGCTGGTAATGATTTCCATGTGTTGTTCCAATCATATTGGTGGCAGAGTTAATGAGAGTGTATAGATCATAAGGCTCAACTAGAGCAAGTACATGGGGAACAGAAAGAGTGCAGGCCGACTTAACTAGGGCATCAGCTTCTTTGTTGCTTTTTATTCCTATCTGCGAAGTAATCCAAAAAAGAACTATTTTCTTTACCAGATAATGAAGTTTTGCTGAAGACTCTTGGTCAGCTCAGGTTATATGGTCAAATTTAGTGAAATTCTTTTATAGCTATGATAGCACTCAGAGAGTCTGAACAGAGTATGAAACTTTAATATTTAGATTTTTCTATATATTCAAGGGCTTTAAGAATTGGGTACGTTTTACCTCCAAATATTGGATAATAGTCTGGCAGTCTCAGTTTTGAGTTGCTCGCAGGTGTTACTATTCCACATCCCGTTCCTGTTTTTGACTTAGATCTGTCAGCATAAATTTGGATGTAATTGGAGAAGTTTTTGATAATATTTTAAAATATATCTCTGTATTCCACTGGTTTGGTTTTTAGGTAGTTCGTGGAGTGTCAAGATAGTTTCTGGTAGGAGAATGTTGCACGGTGGATAAATATGAGGTCTTCTTTGTGCGATGATTGATATTTTTAGATTAGTCTCCTTTAGAACTTGGACAAGTCTAATGTAGAATGATTTTGGATATCTATCACGTTCGTCGTATTTCCTTTAATGGATTTGTTTTGGATTTGTTTTGCAGAGTTCTGTACAATAGATCCATACTCTAGTTTTGACTTTGCAAGAGTGTTGAATGTCTTTATGAGAAGTTTTGGGTAGACTCACCAGTTTATTTTATCTAGAACATTGATATTGTTTCGGCTTCCTTTACAGTCGTCTTTGAGTCAATTGATGTAGGTTGACCACGTGAAGTTCTTGTCGAAGATTAAACCCAGGATTTTGATAGTATCAATGACAGTTAGCTCATTATTATTAAGGCGAAGCATTGGGTTCCTGAACTGGGATTTACTTTCGGAAAAAAATGCACGTTGTCTTCATAGTGGAGAGTTTGAAGCCGGTAATGTCAGACCAATCCTGAAGGCAATTCAAACAGTTTTGCATCACTTTTTCAGAGGTTTGAAAGTCTTCCCCTTTGCAAGAGATCGCGATGTCACCTGAAAATTTTCTGTTTTTAACTAGTTTGGGTATATTTTCTGTGACATCATTAAACGTCACCAAAAACAATGTAACACTGAGGACAACACCCCGAGGAACTCGATTTTCAAGTTCAACTTTCTTGGACAGTTGACCATTAAATCTTACTTGTATATATCTGTATAAAAGAAAAATGTGTATAAAAGTAACGTTGGACTCTGTACTTTGTTGTTATAAAGGATCTGCATTTTTCGTTCGCGCCAGAAAATTTCGTACGCCTTTTCAGCATCCAAGGAGACTGTGAGGATATGCTAATTGTTCATAGAGGCATCATAAATTTCAGTTTTGTAAGTTGATTAGTGGATCAAAGGAGCTTCGATTTTGTTTGAAGCCACTTTGGTATGCATTAAAAACTTCTCTCTTTCTGAAAACCATCTAAGCCTTTCATTTACTATTTTCTCCATTAATTTGCACATAGTGAGGTTCAGGGTGAGGTCAGGGTAGTGCGAAATAATTAATTTTGCACTCAGAAATATTGAATACTAAAGTATATAGGAAACATTGCATTAAAAATTAATAATTTGAATAAGTGTAGAGGAAGTGGGCCTAAAGTGGCCAGTTTTGAATAGAAAAAAATTTTACTCTTAAGTATTGCATATTAATTAACAATAATTTGTGTTACAAGCAATACTTTGATGCATTCTAAACATTGCGAGTATTAAGAGTCACAAATAAAACAGCTAAATCAGCTTGAAAATTTGAAAAAAAACGGCAAGGTTTTGGCCGTTTTAGCTACACGTGTGGCTAAAATGGCCAACTAAATTTAAAATGTTGAAACTACCTTATTTTCCATTAAGTTTCGTTACTAATGTCATTGTTCCCGATCAAATTTTGTATATCGAAATATAACATTTTTCTATTAGGAGTGTTCTACTAACATAAAATAGGCTTCAAATGGAACAGTAACAAAAATGCTTGGAAGGATGGTTTACTGAAACTTTCAAACACAAAAACTATTTCTGTTTAGATTATAAATAAACAAGGCGCTTTGAGTGAATTCGTCTCATTAGAAATAATTAAAAAAATTATTATTATTACTCGTATGCAATTCAGGTTATAACTTTAAGGTTTACATCTGCTACAGCAGACGATAATTTTGAGGTGTGGCGCGAATATTTTAAATATATTGAAATCGTATTAACACATATGTATTATACAGTTTCATAAGCACAAATTATATAGCTCTGCACATAAAAAATTAATTATAAAAATTAAAGTAAATGATAAATTCGAAAATAAATATAATAATAATAATGACTATATTGAATATTTAGATTTATAATAGATTTCAAGATTTATTCATTCATTTTCCTATTGACGCCGAGTGACGGCGCGCGGTTGCTGCCCGGCCGTTTTATCCGCTCAATTCATTAGCCGTTTAGACAAGTGGCAATATTTGTATATTTTGTTTATTTTTAACTAATGCAGCCCTAATTTGATATTTTCAAACACTGACATAACATCTTAGTGTATAAACTATAAATGACCATAAAAAACAGTAGTAGTTCTAAGCCTAGTTATCGGGTTTTACTATTTTAATTAAAATATTTGATGCTTGAAATTACACACCTGAAATGCGAATGCAATGAATAAATATATCTGTACTAAAAATCGATATTAGGTTTGCTTTTTTAATGAGTTATTAATGATTGACCATATTATCGCACTGACCCTTCTAGACCCACTTCCCCTAAATGATTCTAACTTGATATTGCATAATTTGAAGTCCCTCAAATTGTAATTCTTCTATTTGAAGGACTTCAAGGCTACACATTAATTTGAAATGTTCCAGTTTGAACATTTTCAAATTAAAAAATAAACAATGAATGATCTCTGTATGTTCTAGAGCGGTTTCATTTTCAAGGCATTAATTGGAAAAATGAATTTCTTAATTTTTTATTGTATATATACAAATTTATAAAAGTAGAGGTTTTGAAGTTTTTTTTGGAAATTCTTCAATTTTCAGGCTTCGAGTTTGAGGTTAATAATAAATAGTGTATTCATTATTAAATAATTAATTCTCGATGTAGGATTTCATTGTTCATATAAAAATTTATGAAAGTGGAGTTTTCAAAGTTGTTTTTGGGAAATTCTTCAATTCTTCAAATTTGAAGTGAATAATAAATAATGTATTCAGTATTAACTCATTAATTCCTAATGTATGATTACAATTTAAGAAAATTTAAATCGTACTTTCTTTAAAGCGTCAGTTTTGTAGATTGAAATAAGAACTTTTCAAACTGAAGGTAACTCATTCGAAATTTTTTTTTTCTGAATCATTTCCAGTTGAAAAGTGTACAATTTCTAGAGATTCATTTTGGTTCTGTCAAATTTTGTATAATTTTAATTTGAAGATTTTGAAAGCCTTGAATTTCAAATTGTTTCATATTAATTGTTTCGAATTTAATATCATGAGGTTCTAGACAGTTAAGCTTGAAAGTTATTTAATTTCAACACTTAGTTCCATATTGATCAATTTTTGAATTGAATTCACTAGTTTTTTGTTTTAAATGCTCAGTGCTTAGCACTAAAATTATTTCAATTCTTAACCTAAAATTGTTTAATCGGTTTATTCCACTTTGGAAACGTACAGTTTCGATAGCTCCATTTTGAATTTGCTGAATTTTGTTTAAAAAAATTGTGTGATCAAATTTTTTAAAAATCTAATTTCAGAACGAAACAATATAAGAAGAAGTTTATTATATTGAGAGAGACGAGAATCGATCAAATATTTCATCAATGTTAAATATAATAATAGATTTGAATTATTTTAATCAATTTCACTAATTTTTTATCAATTTTAATATTTAATACTTGCTTAATTTGAAATATTAGAATAGTTAAAATTGAAAATTGCCATAATTAACATTAAAATTATAATATGTTGAATAAAGTTTGTTTCATTATTAAATCATAAGCGTTCATAAAAATTTCTTTTATTCAAAATGATAATAACTTTTCAGGTTGGAAAATGGAAGGAAGAAGTTTTGTCACACGCTACACCTTTTTCAGCTCGAAAAATTACAAATAATTGTTATTTTTTGCATTTTGTTAATTATTTTCTTGAATCGTCCTTGAAAATGTCATTTTCGAATATTTTCGACGTAATATTTGTGATCAGCACCCTAAATATGTTAGTGTACGTGGTTTTAAGAGAATGAGACTAGAATTAGTTATGATTGTGTTTTTAAATTTTAAATTTTTTGGATTTTTTCAGTTTTTTGGGGGAAATTATGAACTTTTTTGGTCTCCCACGACTGATATTCACTTCTGGACTAGGAAGAAGATTTTCCAAAAGGTTCCAAAACATTTACTCCAAAATTCGGAAAAGTCATGAAAGTAAAAAATTACCATATATACTTTTGAAAGTTTGAGTTTTAACTGGTTCAATTCAATTGCAAATTATAGAGTTTTCAATATTTTATTTTCAAGGCTATGAAGTTAAAATTATTTGATTTTGAATGGTGTCAATTTGAAATTTGTTATATTCAAAACTGTACAATTCACAATTTCAAATGTTTTTAAGCTTGAAATTGTTTAGTTATGTGGGATGATATGTATATAAACATTTTTTTTACACTTGACTGCTCACATTGATTTATATCCATTTTTTTTGTAATAATTACATCTTCAATCAAATATTATAAAGATTCATTTACGAAAATCGTGACCCTAAAACCATAAAGTTCTTTCCCGAATTTTCAATGTTACTTGATTTTCACTTGTTCTGTATGTGAAGTAATAGGAACAAATGAAAATCAAGTGACTTCTAAAATCAAATATAGAAATCTACGGTTCTGGGGTCACGAAACGTCAATTTTAAAACGAAATAAAGTTATGATTTAGTATTAATATTTTGATAATTTCTGGAACCGTGGACGTGAAACTTGCATTTAGTGCAATAATGTTAAAATAAATGCAAAAATGCTATTTCTTGTAAAATTGGTATGATTCCGGTTTCACATGGACATCCATGGATACAGCAAAATAAAAGAAGAAAGAACAAGATTGCCTGGGGCGTTTCATGGTGCAGCAAGTGAGAGAAAAAGGGACTTTGGTCTGATGAGAAAAATTAAGAGAAATAAAAAGAGTACGCGATTATACAAAACGGATGTTACAACAGGCCTGTCTGTACCTCTTATTAAACCTCCACCCTTTCGTTCCACCTAGCCCTCCCATCATCTGCCATTCCCGAATCCAATGGGGCGGTTTCAAGAAATCTTCCTGAAATAACAAACCCATGTTTTTAGAAGACTCAATGCCACTGTACCGGATGTCGACTCGTTTTGTCTAACTATCAAAGCTTCGAAAATAAACTTACCGACTCTCACAAACACAAGATTGGCAATAGAAGAATAACAATTCAATCTTCGATTTAATATGAAAATGATCTGATCTAGTGAACAAAAAAATCTGCTAGCTCAATTTTACGATCTGAGCAATCGACAGTCGCGTTGTTTTTCAACAGACTTAAGAAAGTGCTCTAAGGTGCTATTAGTTGCTGTAACGTGAAACTTTTAAACAAAGAGCCCAATAGATTTTTTGTTTTTAGTCTTGAAATATCCATGGGATTATAGACTACAATAACCAGTCAGAAAATTTCACCTGCGAGGACCTTACCATTAAAGTTGGTTCAGCCCCAGCTTGAAACATTAGTGGAACTTTTGCAACAAACAAGAAAGCTGATATAAGACGATGGTGATGATGATGCTGATGATGATGATGATGATAATGCTATCTGCAGGTATGTGAATTGTGTTATAAGTTGATGATCTATCATTGATGATATTATCTGAAGATGCTGTTTTGTGTTGAGGATGGAAGGATATGATAATGGTGATCTATGATTGATAATGATATCGGCGGAAGATGATGTTATAATTTAATGAGGATATAATGATAAAATTTAATGGATGAGGATATTATGTGACGATGGTGTTTTGTGTTGATGATGATTTTGCTGACTCATTATTGATGATAATTCTATCTGGAGGTGTGTAAATAGTGTTATGAGTTGATGATCTATGATTGACGTTGATATCCTCTGAAGATGATGTTACGGGTATATGATAACAATGTGATGACACATGGTGATCCATAATTCATGATCATCACGATGAAAATCCACTGTGAAAATTTAATGTTTTGAAAATGAAAATAATACTCGATCGAAAAGGATGAAATATGAATGTATAAATTTGACATTCAATCCAATCGTACATACGCACGTATCAAATAAATTGTCAATTATAATTTTGATACCAAATCTGCTAAATTTTAATCACTTGGGTATTAGTCTGCTGCAAATCACTTTGATCCAACTTCAAGATGAAAGTAAACCCCCGGGAATATTCTGTGTTCAATAAGTAAGAGATCATTTTCGCTTATAACTTACCAGCTGCAATTAATTTTGTTTCTTAATTACGGATTGAGAATCATCCTTTAGAATGCCTTCAGCACTACTGTATCGCAGTCTAACAACTATCTTATTACGTTACACAGCAAAGACCTTGGCCTGCTTGCAGTTAGACACCATCATGGGTCTCCGAGTGTCTTATCCCTTGCTTTGATCTTGGTCAACAGCGAAACTTTAGACCAAGGAGCAGATGAATCATACCATCAATCGATCATTCCTCTTAAAATAATACCACTTAATCATTCCATCCTAAAACACCAACTTATACTACATTCCTCTTCGGTCACTCGCCTAATTGATTAAGAAATTCGATCAAGGTGTTTGGTACTAAAGGAAACGAGAATCTGGGCCAATAGATATTCCCTCCTCAAAGAGGAAGGAAAGACAGAGGGCAGGGGTGTTCTCTCTGTGATACCCGGTTGATGTCCAAAGGTGCTTCTCCCACACTCGACAAGGTGCTGCTTCTCCTGCTTAGTTGCTTAGCAAATTGTACAATAACAATCCTGCTGCTTGTCGTAGCCTCTTACATCCCTTTCCAGTGACCCGTTCCCGTATAGTGTTGTGTGCATTAGCGGATGCTCTGAAGACAAGACAAACGGAATATTACACAAATACCCTTCCGTCTGCCTCCCGCGCCACCGCGGGCGCTATCTTGGCTTGCAAACGTTTCATCTTGAGACGCTGAAGGAATACGAGTAGAGGGTGGGTGATGCACCAAGGGGTTTCGCCTTCCGGAGTTTGGACAATTTCAAGGACCAGAGCTATGTTCCGATTGCTTAGCCTAATTCATCCTGCTTTCCTCACGTGAGGCATCAAAGTAACAACTGGTCCTTCGTACAACCTTGTCAGGAAAGTTAGATGTCTACATCGTTGTGGTGAATCTAGGGGTGAAATAACTTCATTCAAAGACCAGTAGTTATGCTTGATTCTAGTGTATTCAAATCTAATGATGGCAGTGTTTAACCTTTGAATTGATCTTTTTAGGGTTTCATAGGATGTGACTTGGGGCGATAAGAACAATAGTGGGCCACTTAGTAGTGGGTCTTCTTCCCTAATTTCGGAAAATCATGTTCACGGTGGGGCTGAACGAAATTTAATTGAAAGGTGCTTGTATATGGGACATTCTGGTGTTGCTTCAAAGAATTGTTAAATTTTCAAAAAATGTATGTTAGGTTTGATTCTAGTGTATTCCAATGTAATGAATGGTCATGTTAAACATATAAATTTATTTTTTTACGATTTTGTAGGATGTGAGTTAGGACGATGAGGCCAATAGTGGGCCATTCATTAGTAATGGGTCTTTTTATCTAATTTTTGATAATCATGATCACGGTGTGGATGAACTATTCTTGATTGAAAGGTGCTTGCATATGGGATTTTCTCTAGGTGTTTCAAGGACTTTTTTCATTAATTTTTAGCATATATTAGGTTTGATTCTAATGTGTTTCAATTTAATGAATAGCTATGTTGAACTGTCGAATTTATCTTTTCAGGATTTTATAGAATGTGAGTTAGGGCGATGAGACCAATAGTGGACCACCTATTATAAGTGGGTCTCCTTCTTTAATTTTTGCCTAAGATATTTAGTAAACAAATAAATATTCAACTTGTCTCTTGCATGACGCTCCTCACTGCTGATGATTTCGCACGTTTACTTTGAAGTACACATTTATTAATTAATGCCAACAATTAATTCTGAATATGTGATTGAGAAGCTGCGTATGTCTAGAATGGGAAGAGTGTAAACGATATTTGAGATAGAAAAGACTTATTAATATATTATCTCAATTAAAATGTTAGCAGAGAAGAAAAATTATTTTAATATAGAGCGCCTTCAAAGACTCGGTTGGAGATATTCGAAGTCGTTTAAAAAAAATGCTTGAAATTTCGAGTATAAGAGGGATCCTTATTTGCATGGTCAACTGTTTTTTCTTCTAGAATTTATTCGCTCCCACTAGTGGGACTTATTTGGATGCCCAAAAATAGAAAGTTTTTTCAGGAAGACAAATCGGCTAATATTTGCCAATGCATCAAGAAACTTGAAGTTTTCCTTAAGAGAAACGTATCTTTTTCAGTTTTCATTCAGATTAATCGTCTACCTAGGACAGATATTTTTAGGCGAACCCAAAAATTGGGACCAAAAATGGTATTTTCTATGGTCATCAACAAGAGATAACCACAAATTGTGAAAAAATATATTGAATAATTTCAAAGCGAATGCTGAAAATGGAAATCCAAAATTTTGAAAAAATTGAAAATCAAGGTAAAAAAATCCGAAAAATAGCTGATTTCTACATTTCTTAACGTAATATGTTCAAACTTTGCTAGAAGGAAGAAGTTTGGCTTCAGAAAGGAACCGGTGATCCAAAAAATTCAAAGCGTTGAGAAGAGTCAAGATAGCAGGTAATTAAAAATTTAAAAAAGCTCATTTTTAGAGCCTTTATCTAAACATTTTCAAACTATTTGATAATCCGTCAGTTGAATTTAAAAAAAAAAATAATAATTCCGAAACTTTTTAAAGAAATTTTCTAAAGAGTTGAGAGGAAATTAAAGTTTTTGAATGAAGTTTGAAAACTTTTTCGTATAAGTCTATAGAAATTTGATTTTTTTGAAATGAGATTTATGAAATTTCGTTCGATCTTTACAAAATCTGTCATTTTTTCGAAAATTTAACGCATCTCCATCTTATTTTTATTGCAAATTTTTATATTTTTGGATTATCCAATAGTTTCTGGGGCGAAACATATTTTTCTAGCTATTTTTTTAGTGTTTAATTTGCCACCATCTTGGATTTTCTCAAAATTTTGTATCTTACAGATCATCAGATTCCTTCTGGAGGGAAACCTCTTTATTTAGCAAAGTTTGAAGATATTTAATTGAAAACTGTAGAAATTACGTATTTTTAAATTTTTAATCGGTCGCCATCTTGTTTTTTTTTATCGTAGAATTTTCAGGTCCAGCGCCCGCTTTACGTTTGGTCCAAATGAAACCAAATACGCAAAAAAGGCAAAATACAAAGTAAAAGAAGTAAACCAAGTAATAAAAAGTATGGTATTAATGTCAAATTAATTTTAGAATTGATTACAAAGTATGATGATTGTCGAATAGGGATCTAAATATTTTTTTCAATGCCCGCTGATATGAGAGGTTCAAATCTAAAATACAATAAAAAATGTATAAATCTACGCGAAAAAGTTAAGATAAGTTAAACGACATAAAAAGCCAATAATTCTGTGAGATTACAAAACATATTAAACCTGGAAACCCTCAAGTAAACAAAAATACAAGGTAAATCATGAACTGCTATCTCATTGGGGTGAAGCTCCGAAAAGACTGTACCTCCGAATAACCTGAAATTCATTATGCCGCTGAATTTTGACACGCTGATCACAAATATGATAGTGAAAATACCTGAAAATTTGATTTTTAAGGTCAAAACTTAATGAAACTATAAGAATCTCATGTTCTTGACGTTTATATGAGTAAATATTAACAAATTTCCAAAGAAGCTTTTTGTAGAAGTTGTAGATCTTTCGAAAATACACTTTGTATGTGATGAAAATTTTTCTTAAAAACTATTATTTGTCGAGTAATGAAGAAAAATGTTGGTGAAGAGTGTAGAATTCTTTGAAGTGGGTTTTAGGGAGTTTAAGGACAAAAATGTATTTCACATGAAAGATATATTTTTATGCTATACAACTTTTCTTCAAAACTTTTATTATTCAGATAAACAGTTTTCAAAGTAGAAGCGAAACCTTGCTTTAAAAAGTCAGTTATTTGGATATTGACCTTGAAAATTAAATTTTTGGGTATTTTCACTATCATATTCGTAATCAGCATGCCAAGGTACATTGGTACAGTAAGTTTCAAATTAATCTAAGATACTCTCGTCACGGAACTTTATCCAATATTTAGGAAAATTAAAATAATATGCAAAAATAAAGGGAAGTAAAAAATTGTGTTTAATTTTCCAAAAACACAAACAGAATATGCATCGTGGAAAAGGGATCTTAGCAGAAATATTAGTTAGATCCCTTTTCCTCTGTAAGGAATGTTTCTGTCTATTTTGATAAAAAACAATTTTTAAACAACAAAAAATTATACAGGTTATCAGCCTGATTTTAAAGTATTCATTAGTTATTGATTTATATTTATGCTCATTTACTTCTTTTTATTTATCTCAAAATTGAGGTTTTAGGGGTTAGGTCCCTTTTTGACGCGCGGCTTCAATTATACAATAATATTTTGAGTGAGTCATTTTAATGGGAATTGATCATGTTCTCTATATTTCACGTTTTCGCACGATATCTCCAATTAAAATCCTTTCGAAAAAATCAAGTATCTATATCCTTGGCTAACTTATTACCAATTTGTCTCAAATTTCTCGGACTTCCGATTTTCGGTCATCTGAATCAGTCTCCCAAATGGGAGAAAATTCCTAGAAAAGGAAATTAGAACCACCTTATATGCAAAAATAAATTTCTTCTAACGCTATTTTGAATATAAGTCGCTTCTAAGGATTATGAAACGCAAGCAAAATGTAAATTTCCATCAAAATTTGCGACAAGACAAGAGCCAAGTGGAAGAAGCAATAAACGAGAAATCGTGACTGATACTGATAATTCCCAGCTATATGCGTACTTAATCTTAAAGAGTCGTGGACGGAGAAACTGTAGAAAACGTGAGATGTAGATAAGCATATCGATGGGTGGCTAGGCATACAAATCACAGGAATAAGTGGGTACATGTGCGAGAGCAACGAGAAAGTTTGACAATGGCAGGCCGCGTCGAGATATACATGGGGTTACGCGATCGCTCGCTATTATCTAGCGATCGGCCATTTGAATACCAGAGACCCGGGTCCGATGATCGGCGGTAGCACTCGCCTTTTGCATTTAAATATTAGCCTCCTACGTCCTTCTTTTCACCGATCGCAGGTGCACCCCTTTTCCCCCTCCCTCAAACCGAAGAGGGTCCTAGTCCCGCGAGAAAGAGGCCCGTTTAGCGCACGTGAGCGCGCCCCACCTTCTTGGTCCCTTTTCTCCTTGGGTGCCCCCACCTTTTCCTGGAACAAATAGCCGATAGAACCTGAGGATAATGCACGTGAACCGCAGCCACCTTGGTTAGATTCGCTCGTCAAAGGGTTATGCATGGGACCCCATGGGAACCCGTAATAGAACGACAGATGATTTTATCGCCTTTTCAGGCATCTTCTATCCGCAAACCGCAAACGGTTTGAACCCTTTTTGTCGCATGTGATTGCTTCTATTTAGTTTGCGATAATTCCCCATTAATGAAGAAGACTAGAAACATTCCGGAAGATTGCTTTTCTGTTAATTATAACCGTTTCAAAAGATTTCAACTGGAAGTTTTCTACTAAATGAGATTTAAAAATTTTAATGTTAGCAATGATTACTTTTTTGAGAACATAATCAGCAAGTTTTTTGAATTAAATTAAATGGTCGGCGATATCTCCTGTGCTTCCACAGTGAGTTCAACCCGGCCTCACTTACACAGCTTGCTATTACCAGAAATTTATGAGAAGCTCAGGAAACTTATGAAAATCTCATGAAATTATTGGGAGATTTCGGGAATTTATGCAAGGTTTGGGAAAATTATGAACATTTTAGAAAATGGATGCAAATGTTTGGAGCTTTTGGAAACTTGTGGGAATCTTCGAAATGTTTTAAGCTTTCGGAAGCCTATGAGAATTTTTGAAAATTGACAGAGCTTTTTTGGAATGTTTGAAGCTTTTGAAAATTTATGAAAATGCTTGCAGCTTCTGAAAATCTTGAAAACTTTTGGAGGGTGATGGGATTTTATGAACATTTTTAACCTTGTCAGGTTTTAATTGGGCTTGAGAAGTCTCATCATGTTAATGAAGTAATTACAGGTCTTCTTCCACCTGAAAGATCAAAATGCAGGAGGCTGGTGCCCTCCTCAGTATACAACACAAACCGATCATCATCATTCAATCATTTGGACACGATCTTATACTTATGGAAAACATTTCTCACATCAAGTTGGTAGTTAGGTGTATACTTTGAATAATGAACAATACAAATGATAATTGAACCTCGAGTAGAATGGTTTCAGGCGATAAATGGAGACTGGGTGTTTGGGATGCTAGAGGTGTAAATCATCTTAAAGAAAGGAAATTGCGAGATACAAAGTGCGAAAGGAAGCTGGACATTTTATGTGTGCTGGAAACAACACTGTAAAAACAAAGTATTATTTCAGTGCTCATTTCAGGTATTAAAATAATACTCAGAAAAAACAGTCTCGAGTGATACAAGAATGAAACCACTGATGGAAACTCAAAGTCATTTGTTTTACATTGAAAATAACAGCATGTCTTTATCCTATTAAAAAACAGGACACACAAAAAGTGATACCGCAAAAAAAGGAATCTTTATTTTTTACAGTGAAAGAAGAAGAAATGTGAGATAAGGAAAGTAGAAAATCGACTCCAGCTTTAGTCAGGAGTACATAATGTGTCACACGGTAGCCCGGGAATCGGTCTGATTATCAAATAAGAGAGCAAAACAGCAAATCTAAAAGTGTGAGTTTGTATTTCCTAGATTATTATGGAGCAGATTGAAAGTGGGAATTATACGGCAGTTTACTATACTGTGCTGCGCTCCAGTTTATAGAGATAATAGTGACATAAGAGATACCTTCTGGGACTCTTCAAATAATATTATAGGTACTCGAGATGCTGGGGAAAGAATCATTTCATTCGGAGATATGAATAACTGGGCTGGTGTGCAACGTGAAGGTACCGAAAGGGTACTTGGTTATTTCGAAGACCCAGAAGCGAACGGTAACGAGGAGAAAATGATTAGCTTAAGCTTCGTAAAAGGCTTATTTATTACAAATACTTGGTAATCACATGAAATGATTCAGAGTTACGAGGGTTATGAGAAGCTCTGAATGTAGAACGGATCACTACCCCATAGCTTCAAAAATTAACCTAGATTAAGGATGGTAGAGAAGAAGAATTAATAAGAAGTCGAAGCACAAATAAGTTGAAATAGGGAATTTTCAGACGCCGGAAATACAAATGGTGTATCGTGAAAAGCCGAAAAAATATTTAGGTTATCATAAAGGAGACGGGAAGATGGAATTAGGCAATACAAATGTAGAGGGTGGATGGATAATACTACAGGATGGCATCATCAAGACTGCATCTGAAGTATGTAATACTGTGGCTGTAGGAAGTAAGACTGGGGATGCTAGGTGGAATGATGAAATCCGCGTGGCTGTTAACGAGAAAAAGCAAGTGTACTCAAAAAAACTCAATACTAAAGGTTTTAGCGACGAGAAAAGGACTAGACAAGAAAATGATTCTAGGGATAAAAACAGAAGAGCAAAGATACTAGTCAAAGAAAGCAAGGATACAATCAAAGCGGAAGAAGATAAAAAAATGCAAAATGATTTTGGAGAAAATTATAAATTATTTTTTGAATTGTTTGAAAAGATTAGAAAAAGAAGTGCTAGCATGGAGTTTGTCGGAATTAGGAATACTGATGCCGAAATAGTATGGGATTTGGTCCAAGTGAAAGACTGTACGAGTGATCCTTTCAAGAAATTGTATGCAGGTTAAGATATGTAGCATAACAACCGTGACACAGAAGAGGATACTTTAGACAATCCTGTTGCAGGTGGCGAACAAAGAATCAATATCCGCGACATTATATTCGTAATTAAGAAACTAAGAAATGGTACTGCTGCTAGTGTGGATAGTATGACCGCTGAAATGCTTAAGAGAGGTGGCGGATATTTGTTTGTGTGACTGAGCAAATTCATGAATACGTGTGCTGAGAACGGTGAAGTTCCAAATGATTGAAGAAAGGCAATAATCATTCTACTCTACAAGGAAAAGGGAGATAAAGGTGACTTTACTATCTACAGAGCGATTAGCCTACTAAGAACCCTAAGCAAAATATTCACCAAAAGACTTATCAGGTAAGACCATGGGAATAACTAAAGGAAGGATCTGGGAAGTCCAATTTCGATTTATACCAAGAAGATAATGTACGGATCAGATATTTAGCTTGAGGCAGATCACAGAAGAAAGTTCAAGAGTAAACAACAAATTTTTGTGTGAATTTGTTGACCTGAAAAAAGCTTTCGATAAGGTGGATAGAACTAAACTTTGGGAAGTCCCGAAAGAGTATGGAGCAAATGGTTAGCTTCTAAAAGCAATAAGAAGAATATGTAAGGTTAGTAAAGCGAGTGCAAGAGTGAATAGACAACTGAACGATTGCTTGGATATCAAGCAAGGCGTTAGGCAAATGTTTAAGAATGGCTCTCTGAGACGAAGAAGGTGTTGATCTCAGCACAGTAAAATTGCGTGGACTGGCGTTTGCAGATGATAAGATTGTTACGGCAGAATCAGTCGATGATTTTCAGAAAATAATGAGGAGACTTGATAACAGCATGAAGTGTATGAATATTAAGATTAACTTGAATAAAACAAAAAAAATATTGCGTTCGGAAATAGGGGTGAGAAAACAGTTTGCAACAATTCCTTAAACGAAAATGGAATAGAAAAAGTTGATAATTTCGTGTATCTTGGGTGTTTATTCACTGCTAACCGAAAGATAGATGCAAAAATATCCAGACGAAAAAGCGGAAGTAGAAAGATTATCGGCAGTGTGCAAGCCATTACTAGAAGTAAAAATGTAACGAATAAAGCTTAAGTTTCAATATATAATTCTGTGTTTACACTTATTATGCTGTATGGTAGCAAGACCTAAACGTTTCAAGAAAATATTTGGTGAATCGCTAATGGCAAAAGCCAGTCATGAGTGGATTCTCAAAGAATGGAGTTGTAGAAGGAACATTGATTGACAAGAGTGCAAGAAACTTGCTGAGATGGCTTGGTTATGTTGAGAAAATGCATGAAGGACGCTCCACGATGCAAGTATGTTTAGGTTAGATGGCTGGTAGAGTACCCAGAGGTAGACCGAAGAAAAAACGGTTAGAATGTGTGAATGAGACTCGAGGTCAATCGTTTGTAAGAAGAAGAGTGACGCCTTAAATAAAAGATTTTTGATACTCATCGGCCCTCGTGAAGAGTTTTGCTTAGGGGATGTGGTAGGGATAAAGAGTATGGATCAGTTCAAGTGTTACGTGTGTTACTCCTTGGAAGGAGTTTGACTTAATGGTATAATAATAAAAATAATAAATTTTATTCAACAATAGTTTTTCTTAAAACGTATTATACAATGTACATTGATTAGTGCTAAAGAACTTAACTAGGAGAATAAAGTGATTTTTTAAGCATTTGCTCAGAAGTAACGATGATGGGATTTTTCCGGATCGGGAGATTTGAGACAAGCGACAAACAATGGTAGATCAAGACTATCGAGAGAGGAAGTTTATGGAACGATCTTCGCTCCGTATTTCACGGGGATTTGAACCAAAGACATTTTCACCCAATAAATAGATAGGCTCTGCACTCCGTGTTATACACGGCGATCCTTATTATAAACTCTAACTAGCTACCGCTACTCCTTCCATGTCCCAGGGGTAGAACGATACACTTGATGGGATTCCTAGCCGATGGTGCGGACAATCCCATTTCGACCCTCTCAAAATCACTCGCCTTCGTCTTCGACCCGTTTAGTCGAACGATAACGTTAAGTCGGCCTTCGAGAATCGAATGTAACAAGAACGGCGTAACGTCCAAGCTCCTTGTTAATTAATCAAAGATTTATCGCTCCACCTTCATTTTACCATACTTCAAAGCTAGATTCGTTTTATTTGATATTTTCATCTCTGTGTAAACAATCTTTTGTATGATAAAAGTGATCAAAGTCAAAAAGAAATAGTATAGGGGAGACTACCCTACAGTTGAGAACGACTAAAGGGGTTATATGTACCTGTGTTTGGAAAAATAAGGGTTTTTTCATAATCGTTTTTAGTCATAATGATAAAATTCTATTAGAATATACTTCAGAGTATCAATTAGCTTATGTTTCGAGGTAATTGTATGAATTTTTTCAAGAGAAAATCTTGACACATGGGGGGTATATTGTCGTTACCCGAAAACACCTTTTTTTCATCATCACTTGCAGTGAGCATGATAAGTCTGAAATGGCTTATCCTATATCAGAAAACCAAAAAGATTCCATCAGAATACTTTCATATGGAGTCCGTAGACGAAGAATTTAGCGAAATTACGATTTTTTCCAAAATGGTGATGATTTTTCCAACATGTTAGATTTTCGAGGTTCCGGCAATTCCATTTTTTAGCCAAAAATTAATTTTGAGCATAAAAATAAACACCTTTTCTTTATTCACGTGTTTCACCCAAATGCAATTTTTCTACAAAAATATTTAATTGAATATACAGGCCTCCTTTAAATATGAAAATCTCTCTTTTTGTTGCAAATTGACATAATTAAACGCTGTGGAATTTTTGGTATCTACTGTAGGACGGTCTTTCCTAGAAGCTTCTTTTTATAGGTGATTGCCAAAAAGTTGACAACTTAAAGTCCCAATCAGTTTCCACTCTTCCTTTGGAAAATAAATTTCTTCTACATGTGTCTCAGCAAAATACTTATATCAAAACACAATTCAGTAAAGTTTCAAAATTTTTAAGCAAATTCATTCAGAAATTTTGAATAAAACAGTACGCAAAATGTCTTGCTATATACCTGCTATAATGCAGGCTGAAATTGTTAGTTTTATAGTATTCGCGAAAATATAAGTATAGTTAAGAATAGATTCATCAACGTTTATTCCAAATAACAATAAATAGTAATCACAAATATTGCGTGATATTTTTTATAAAATGTCCAGTAACGCTCCATATTAATTTATCATGCTATAAAATGAGAGAATATTTTGAAAGGCTGAGGTCAAAATCAAATAAATCGTAAAAACAGTAATTTTCCCATATGTTTAAATATTCTTATCTGAACTGCATGTATTTTTCAAAGATTTTCGAAATTTTTTCGTTTTTGAAAATCTCACTGACTAAAATGGTCAAATTTTGACAATCACCCATATATGTATAGAACTAGTGAACGACTCAAGGAAAAAATAATGAAACATAATTGATATATAAAAATAAACCGAATACCAAGACATTTCGAGAAAAAATAGACAAACAGATATTCATGTTGAAAAAAATTCACATTTCTTGGATTCAAGAAACATGCTAACAAAAGCGGATTGTATTTCCAAAATAATAAGCTTGGAATCGTTTTGGGTTTGAAGAAATTTGAATTGTCTAATTAGGTCTAATTGTGTGTCAGAATGATTTGGTATTTATATATCTTATTCTATAGTAAAAGTAAGGGAACACGTATTCCACAATTTGATCAGATATTTTTTTCAATTATGACAATGCTTCGAAGGTTACCTGAGAATTCTCAAAAACTGACAGATTTTTTTTTCAAAATGCAATATTTTCTGAACGAGCCCAGGTATTCGGGATTTTTTTTGTCATACGCGAGAATTTTCGCTCTTTTAATTGATTCCAACAAAAATTTTAAAATGTAGAAAAATGATAAAATGGTGGCTGTTTTTATAAAATTGCAGTGTCCTCTACAACAGTTTATATTATACGCCACTTGACACAGAAACCATTTTGTACCAAAATTCACATATTAGATGACCTTATACCAAATTGCACATAATGCACTGCTTTAGAGCACGCTTCAAATCCTGAAAGTGGATTTTCATGAAAAACCATCTCAATTTTTACTTTATTTTGATGAATATAAGATAATATGATAATAATTCATGCTGGCTAAACCATTTTCGAGGCCAAGAAAATTTTTTTCTTAAATATAATTTTTGATTTTTTTCTCGTAAACGATGCAAGATGTCACAAAAAAGCAGAAGGTATTTTTGTACAACTTTTCTATATGTGCAAAGTCTTATCTGAATATTTTTTTGCGCCTTTCATTGTTTCCGAGAAAAGTTCGGAAATTCGATTTTTTTTGCAAATAATTGTTTTCTATGTGAAACAGTGGTTTACCAAAAACGAAATTTAGAGGATTTGTAGTGCATATTACTATATATTTTTCTAAAAATGAAAAAATAAACGTGGGTTCGTCGAGAAAATGCTTTTTGAAGAATATTAGATAAACAGCCGCCATTTTGTCATTTTTAGGAATTAAAAAAAATGGATCAATTGTATGGGCGAAAATTCCAACTGCTAAGAAAAAAAGGAAGAAAATTCTGAATAGATACGCTCGTTCGGGAAATATTGCATGTTAAAAAAAATTCCTGTCAGTTTTTGAGAATTCGCAGGTAATCTTCTGATTATTGTGACAAATAAAAAATGATTTTTTTGGTCAAACTGTAAAATACCTTTTCCTTTGTTTTCACTATAGTATGATATATCTAAATACTAAATCATGCTGACACCGTGCCCTAGACTTTTCTTGAAATTTCGCATGCTTCTTCCATTGTGATGATTTCAACAACGAATAATACAGATGGTTTTGAAAATATTCCTTTTCTTGTCCAGATTTTCCAGAATAGAAGATTTTCAACTTAAAACTATTCAAAAATAAGGAATGATAATTTTTAAAGCATAAGAATCAAAATTAAAAAAAAGAAATTAAGTTTTCAGAGAAAATGTTTTAATCCTGAGATATGAGGAAAAATCTAAATAAAATTTGAAAATGACAGAATATGAAATATTTCATTGCAATTGGTTTGCACAGGAAATCAAAACTTATAATGAATTGTAACTTGAAATCCTTCAAATGATATATAGTGAGTAATCTTCGATAGTTGAAGTTTCAAAATTGACATTTTCATGATTGATCTTTAATAATAATCCAAGTAAATTTACTTCTTACAACAACAAAAAAAAATTTCAATTGCACTTTCGAATGTTTTTGAATTATAAATTAAAAGCGTTAATACTGATTTGTCAGCCTGAAATGTTCAAAGTTCAATAATTTCAAATTGAAAGCCTGGAAAGTTGGGTAAGTTTCAGTTTGAAGTGATTCAAATGGACAGCATTTCAATTGAACATTTGTGAATTACAAGCCTTTAGAATTGCATAAATTCGATTTCGAAGATTAAGGAATTAAACAATCTGTAAATGAGAAATATTTAAAAATTGACATTTGCAAAGCGGAAGCCATGAAAAATTGTACAATCCTTTTATGTGTTTAGAATCGTACCATATCAAAGAAACCCTTAAGGGGTTATATTTGCCTGTGCTCAGGAAAATTGAAGGATTTTTGTTACATTCATGCATTAAATTCGGAGGAAAGTTATCGAGTCCGATGTATGAATTTGTTGATGTGTGCAATTTCGCATAAATAAATCCCCAAGAAAATGAAAAAAATAAATAGATTTTTGAAAATTTCACAGTGCTGTAGTCCCTTAAGATCTGAAAAGAAGGGACGAGCTTGTAACCAGCCATTTTTGACCAATGGTTCTGGTTTTATCCATCGATAATGCTCTTTGAGAAATAAAAAATTTCATTTTATAGCAAAACTATGCGAGGTACGAAAAAAATATATATAAAATATATATATAATAAATAAATTATATATATATATATATAATAAATATATATAATAATATAATAAATATATATA
>JAUMHM010000088.1:10106891-10123373 GCA_032362435.1 Melikaiella ostensackeni
ACTTTCAAAGTTTTTGTTAAGAATTCGTCCTGCTTGTTCAAAAATTTAACTATTTTTAACTATTTTATAGAAAATTCGTCTTTTTTGGTAGAAAATTGACCTCCTTCAAAAGTGCAACTGTTTGCTTGAAAAATAATCTGTTCCTGTAATGGATTGAACTGCTATGTCGAAAATTCGTCTTTTTGGATGAATTCAAATGTTTTCTTTAATTAAAATATTTTTTGGTTGACATATCGACTATAAAATTTCTTGTTGAGGATTCATCTTTTTGTTTTAAAATTGATCTACTTTGTTGAAAATTTATTTTTATTAGATTGAAAATCATTTTTCTTAACGCAGAATTCAACTATTCCATTTACGGTTGAAAATCAACTATTTTTTACTTAAAAATTCAACTATTTGGTGGAAAATTATTTGGATTGTTTTGAAATTGATATATTTTGTTGAGAAGTTGTTTTTATTAGATTGAAAATACATTTTTTTAAAGGAGAATTCAACTATTCCATTTTCGGTTAAAAATCAATCTGTTTTTAGTTAAAAATTCAACTATTTGGTGGAAAATTATTTGGGTTTAGTTGAGGATTCAATTGTTTCGTTGGAAACTTGTCTTTTTGGTAGAAAATTAATCTTCTTGGTTGGAAATTTAACTATTTGTTTGAAAATTAATGTTTTTTGTTTGAAAACTCGTCCTTTTGGTAGAAAAATTATCTTTTTGGTCAAAAATGTAACTGTTTGGTTGAAAATTATTTGGTTTTGTTTGAGGAATCAACTATTTCGTTGGAAATTCGTCTTTTTGGCAGAAAATTAATCTTCTTGGGCGAAAATTCAACTAATTCTTTGACAATTTATGTATTTTGTATGAAAATTTGTGTTTTTGGTAGAAGATTAATCTTTTTCGTAAAAAGAGCGACTATTTGGTTGAAAATGATTTGGTTTTAGTTGGGGATTCAACTACTTTGTTTCATCTAGAGATTCAACTATTTTGTTCAAAATTCGTCTTTCTTGGTCGAATTCAATTAATTTAGGTTTTAAATTAAAATCTTGGTTGAAAGTGGTTAGAAAATTTTTCTTTTCATTGAAGATTTATTATTGAAGTCGAAAATTCATCTTTATAGTTGAATATTCAACTATTGAATTTTTGGTTAAAAATTTGTCTTTCTTATTGAAAAATTCAACTAATTGGTTGAAAATTCATGTATTATGTTGAAAATTCATTTCTGTTGGTTGAAGATGGAACTACTATACTTTGTTAAAAATTCACGTTCTTGGTTGAAGATTCATCATTTAATTTAAAAATTCAACTATTTTATAAAGAATTCGCCTCTTTTTGCTCTAAAATTAGACTGTTTTGTAGAAAATTTGTCTTTTCAATCTGAAAATTCAACATTTTAGTTGAGTTTCTTTTTATCGACGGGAAGATCTTACTTGGTTGAAAATTCAATTCTTTTGTTAAAAATTCGTCTTTTTGTTAAAAAAACTAATCTTCTTGATGAAAATTCATCTCTTCGGTTGAAAATTGAATTATTTGGATGAGAATTCATCTATTTTGTTGTGAATGTAATACTTCAACTCGAAATTTTAGAGATTTAAAGCGCTTCAAGTTAGATTTTCTAACATTATTGAAAAACTTATAACGCAATAAATTACGCAATTTTTTCAAAAGAAAATTCACTTTTGTTGTAACAGGTTGAATTTATACTAGACTTTCCTCTAAGTTGTAATATCTTTGGATTCTTTTTTTACGAACAATTTTTTTACGTAAGCCTGGAAAACGTGGAAGACCTGGAAAACTTGGAATTGCCAGGGAATTCTTACTTACCTGGAAAAACCTGGAAAAACCTGGAAATGTCAGGGAATTTTTTCACTATTATTTTCACTATTCTCAGGGAAATATCTTTCATTTGAAGAATTAATATGCTAAATATGCACTGAATTTTGACTATGAAGATAAAATAAAAATTTGTTTCAATTATCATTCAAATTCTTGTAATTTAGGAACAAATCCAAGAAATGAACAATTATGTTTTTAGTATTATTAATTCATTTACTAATTCGATGGTGATAATTAATCTATTTAAAAATATCTTGTGATCATTTTTCAAAACTTCTCAAATGAAACACAGTAAATAACTAAATTAAACACAAGATCAATTCCCTACCGAAAAAAGTGAATTGACGACAAAAAGTTCGAACCATCAACACAAAAAAAATTTTTCATGAAACAAACTGTTGCAGTTTCAACGAATAAAAGATTAAATTTCTACCGAAAGGAATTAATTTCCAGACCAGAAAGACGAATTTACAACAAAAGTGTTGAATTTTCAATCCGAAAATATGAATTTCCAAAGTAAATGATGAATCTTTAACAAACAAAAAAAAATGAATTATCAACAAAGTAGTCCCACTTTCTACCAAGCAGTTCAATTTCCAACCAAAAAAGATGAATTTGGAGAGTATAATGTAATACTTGATATTTCAATCAAAAAATATTTCGAATTTGAATGAAATAGTTCAATTTCTAGTTGAAAAAATTAATTTTCCGCCAAATTAGAACGAATTTCCAACAAAAAAGTTCAATTCTCAACCAAAAAGAGGAATCTTCAACCGTATTAATTTATTTAAAAAAAATAGTTCCACTTTCAACCAAGTAGTTGAATTTCCCACCCAAAAAGTACGATTCTTCAACAAAGCAGTTAATACTCAACTAAAACAGATGAATTTTCAACAAAACAGTTAACTTTACAACTAACACAATTATTTTCTATCAGAAAAGACGAATTTTCAACAAAATACATAAATTTTTATCCACATAATTCAATTTTCAACCAGAAACGATTCAAATTTCAAATCGAAAATAGTTGAATTCAACCAAAAAGACCATTTTTAACAAAATACGTAATTTTCAATCAAATAGTTGAATTTTAAACAGAATCGTTTGGATCCTCAACAAAAATAGATTAATTTTCTGCAAAAAAGTTGCATTTTTAACCAAGAAAATGAAATTTCTAGCAAACAAGATGAATTTTTGAACCAAAAAGACGAATTCTCTCCAAAACATTTCAAATTTCAACCCGAAAATATGAATTTTCAACCAAAAAGTTAATTTTCAAGAAAAGAGTTAAATTTTCTACCAAAATAGTTGGATCCTTGACAAAAATATGAATTTTCAATGAAAAAGTTATTATTTCACCCATTTGGATATTTACGAGGACTAAAGAAACATTATTTATAAGAAAATCGCGAAATTGGATACATATTCCGATTTTTTCATGTTAATTACTTAAAATTTAATCATTCATGGGTGGATAATAAATTTAGTTTATTCAAGTATTATGTGATCTGAATGGCTCCATATTAATAAACATTCTACCTGGAAAAATCTAGATTTACCTGGAAAAAACCTGAAATTGTCAGGGATTTTTTTTTCCAAGATTTGAGTAGACACCCTGATGGCAGCCATTCTTAAACAAATTTAAAGAGTTTCATAAAATTTATTGATTTCTCATTAAAAGTTTTTTTGTTATCTTTTTTTGTTGAAGTCAAAACATATTTTTTTATTAATATGAAATATCTTTTTTGGATAAAATCCATGAAAACTGCATTCTATCAATAATTTCTTCTGTAATGCATCCAATCTAAGTTTTTACTAATTGAATGCATTCTTTAATACATTTATACTGGAATTTCAGTAACATCTATCATTAAATCACATTCCGCCAAATTTTTAATATCACACTGAAAACCATATTAACAAAAACAGGAAAATAAGCATTGATAAAATAATTTTTTATATAACTTCCTGGGTATAAAATCCAAAAAATTGTAATCCAAGGTTTTGCGAACACTTCCCCACAACACTAATTGAACATACATTTGAATCGTTTTTCAAATTGTTTTTTAATTTTGTTGATCTTCTTTTTCTTCTCGAAGATAGAAACAATTATCCACCTCTTTAGTATAAATTTTTTTAATTTTGACCAAATTCTTTACCGGGAAAAAGATTTAGGAAAACGAAGTGTAGCATTTTATATATATTTACAGTATATTTAGAAAAAGCAAATGTATAGTTGACTATAAAATATATCAAATACGTTCGAAATGAAAAAAATCTGTAAAAATCATAAGATTAGAGAAAAATGTAACCAAAGTACTTAATGGTACACAATAACAAAATGCACATATTGTCCATATGGCCACCTTATTTTTTGATAAGTAACAGGTTAACATTTTAATTAGTTGTAAAAATAAAATTGTATGTAAATCCTCTCGGCGACCATATTTTATGATAAGTACCAGACTAACATCTTAATCAGTTGTGAGATTGAAAGAACCTGAAAAAATTATTACATGATTCATGTACACAAAACATGGAGAATTAAGGAAATAGATCATAGTGCCAAAATCAAACTTTGTGGGTTGATTTAGAACCAATCTATTCAGATTATTCCATTCTTCAAAAAAGGAGAATGTATTAAGCCAAACCAATAACATATTTCTAAAAAATTGCTAACTTCCTCAAATTTGTAAACTATATTCAAGTAAAACCCAATAAGTTCACAAATCAAAATTAGACTCCAAGGCTACCCGGTTTTTTGGTTCATTAAGGACTAAATAGACATTATAGACATTATAGACTAAATTCTGAATCTTCATATTTGGGGCTAAGACTTTCTGTATAGTTTCCTAAAATCTATTAGCATTCTTCCAACAGATGACTCTTAGGAGGGTTTGGGACTGGTTATTTTCTCAACAAAATGTTGAAATTACCGTTTTTCTGAATTTTCTTCCCGGTAAAGAATTCTTCTTATAATTTAAGAAATTTATATTTAAAAAGTGAATTATTGTTTATATCTTTAAGTAGAAAAAGAAAATCAACAAAATTGTAAAAACTTAGAGGAAAAAATTAAAACGTTTGTTCAATAAGTGTTGTGAGGAAGTGTTTGCAAAACATTGAATTACAATTTTTTGGATTTCATACGCAACAAGTTCTATGAAAAATTATTTTATCTACTCTTATTTTCCTGTTTTTTTATATGATTTTCAGTGAAATTGATGAAAATTTCGTGAAATGTGATTTTATGATAGATGTTACTAAAAGTCCGGTATGAAGGTATTAAAGAATGTATTCAATTAGTAAAAACTCAGATTGGATGCATTACAGGAGGAATTATTGATAGAATGCAAGTTTCATGGGTTTTTTCCATAAGAGATGTTTCATATTAACAAGAAAATATGTTTTTACTTCAACAAGAAAAAACAAAGAAACTTTTAATAGAAATATTAATAAATTTAATAAATCTCTTCGAATTTAGTCGAGAAGGGCTGCCATGCAAAGATACGCATAACTTTATAGTGTCTTCCATTTAAGAATAATATAACAAAAAATGTCTTTATAAGAAAGTGAATTTCACATTGATCTTGAAAATTTTTGATTTTAATAATAAAATGAAAAGATTATCCAAACAACATTTGATAATAAAAAATATTTTATTTTTCGAACTGTCTACCGTTACGGAATTTTCCGTAAGACCATCCCCTTTTCAGCTCGTTCAGGGCTAAAGTTACGAAATTTTCCCTAACTCTAGCCCTGGCGCTATACTTGACCGGATTAGTCTTACGGAAAATTCCGTAACACTAGTCAGTGCCTTTATTTTTACATCCAGGTAATATTTGAATTTAATTAATATATGTTTCAATATTTATAACTGTAGTTATCCTAAAAATTACCCCTGATGAAGTCTGAATTGACTTCGAAACATGTTGGTCTCCAGTAGTATAAAAAATACTCTAGAAAGAAAGAATGTTTTGTTGGTTTTGGTTGCCTCTTTCCTTTTTCTTCCTCTTTTTTTTTGTTTGTACATTTATTGTTCATTTGTCTCTAATGACCCAGAAAAGCGGATAGTCCCGAAGTCTTATTTTGATTTGTGAACTTTTTGGGTGTTCCTTTTTCAGTACACAAAAAATTTTCATAAAAAAGTAGTTTTCATTACAATCTTTAAGAAATTTTAAAAGAGAGATGTGAAGAAAAGATTTGTTCCAATCTGCAGGGTTGCCTATAAATACTTAAGATTTCTTTTCATTGAGGTGTTAATGGTTAACTCAATTTACCAAAACACATCTATTTTTATTTAATGTATTACAATTGTCGCGTCATCATTTCAGTGATTTTGTGAACAATGGAAAAAGAAAACAAATTTCGTGTTCTCATTGAACATTTTCATTTGAGAGGGAAAACGAGTAGAGAAGCTGAAGAAAAGCTTGATAAGAATTATAGCGTATTTGTTCCAACGAATACAACAGTCAAAGTTGGAAAGAGCTGATGTTTCTCAATCCGATTTGGGCATGTTCGAGCGTAATCCAAAGGAGTTCTTGCACCGTCTTGTAACCGTTAACGAAACCTGGATCCACCACTATACGCCTGAGACAAAGTAGCAGTCAAAGCTGTGGATACTGTCTGGTGAAAGTGCGCCAAAGAAGGCGCAAGCTGTTTTGTCAGCTAGGAAGGTGATGACTACAGCATTCTGGGATTCACGACAAATTATCCTCATTGATTACTTGGAGAAGGGTAAAACTATAAGAGGAATGCAATATGCATCATCATTGGACCGTTTGAAAGCCAAACGACAAAAACAACGGCCACGATTGGCGCACAAAGAAGTGCTTTTTCATCACCTCAACGCACCGGCTCACACCTCCGCAATCCAGTGGCAAAAATACACAGACTGGGCTTCGAATTAATTCCTTATCCACCCTATTCTCCACACTTGGCTCCATGCGAATTCTTCCTTTTCTCAAATTTGGAGTATATGCAAATTTAAAAAAAAAAGTTGTTTTATTATTTAGGCCCGGGACTTTTCAAACGACATAGTTCAGTCTCCCTAGAATTTCAACCGGCTCGCATTCGTTGATGAGGTAGTATGAGGGGCCAAGAGAGAAGTGCTGTGAGCTCAGCGGAGGTTAGCAGCTCCGTAGCCACAAGGCGAGCAGTTCGGACACTCGCTCGCATATTTTGCATTTATGTTGAAAAATTTTTTTTTGGTTAAACACTAATTTTTTAAATGACAATTAAACTATTTTATTTTTGGTCGAAAATTTATGTTTTGGGTCAAAAATGGAGATTGGAAATGAGTTTGACTGTTTTTGAATTGACGGTTCGTCTTTCACTGAAAGAAAAGCTTAGTTGTTCTTCTTAAAATACCTTCCAATTAAAAAATTGACATTTTATTATTTATTCGTAAATCTAAGCAATAAGTAGGTTTTAAGTGGATTATATCTTCTTCAATGGTTCATGACTCTTTTAATATCAATTTAAAAAAATGTTGTTTACTACAGTTACGATAGTGTTCTTCATGCTCTTTTTATCGAACATGAACATCATTAGTGACCTGGAAAAATGTTTGATAACCGGAAATGACCAGAAATTTATTTTTGTTTCTAGAAGCCAACCTCAAATATGTTAGATTCATATTGTAAATTCTACTGCTAATATTGTGCAATAGTTTTTAATTGATAGCCCTAATGATTCAGCAATTCTGAATTGAAATCCTTCCGAATCGATAATAGTTTCAAATTTAAATACGAAAAATGTCACAAGAATTTCACTATTAAATCCTTTGAAATTGCAAAATTTTATATTGAATGCTTTGATAGTCGATTTTAAATCTAATTATTGTAGATTTAAATATTCTTAATTGTTTCGTTTCAACTTTAAACGTACAAAGTTGTCTGGTTTTTTAAATCATTTGAAATTGTAGAATATGAAATTGTGAGACATTTTACTTACATATTTTTCAGTTCAAAGAATTTTGATTAAACAATTTTTAATTAAGTGACTCCAGAATAAATTCAAAGCAATTAAAATTCAAGAAAAAAAATTTTCAAACTAAAGCCTCAAAAATTAGAAGATTTTAGAACTAGGCGTTGAAAATTTTTTCTTTTTTAAAATTTGAAAATGTTCCGAAATACTGAACATTTTAAACTCATCTAAAAAAAATCGAATTGATGGGCTTAAAATTGTACAATTTCAAAATTTTGAATCTTAGCGATCTTGTTTTTTTTCAATTATTAATTTTCAATGCAATGTCTTAAAATTGTGCGATTTTCAGTTGAAGATTTGAAAAAATTATTCACTACAAAACAAGCATTCAAAACTGACTCACTTTGTATTACACACATCAAAAATGGAAGAGTCTTCTATTGCAAATATTCAAAATTGAAGAATTTTCCATGGTAAATCTTAAAAGTTGAACTGAAATTGACAAAAAACGTTTAAAATGATATAATTTTAAACTACAATCATGCTTCATTAATTAATATTTAATTGTCCATCTTGAAAATCAAAGACTTTTTTATTGCAAATTGATAAAATTTAATAAATTTTTATTTTAAATCTACAAAATTGAATAAGTTTCAATTTTGAATCTTGAAAATTCAATAATTTCAATTTCAAAGCTTTAAAATTAAACTTTGAAGGAAAGGATTCAAAATTACATCATTCTACACTATCAATATTCCGAATTATAGTAACTTTAATTGTAAATCTTGAGAATTAAAGAATTTAAAATTGCTAATCTGTAAATTTGAATTTTCAACTTTATATTCAAAATTGAATAATTTTCAATTTTAAATCTTTAAACTTGAACTATTGCATATAAAGAATTATAAATAACATCATTTTAAATCAGAAAAATCACAAATTAATGGATCATTAATCATGAATCCCAAGAATTGAATAAATTTTCAATTTGAATTCTCAAAACTGAATAAATTTCAATTTTAAATCTTGAAAATTCAATAATTTCAATTTCGAAGCTTCAAAATTAAACTTTTTCGATAAAAGCATTCAAAATTATACCATTTTACGCCATCAATATTCCGAATCATAGTAGCTTTAATTGTAAATCTCAAAAATTGAAGACTTTAAAATTGCTAATCTGTAAATTTGAATTTTCAACTTCATATTCAAAATTGAATAATTTCCAATTCTAAATCTTCAAAATTGAACTATTGCGTATGAAGAATCATGAATCACATTATTTTAAATCAGAAAAATAAAAAATTAAAGAATCTTTAATCATGAATGTTAAGAATTGAATAAATTTCAAATTTGCATTCTCAAAATTGAATAAATTTCAATTTTAAATCTTCGAAACTGAATGATTTAAAATCTTTAATTTTCAAAATTGAACTATTCCAAAAAAAGCATTCATAATTACATCATTGTATACTGTATTTATTCCAAAGTATTAAATCTTCAATTGAATATCTTAAAACTTAAAGAATTTAGAATTTCAAATCTATAAAATTGAAAATTTTCTAATTTTACAACTCCAAAATTGATATATTCCAAAAAAGAAACGTTCAAAGTGGCATTATTTTCTATTTCACACAATGAATATTTAAGAGCTCTCAATTGCAAGTATTCAAAATTGAAGAATTTTTCACTGTAAATCTTCAAAATTGAACTACAAATTCTAAAAAAAGCGTTCCAAATTACATTATGTTAAAATGTAAACATTCCAAATTGATGAACCTGCATCTGTCAATCTTAAAGATTGAAGAATTTTCAATTGTTAATTTCGGAAATGAACTATTGAAAAAAATGTTCTTAATTATAAACCTTCAAAATATAAATCTTGAAAATTGAATAATTTGCAATTCTATATTTTCAAAATTCAAGAATTTTCAATTGTAACTCTTCAAAATTGTAGAGATTTAAATTGAAAATCTTTAAAGTTAAAGGGTTTTTGATTTTGATGATTTACATTTGAAATTTCTTCAATTTGGAAGACTTGGAGTTGAAAACTTCTGACTTTTGATCTACACAATCAGAAAGATTTAAAAAATTTCATTTTTATTTCTTTAAAATTACAGAGTTTTCAATTGTAAATCTTCAAAATTAAACTATTCCAAAAACAACGTTTTAGAATTACATGATTTTAAATTACCATATACACATTTAAAACTGAAGAATCTTCATTTGCAAATTTTCAGCATAAAATTATTTAAAAAAGATGTTCGAAATTTCATAAATTTACACTATAAACATGCAAAATTGAAGTAGTTTCCGATTAAAATTGAAGTTTTATGAAAGCTAATCTAGCTCTTTTGATATTTATTTCAATCAAAACTTAAATTGTATTAATGTAAGCATATATTTTAATTTGATAATTGAATGCAAACTTGGATCTGTTCATTCTCCACAACTGGATATCCTTCTTGTTTTTATATATTGTTATGAGACGTGTCAAACTTTTAATTTGATTAATAATCAATCCGTGAAGTGATAATTGGCGAATGTTCAGCGAATCAATTGACTGCCTTTTCATGATCGATAACAATTCAATTTGAATAACGATACATTGTTCATATCAGTACAGAATATTAGTTCAGATAAACTGCTTGACACCAATTGTGTGTACGATTCGTTTTCCGAAGGTTCATAATTGAGTTAAAAACTGTTTATAAAAAAGTGTTAAAAATGAATTTATCTTTACTAATACTCACGTTTGCATTTTCGTCGGCTGCAGGAAATACTTTAGATAAGATGGCACTCGATGATCTGGTAATTATTAATAAAACTAAGGATGTGATAAATACTTCAATGAAACTAGTGTTAAAAAAGTAAAACAAAATTTGAGATATTATTTAAAAAATCTTTGATGGATAATGAACTTTTAATGATATAAGATAAAAAATAATTGCTTGAATATGATTTACAGTCTAAGGAGGATCAGACCTTGGTCCATAATGAAGTAAACAAATTTTTGAACACAACAGGGGAAAAAATCGCCAGTGCATTGAAAGAAAAAAATAATGGTGATAACAAGAAAGCTCATCCAAATGTACAAGAAATTAATATGAGATCAGCCTTTGCTGAACAGTGGCCAATAAAAAATCCTGCTTATTGTACCTTAATTACCTGGATAAGGTGGGCGCTACAAACAATGAAACTTGTGTACGAAAAAGGCTTGAATATTCTCAGATTTCACGCTTCTTCAAATCTATAATTGTGACTGGACTACAAAATCATTTTTAAGTAGACGAATTTGAAACCGAATAATCTGAATATATATTTTTATTCCTTTCAAGTGATGGATGGATACATAGAAAAATGTTTGTGAAGATATTATACTTGTAATTAACGCGGATTCAGAATAACAATTTTTAGTTACTGTCCTGCCACCTAGGACATGAATAAATTCTCATTTAATATTTTCCTTAGCATAGAAAATTTCTTCATTCATAAATCTGCAGGACATTATCGTTCTTCTGGCGAAAAAAGTCCACTTAATTGCCCGAAGGGAAAGTAATACTCAGGACAGAGTAAAAACGCCTCTTGTTCTTAATGAAATATAAAATTAACTCAAGCTATCTTTCTGGCTTAATTATGCTTCGCATGAGAGTTAACGATGCACGAAAAATGACCAATTGATGGGTTTCATGAGTTGCTATATTTTCATAATTAATTTTTATCTTTACTCAAAATTTCAATATATGTGAAATCTTCATTTTTTCAGACAGAAGATGGTAAACATTGTACGCTTCAATTCTTCGAATTTGGAAGCTTCCAATTTTAAAATGGCAAATTTTAGGAATTTATTTCAAATTATTAATTTTTTAAGGTTGGAATGAAAAATGCTGAATATTTGAAATTGTTTCATACTGAAGACTTTGAAGTGAAACTGCGAACGTTTAAAGCATCATTTAGAATCTTCGAATCTTGATGCTAAGATGATGAGATGAATGATTTACCTAGGTACAGAATTTATACTTTAAATCACAATTACGACAGTTAGATAAAGCTGCTTTCATTGAATTTCCAGTCAATTTTCTTACAGTGTTTTTGAAAATTTTCACATCAAAAATATTTGTCAAAAATCGGTTGCAATAATTTGAATTCGTTTGGAATAATTTGGTTCCATTGAAAACCCCATACAGGTTCACGATCGGTGAACAAAAAAGTATTATCATTTGCTCCTCGAATGAATCTCTTAGTAATGACAGATAAATAGTTAGTATAATAAATTGTTTTCTGAAATTTCGAATAAATTATCCTCAAATCAAATTGATAGGATAGAGACACTCGAGGTACACCGCGATAATGTGTGGAAAGTGAGAATTACCGTCTCTCAGATCGGTCGATGCTAACTAATTGTTATTATAAACTTACAGTATAGGTTTAATCATAATAGCTTCGGGCTAATTGGATAGATAATTAAGGGTAAAGGTAATTACTAGCGTATACAGTATACAGTGCTCATATCCGTCCCGTACATCCATGCTGCTCGTTGCTTATACTAGTCGATATGGCTTTAGGCTAAAACGCGTTTATGAGGTGCACCATCCGCCGATGGCTGTCCACCGAAAATTCGCTTCGTCACCCCATGAAACTTGGATCCCTTGACTATTCAACACATTTTGACAAAAGGAATTATTCTTCCAACAAATATTGTATCGTTTTTTATTTTATTCAGAATAATTCAAAGTCGAAGAAGATTGAAAAAATGCAAAATGTGTTTGAAGGAAATAAGAAATTATTTTGGAAATGGGGTTGAGAAGATTGGGAAAGCAAGAACTAGCACTGAGTTAGTCGAAACTAAGAATGCTGATGGTGAAACAGTATGGGATACAGATTACGGACAGAGTGAAAAACTCTATGCGTGATTTTTTCAAGAAATTGTATGGAGGTCAAGCTAAGGAGCATAACAACTTTGACACAGGAGAGGATAAGTGAGACAATCCCATTGTAGGTGGCGAAAGAAAAGTTGATATCCACGACATTATATCCATAATTAGGAAACTAAATAATGGTGAGGCTGCTGGTGTGGATATCACTGCTGAGATGCTTAAGAGCAGTGGCGGATATTTGTTTATGTGGTTGAGTGAGTGTATGTATGCGTGTCCTGTGAATGGTGAAGTTCAAAATGAATGGAAGAAGGCGATTATCTTTTCACTCTACAAGGGAAAGGGTGTTAATGACTGTACTGATTATAGAGTGATCAGCGTAATAAGTACAGTGGGAGAAATGTTTACCAATATACTTATTGGTAAGGTCATGAAAATAACTAAAGAAAGGATCTGGGAAGTCAAATAAACTAAACTTTGGGAAGTACTGAAAGAGTGTGGAGTGAATGGTTGGTTTCTGAAAGTAATGAAAACAATATAAAAGGGTAGTAAGGCGAGTGTCAAAGTAAATGGACAACTGAGCGATTGATTTCATATTGAGCAAGCTGTGGGGCAAGATTGCATTATATGCTCCTAGATGTTTAACACGAGGCTTAGCAATAAAATGACCAGACTGATGTTCTAAATTTTTTTTTACTTTCTGGAAAGATTCATCCAAGACCGAATAAATGGTCACTTATCCAAAAGAGTTCAACTTGAAAATGGCGTAACCCAAGGATCTGTTCTCAGTGTGACTCTTTTTTAATAACATTCAATGACGTCACCAAATGTATTCCTCGACCAATTAAAAAAAATGCCTCCGCTGATGATCTCACAATCTCTTGTAGTGGAAGAGATCTCCTTATTACACAAGAAATGATCCATAGCTGTCTCAATAATTTTCAAGAATGGTCAAGAAAAACTGGTTTCAATTTTTCCAAAACCAAACACCAGTGCATCTTATTCTCTAGAGAAAAATCCTGTGATCAGGCTCCCACCTTATATCTGGAAAACCAAGAGCTGGAAGTGGTAGATACAATGAGAGTTCTAAGGCTTTTTTTGACAATAAGCTTAACTGGATCCCCCACCTCAAACATCTAAAATCAGATTGTAATAGAAGTTGACCAAAAACTATTGATCAATACCTACAAGGCCGTTGTTAGATCCAAACTAGACTATGTCTCTATATTGTATATCTCAGCCAATACAAACGCCTCAGATATGATCTCTCCCATACACAACGCTGGAATAAGAATTGCTATGGGAGCCTTTCTCTCGAGTCCAACTAGTATCTTCGAAGCTAGTGAATCACCATTGGACTACAGAAGAATGCAACTGAGTCTGAACTATGCTACTGCGATAGCCTCAACTCCCTCAAATCCTGCGTACGAAATCTCTTTCTTAAAAACCATGATGACGTCTTCAATAAACATGCCAGAGCTCCAGAGCCTTCATACATCCGAATGAACACACGCCTCCAAGAAATTAATTTTGAACTTCCTGAGATTGATTGCAGAAGTTTTCACAATTTTCCCTCTTCAGAATTTTCAGTACCAACTATCATCACTGACCTTCGTGAATTTCCTAAAAAACAAAACGGAATCTAAAAAGTACAAAAATGCTTAAACTGACATCCGCTATCGAGGCAACTAAAAATACAAGTCACTTTGATCACATCACTCAAGAATTACAAGAGACTTTCTGCAACCTTGGAGACCGAGGGAAAGAAATTTTTCTGATTTCGATTTCATCTCACATACGTATTGAAGGAAATGACAATGCTGAATTTCTAGCTAAATCTGCCTGTTTACTTTCAGAGCCAGAAGTTCCTGTGCCTGTATACTACAAGGATCCTAAAATATGGATCTGTAATCCTATCAAGACCCTATCGAATAAACAATGTAAGAACAGCATAACCACCAAACTGCACCTGATTAATAAGGACATATTTGAAAAAAAAATCAGATCCTTTTAGAAGATTTAAACGATCTAGTGACACTCACTTGAATAAGAATTATCCACACAAATTTGGCACATTACTACCTAATTACGAAAAGTGACCCAGACAAATATGATACCTGCAAAGTACATCTCACCATCAAACATATAATGACGGAGTGCTCAAATTATACAACTAAGCAGAATCAAGATAAAATTGTAACCGACCTCAAGCGAATGCCCACTGATCCAGTTACCTTCAACAAGGTGCTCAACTTTCTCGAAGATATTGGAATCCGAAATTAAATCTAGAGTTTGAATTTACCTTTGTCCCCTTTACATGTGCAAGAGTATTTCTTCCATCTCAATGAACTTTCTGTTGTAATTTTCGGAACTCAACAAAATGAATTGAACTAAGAACAATCTTGACTCTAGCATATAGTATATGTATGACAAATAGAACATATTACAGAATTAATGTAGTCGCTAATGATCACAGCAGCCGATGCTGTTATTCCCTTCAATGTAGTCCCCTTCCCGATCCTCACACCACTTCATACGAATCTGCCATTGTTTGAAGCAATGTTGCATGTCCTTTTCCAAGACGTCTTTCATGAGCCGCGAAACTTTTTCCTTGACAGCATCCACCGACTAGAATCTGGTTCGTTTTAGCTCAGGTTTGATATTCGGGAACAGAAGAGAATCACTTTGGGCTACCTCAGGTGAGTACGGTTGGTGCTCCAAATCAAGAATCATGTTCTTCGCCAAAAACCTCTGGACAGACAGCGCCCTGTGTGTTGGCGCGTTGTCCTGGTGAAGATTTCCCGAACACGGCTCTCCCACATTTCAGGACTTTTTTTTCTTATGCGCTCATAAAGAATTGTCAAAACTTCCTTATAGTAAGCCTGGCTAACAGTCTGACCTTCAGGTACCCATTCAATCTGAACGATTTCTCGGATATAAAAAAAAACTCATCATTGTTTTGATTTTCAACTTGCTGATCCGTGCTTTCTTTTGTCTAGATGAACTGGGAGTTTTCCAACGTACGGATTGGCACTGAGTTTCAGGGCTGTATTAAAAAAACTATGATTCTTCATAAGTTATTACATTTTCCAAAAAGTTTGGATTATTTTCGATGTTCTCCAGAATGTCAGCACAAACGTTCCTTCGAGTTGCCTTTTGCTCAGGAGTGAGCAATTTCGAAACCGTTTTAGCACAAACATTTTCCATGTGTACGTTTTCATTTAAAATTTCTCTCACAGTTTCATTATCGATGTTCATTAATGGTATAATAATAGAATCCAATATTACTTATTCAATTATTACCATTTTTGGTATTCCATTTTTGTAAGTTATTAAACTTGTTGAAGAATTTTCACTCTTCTTTTTCCGAAAAAGCATCAAGTGTTTCGTGAAATTATCAATTAACGCAAGCTCCAGCACAATAGCTGGAAGGTGCTACTGTCGTTTGTACAATGTGTAATGATTCCATCGTGCAGAGCAAGCACGTCTCTGGGGCTGCGCACTGGTTTCTATTTACATCTATTTCGTCCCGTATTGAAATGAGCGCTTTGCAATGCACGAAATAATTTCCAACTACTGGGTACTACAATCTGCTATTCAGTATTCATAATTTACGTTAAGAAAGATGAAAAAGGAGAATTGAATTTCTGATGAAGAAATTCCATCGTCATTCAAGAAATGTTTACGGGAAATTGTAAGGGAGAAATTTAATTAATATTGAATAAAAAATATGAAAGAGGTTTTATTCTTATGTGAATGTACATGGGAAAAGTTTTTGGAGAAGAGAGTGTTTAACTTAAATTTGGCTGTAGGTTGGTTTAGTACCAATCTATTCAAATTATTTTATTTTTCAGA
>JAUMHM010000088.1:10133739-10184249 GCA_032362435.1 Melikaiella ostensackeni
AAATGGGAAAAGGTGAGGGGGTCGATGGGGGAGGGGTGGGGAATGGGGGAAGTTGGAAGTGAGGGGGAGTGATGGAAAATAAGGGGAAATTAGGGGAATTAATGAAAATGAGGGGGGGGGGGGTGAGAGTCAGTGAGGGGAGAGGGATAGGGAGAAGAAAGGATAGTTGTGGGAAATGAGGGGACTGGTAACGATGAAGGGTGGAAGTGAGTGGAAGGGTTACGGGGAAGTAAGGGGGAATCAGGGGCTTGTGATAAGGAAAAATGATGAGAAGCAAGGGAAAATGAGGGCAGTGAGAGAAAAATTACGGGATGTGAGGAAAATTATTGAAAGTAAGGGACATGAGTGAAAATGAGGAAAAAGGAGGAAGATCGAGGGGGAGGGTGGAGAAATTAGGAAAGTTAGAAGTGAGGGGAAGTGATAGAATGTAAGGGGGAATGGGGTGAGGACGATGAGAGTACGTAATGGGGGGCGAATGAGGGGAAGTGAGGATGGTTGTGGAAAATGAGGCAAGAGGCGATGATGAAGGGGTGAAGTGAGTGGAAGGGTTGAAGGGGAGAAAGGGGTCATCAGGAGTGTGATGAGAAAAAGTGATGAGAAGTAAGGAAAAATGTAGGGAGAAAGGGTAAATTACAGGATGTGACGAAAATAATGGGAAGTAAGGAGAAATGAGATAAAAGGAGGTAAAGGAAGGGGTTCAAGGGGGAGAGTGTGGAAATTAGAGAAGTTGGGAATTAGGGGAAGTGACAGAATGTAAGGGGAAATTAGGGGAATTTAGGGAAATGAAAGGGGAGATGAGAGTAAGTCAGGGGAGGCGGATGATGGGAAGTAAGGATTGTTGTGACATGACAGGGAAATGAGGGGAGAGGTGGTGATGGAGGGGGAAAGTGAGTAGAACGGTTAAAGGGCAGTGAGGGTAAATATGGGATGTGTGATGAGCAAAAGTGGTGAGAAGTCAGGGAAAATGTAGGAAGTGAGGGAAAATTACAGGATGTGAGGAAAATAATGTGAAGTAAGAGGAATGAGTAAAAATGAGGAAAAGGGAGCGGAATAGAGAGGGAGGGTCGGAAAATTAGGAAAGTTAGAAGTGAGGAAAAGTGATGGAGAGTAAGGGGAAATTAGGGGAATTGAGGGAAATGGGGTGAGGGAGATGAGAGTAAGTGAGAGGAGGGGGATGAATGGGAGAGTTTGGTGGAATGAAAGAAGGGCGTGGGGGTATGTGGGAGGGGGTGGAGAATGATGGGCAGTGTGGAAGGGGTGGGGGCGGATTCTAACGACTTTATTAATGACTCGAGTAAATAAGTTTTTTTTCCGACGAAATCGATCATATATTACCTGGAAATGAAACCTAAGTATCATATTTGGTCATCCAATAAAAATGGATAATTGTTTAAACAATATTAATTAACAAATGCACTATTTGGTTATTTCTGGTCGTACAAACCTGGTTCTTTCGACGCAATCAACTATAAATAACCAGATTATACATTTTTAGGAACATTGTGATGGAAATAAATAATGTTTATTGTAAACAACAATTGTTTAGACAAATTTTCATCATGTTATGTACTTATAAACAAAATTCCACTTTTTTACGGGCTTAACAGCCAGTTATTTAGTCATAACTTCTTGCTATGAATCCCTAACATTTGATAATTGTTTAAACAAACTTAATTAACAAATTCATTATTCGGCTATATTTTAGCACTTAAACTTTATTGTTTCAGCGTAATCAACAGTTAATAACAATTTTTTTAACTTTTTTCAGATACTTTGATAACGATTCACTATTTTTTCATTAATAATGTTATAAACGAATTTTTCATCGGCTCATGTATTTGTATACTAAAAATTGCTTTTTTTGTGGAATATACTTAAAATAACTTAGCAATCATTCATTGCTATCAGTTGATAACAATGGATGATCAGTTCAAGAAAGTTAATACCATCAAAAATAGTGCATCGTTATCAAATTATATGAAATAATATATTTAATATGTAATATATAATAATGAAATAATATATAATAATATATGAAATAAGTTCGAAATTTGTTATAAACAGTTGATTCAACTATAAGAACAGTGTCGAAATGCTGAAAACAGCCAAATAATGTCTTTTTGAATTAAGTTTGTTCAACCAATTATCGATTGTTAGCAATTCATAGCAATTATTGCTATGAAGTCATTGCTATATAACTGGCTGTTAAGTCCGTGAAAAAAGTAGAATTTTATTTATAAATGCATGACATAATAAAAATTTGTTTAAACAATTGTTGTTTAAAATAAAAATTATTTATTGTCAACGATATGTCCTCGGAAATTCAGAAGCTAGTTATTTACAGTTGATTGCGTCAAAAGAACCAAGTTCGTACGTCCAAAAATAGCCAAATAGTGAATTTGTTAATAAGATTGTTTAAAAAATTATCTATTTCTATTGGATGACCAAATATAATATTTACGTTCCATTTCCATGTAATATATGATCGATTTCGTAAAAAGAAAAACTTTATTAATTCCATCATAAATACCTAATATGGATAACTGTTTATACAACTTGCTCATAAAATAAGAAATTATTTATGAACATTCATTAGTTCAACTAGAAAACACTTTTTGTCCATGAATTGTTCAAATTGAGTGTGAACCAAGTGATAAATCGCACTCAATCGTTACGAAACCATTTTCATTCACTTATTTGCTTATAACAAATTCAATAAATTTTTAAACATTTGCCTTGCTATTGGACGTCTTTCTGGACAGCTGCTTCATGTCTTTTAGGTATTTTCGAATGAATCCAAGTATTTTTTAAAAACCGGTACACTTGAGAAGTCAAAATTTTTGTTACATTCATTTTTGTCATTAAAAAAAAAAATTTGAAAAATCTGCTATAACATTTTTATGTGAAATTTCATTAGGTTTCATTTTCAAAAAAGACGTTTAATCTGGATAATAACTGTTTTCTGAAAATCAATTTGTCCACGGACGTTTTTTTGCCTCACTTGTAAGGCGGAATGATGGAACTGATAATTGTCGATATTAGAAAAACAGTTATGTACATTAGTAGCTAAAAAGTATTATTTCAAGAATACATTTAATTTCTTACGGTGCAACTTGTTCCCCACTTCCGGGCTCAGTTCCTCGTTCCTATCGACTAATCCTACTTCGTTTACGGCTACAGCTAATCCGCAAACCTGCGTACACTTATAAACCCGGTTACTGTCCTCGGTCCGCAATCGTACTCTTTACGAGTTACTGCGACGGATAACTACTGGGGACCAATAAATAAAGCTCACCGAAGAAATACGAGCGATCATTAAGTTATGAGTGTGCTCGCGAGTTTTCCCCAGGACGACCCCGCCGTGTATCATTGGCGAGTTCTCCCATGAGAGAAACATGAACGTTTTCCGTTTCTTGGTCCTCTCTCCCAACTTTTTCTCCCCCAAATCAGTTGGAAACCCTGGCACGATCAACAAAGAGAAAAGAATGACACAAATCGATTTTCTTTTTTATACATGAACTACTTCCTGATAAGAATGCAGGAAAGAGAGTGCAAGAATTTACCAAATTAGGTTAAAAATAATAAATAATTCTTTTATCTGCTAGTGAACAATTTAGAAAATTTGTCTGCTTATCGCCTGAGAGATATACGAGCTCTGACCTCAATTCTCTACTGTCTTTTTTGTCTAGGAAAGAGGATCGTGTCTCACTCACAGAAAAATAAAAATAACAATAAAATGCGGCGGAAAACCTCGTGTCGGAGGAGAGTGGCTTTCGGAAAGTGGGATCGGAAAGCAGAGGATAGAGAAAATGAATTAGAAAAAGGTGGATAACGAAAAAGGAAAGAGCTTCGGTTCGTGGATTTTCATTCTTGGGATGGAAAACCAAGGAAGGAAGAAAAAAGAGAGAGAGAGGGGACTTGTTTCGCAAACAGTTAGGAAACGGCTAACGTCGAGGATAAAGTGGTATCGGAACGAGACGATCGTCGAACAGATGCCGGGCCATAAAACAACTACTTCCTTTTTCCATCCCCCTATCGTGTGCTACCCCCGCAAAGCAAGCCAACTAGCGTTTCTTCTAATGGGCCAAGACAAACTGCTGTTTGATGTTTAGTCCTTTCTAGGGTTCACGAACTTACTGGGATTCTTTAATTACCAAATCTTCATTTATTTAAAGATCCTGAGATTGAAAAACTCTTCTGATGTTACTTCACAAATCGTCATCCAATAGCATAATTTGTTGCTCACCAGATCCTTCTATCTTGTGTTCAAGATACAGGAGGAATCAGGTTTTGATTAGGAGGAAATCACATTGAATGCGATAAGTCGAATCGTAGGGTTGGTATCAGAGTTCCGGAGACGAAGATGGAGGAATTGACATTGATGGTGGTGGTCTCCATTCAGGGAGTTTGAACTGATTTTCCACTCGTGGGATATTCAATAAGGTAACACTGAAAAGGAAATCTGGAGAAGGCTTGAGGGGAGGAAAGTGAAGGTTCGAGGGTTGAGGGTGGATGGGAGCTGAGAAGTGATGGGATGAGTCGAGTGTACAAAAACAAGCATGCCTACGCACACACCGAGATAAGATCAGACCTGTATCCATCTTTATAACCATCTACATATTCACCTTGTACCCAACTGTATAACCATCCATCCATACATCCATCCCTGTATCGACTTCTCCCTATTCCTTCAAGCCTCCAGCATTTCCGAGGGTCCCAGTGCCACTTGAAAACTCGACGCTGTGATAGTCTTGTCCAAAGTGCTCCTGTATCGTACAACTTGGTTCGGTTGTTATCTTGTATCTTCGAACAATATGAAGGTCTATGCAAATATTTTCGAAGAAGTTAATCGATTTGCGGTTAATGATGATGTCTCATGCATTAGAATGTGTGGATATAAGATTATCAGGATGTAATTTTTCTGAGAGGAATCAATCGGAGGGACAATATTTGTTCGTCAAATTACTCTGGCGTTGTAGGAACATCGCGACATCTTTTCACGTTCGAAAGTTGCGGTGCTCCCTCAGGACACGTGCTGCAGGAAGATATTCTGCTCCTCTTGTTGAAGATTCCAAGGGTGAGCCTAATTGAATGCGGAGATGATACCAAACAATGTGAATTTTTGAGTAGATGCCACTCTCGACGTAAGAAGTACCTGTATGACTCAATCGGTTCAATATTTTCAACTGATTTTGAAAGGATTTAAGAGAAAAGGTACAACAAATCAAAAAGTTAGAGGATGGTCTTCGTTCATATTCTTAGATTCATCATCCGAATAAATATGCATCTTAAGATTGTTTTTCAACAATATTTGAGACACCATTTAACCTAAAGCTAATGAATTGAATGCGGCATTGATACAAAACGTTGCGAATTCTTCAGTAGATGCTACTTAGAGGCAAGAAGTATGATTCAATGGGTTGATTATTTTCATTTTGTTTGGGGAAATCCAAGAGAAAAGGTACAACATTGAATAAACATGTATCCTATGATTGTTTCTCGGCAATATTTGAGACATCGTCCAACCTGAGGCGAAGTAATTGAATGCGTCGATGAAACCAAACGATGCGAATTGAGATGTTATTCTGGATGCAAGAAGCATGTTTTAATTGGCTGATCATTTTCAGTTGGTTCTGGAAGTATCCAAGAGCAAAGGTAGAACATGTCTTTGGTCTAGAAGTTGTGAACTTTGTCTCCTTGTTCGTCATTAACATATCGAAGAAGTTAGAGGATGGTCTTAGTCCATACTGCTAGATTTATCGTCTGAATAAATGTGTATCTCATTTATGTTCCTTAGCAATATTTGAGACCTCATTCGAACTAAAGCGAATAAATTGAGTTCGGCGATGATACTAAATGATGCAAGTTTTTTAGCAGATGCTACTCTAGACGCAAGAAGCATGATTTAAGCGGTTGATTACTTTCAGTTGGTTTTGAAAGAATCCTAGAGTAAGGGTACGACGTGCCTTTTGTCTGGAAGTTGTCGTGACCTTTGTCTCCTTGTTCCCCTTCAACATATTGAATAAATTAGAGGATGATCTTAGACCACGTTGCTAAATTTATCGTCTGAATAAATATGCACCTTATGATTGTCTCCCAGCAATATTTGAAAAATCATCCAACCTGGAGCGGATGAATTAAGTACGGCAATGATACTCAATGATATGAATTCTTAAATAGATGATACCCTGGATGCAAGAATCATGATTTGATTGGTTGATCATTTGTAATTGGTGTTGAAAGAATTCAAGAAAAAAGATACAAAATATCGAACAAGCTAGAGGATGGTCTTAGCCCATATTGTTAGATTAATCATCTGATTATATGTGTATGTTATGATTGTTTTTCAGCAATATTTAAAACATCATCCAACCTGGATCAAGTTAACTGAATGCGTGATAATACCAAACGATGCGAATTTTCGAGTAGATGCTAGTCAGATGCAAGAAGTATAATTCAATCGGTTGATTCCTTCCAATTGGTTTTAAAAGAATTCAAGGGAAAAAGTACAGCATATCGAATAAACTAGAGAATGGTTTCAGTCCATATTGTTAGATTGCTTATCTAAATAAATATGTATCTTATTATTGTTTCTCAGAAATATTTAAGACATCACCCAACCTGAAGCGCATGAATTGAATTCGCCGGTGATACGAAACAATGCCACTTATGAGTAAATGCTACTCTGGATACAAGAAACATGATATAATCGTTTGATGATTTTAAATTGATTTTGAAAGAATCCAAGTGAAAAGGTACAATGTATTCCTTTGGTCTAGAAGTTGCCGTAACCTTTATCTCCTTGTTCATCTTCAACATATCCAGCAAACTAGAGGATGGTCTTAGTTCATATTGTTAATTAATTGCAAAATATGTATCTTATGATTGTTTCTCAGCAACAATTCGGACATCATCAAAACTGGAGCATATTGGTAAGCAATTTGAAATTTTGCAATCGATTGCATCCAGGAGCGGGAACCGCTATTGTTAAAACAAAAATTCATCAACCTGTCTCATTTTCGAAAGGGAGTGAAATCTGTTGAGAAAGTGGCATGAATTCAAAGAGCTCCGATATTTAAAAGTCTGTCTATCCCTCATGAGTAGTGGGGTGCATCAGAGCACAGCCTAACCTAAATTCTGAATAAAACGGGGACTGAATAAGGGATCAGGGACGTGATGAAAAACAAACAGCGGTTTAGGTCTGCTGTTTGATCTTCGGCGGGTGCATTCACACAGAAGTCGACTCGGCGTTATTATCTATTGACTGCGTGAGTATATGTTCGTATGTAGTCATACTTACCTATAGATGTATCGCGGTTGCGCCTACACAGTACACCCATTGCATTGGTGCAGCCGACGATGCTGACCGTTCTGGCTTTCAATTTCCGCGACCATTTGCCTTATGAGAATGGCTTTTATGCACACGACCATCTTTCATCTTCAGACCTTGATGATACACTTGAATAACGCGAAAGTGAACCATCCCGGAAATGCGAGTGACATCAGGATCTTATCTGATCCTAGTTTTCTGAAATTGAAATTGTTCATAGCTTTCCCTTATAGCAAAAAATAATAATTAATACTAATCGATGGCAGTAGCTGGAGAGTGATTCTCGACTCGTCGGGGTCTTGAATGTTAAGCACGGACGGGGGGCGGCCAGCGTACGGATGGGAGAGCGTTCGAGAATGGTATAAGTGGAGTAAAAATTTATTCTGATCTAATCTCATGATTAATATTTGACCAGTTTCATTGAATCCATTTCCATTTCCATTTTAAATTACGTAGAGAGGTCCAGCTTAGAGTGTCAGAATGATTTGGAATTTGGATAGATGGATATATCATTCTGGAGTGAAAATAAAGGATCACTTATTTTACCGATTGCCCAATAAGTTTATTTTATATTTTTTATAATCATTTGAAGATTATCTAAGCACGGTGAGCTTCGCTGGAACTCAACCCAAAAGGTTTCCCACCTTCCGGTTCTATTTTTGTTCTCATCACTGTGATATTTCACAATCATTTTCAAACTAATGTGAAAATAAATCGTTAGAGGCGTTTTTGAAAAAACTCAATATTAAATTTCTCAAAGGGGGGGGGATATTGTGTGTAGCTTTGCGGAAATGATACTGAAGTGGGAACGATCGGCATAAGCTCTTCATTTTGACACTTAAAAAAAGGCTGTATAGTGTATATGTTAAACATCTTGCTGTAACCAAATCTCCTTAAAATGTTTAGAAATAGGTGAAAAATAAAATCGAATGTTGCTTTTCCAATAATTTGCGAGGTAAAGCTGTCGTAACTTATTTTTCATTATTATTATTTTTCCGAACGAGCATAGATATTCGGGTTTTTTTTAAATTAAATATTCGATGAGGGAATTAATATCCTTCCAATTGATCTAAGAAAAATAGAATAATTTTGAAAAATGACAAAATGGCGGCAGTTTCTCAAAAATTCTTGAAAATGAATTTTCTAAGAACTCATCGTAAATTTTTTCTACTTAGAGATGTATAATGTGTAATATGTACTACATGTTACCTGTGTTTTCTACTTGGTAAACCACTACTTCTCATTGAAAAAAAAACAAAATGAAAATATATGATTTTTTCAAAAATCACTACACAAAATAGAAAAATGTGAAGAGGATAACGTTGTTTGCTTCAAAATTTCACAGAATATTTATTTTGCACTCTTTAATATTTGGCACCGCAACTATTCGGTCGACTCAAGGAACCGCTCCGCGGAATGCGTTACAGCAGCCGAGATGAGGTCATGGAAAAATCTAAGATGGCTCTGATGGCTATACCGCAAACCGATTATAAAAAATGTTTCGAAGATTAGATCAAGCGCTGGCATAAGTGCGTTGCCGTCGATGGGGAGTGCTTTGAAGGGGACAATATCGATTATGATGAATAAACTTGTATTTCTGATTTTGAAAATAAAGTCCTAAAACTTTTTTATCAAGGTGGTAATTCAAAGCTTTCGCAATTAGAAGATTTCTAAATTAGTGCCTTTAAAATTGTACAGTCCTTAATGCAGAATTCACAATCTATAATTTAAAAATCTCAAACGATTCACAATGATCAATTTCGAACTTGAAGTCATCGTAGTTAAATATATTTTCGAATTGGTGATGCTTGAAATTGTTTAATATTTTCGAACATTCAATATTATATAAATCAAGATTTTAGGCTCTTGGAAATCTACAATTTTGAAATTATATTCTAGCCATCAAAATTAAACATTCTTAAATTTAGGGAAATGAAAGTCCGTCCGATTCCCAAAGAAGCATGACAAATTGAATGAGTGTTAAGGCTTTCAGTTATTCAATTATTCGATACCAAATTTTCAATGTCGTAGCGATTTGAATGAGTTTCAAAATTAATTCGTAAAACCTCGCAAAACTGCCTCATATTTAAAAAAAAAAACCCAAAATGAAGGAAGAGAAAAGAAAAAGAAGGCAACTTCAAAATCCTTTACCTTTTCTTCTTTCTCTCACTCATATTTATTTTTATCGTCTATAATTTTCAAACCAAAAAATTTTTCAAAAATTTTAAAAACTTTTTGGTACTAATCTTCTACTTTTATATTGTCCCTCATGACGGGCCTGAACTAACCTTAAATGCAAGTTCTTTGCATATGGAGTTTTTCGACTGATTATGGTAGTCTACAGTCCCACGAACATTTGAAGAACAAACATAAAAAACTCCATTGGGCCCTTTTTGTAAAAAAGTCAACTTTCATGCTCAACGTATTTGAAAATAAAAAATGTCATAAAAATTCAACTCCGATTTATTTTCTGATAAAAAAACAACAGTCCATCCGACCTTTCTTGGAAAAAGTCCATCCGACTTTCTTTGAAGAAAGTAACTTTTAAAACACATAGGACTTAAATAATTCTAAAAATTAAATTGCAAAGTCCTTGCATATGAGATTCTCTGACTGATTACGATAGTCAGTAATGCGACAAAGATTCTGAAACCTAAAAACGAAAGATGCAGTGGACTTTCCGAAAACAGTCGAATTTTATGATCAAAATATTTAACAATAAAAAATCGTACATTTCACTTATTTTTGGTTAATATCATAAAATACACATTCTGAAACTTAGGATGTTGACAGAAAGCATCAATGCTCAAATAATTTATAGTTAGAATATAATGTAGATCAACTGTATAATTTGTAATATCAATAAAAAGTCAAAATTATGATTGTCTTTTTTTTTATTTTTAATATTTTCAACACGAAAATCGTTACTTTCAAAAAGAGCTCAATGGAATATTTTGTTTTTGGTCCCAAAGTGTCTGTGGGACCACATATTAGCCTAATTTGTCGGAAAATCCTATATGCAAGGACCTTGCAATTCAATTTTCAGAATTGTTTGAAGTTAAAAATTTTTTTGCACTTACAAATCGACTTTCTTCGAAAAGGGCTTTATGGATTTGTTTGCACCTGGTCTTAAAATGTCCGTGGTATTACAGACTACCATAATGAGTTAAAAAATCCCTGATGAAAAGACCTTGTAATTAAAGTTTTAGATTTTCCTTTATTTTGAAACACTTTGAACATAAAAATCGACTTCGTTCCAAAAGGGTCGGGTGGATTTTTGGTTTTTGGTTTTAAAATATCGATTGGATTATAGACTACAAATATCAATCGAAAGATCCCATCTGGTCCAAATCTGGTCTTAATCAGTTTCTTTTTTTTAAAACAACGAATTTCATTTTCTATTCTTCTTAAATACTGATCATGAATCAAATAAACCACCAATATTGGTCCAGCGTTAGCAACCAATTGATGTGAGTCTCAACCATTTTGAACCTCAAAGTGTTTGTACTCGCCAGTTTACTGTAGAATGTAACTTGTGGATGATGTGCAAGTATTTTTAGCATATAATATTTCGAGTCCTTTTTTAAAAACCTCCATTTTCTACACTTTTTTGATTCGTATATTCTATGTACAGGGCGCATTCATTTCTCATAAATTGAGTAAAAAATTGTAATAAAAGAATTTTTCAGAATGAGCACCAGTTGCTGTATGGATGTATAAGTGTTGTCCAGAACGCCTATTTAGGAAAAAGCTTAGTTGATCCTTCTTGCACTTGAAACTATTTTGCACTTTCTAATTAGCTAATAGCCCTAGGGTTTTTCACGTGTAATATCATAAAAATCTGTGGGTCCCATATTCATAATTTACATTTTTGGAATCTTTTTTCGAAATTTCATGTTCTGCCTACGGGGTGACATTCTTCATTAAAAAGTACATAGACAAATAGAGTGGACGATTTTCGTAAAACAACACTTGTCTTTCTATAGGGATGTTTATTAATTTTTTTTAAAATTCACTTTTATTATTTCTGAATGAAAATTTCTGTTAAATATAAAACTACTGTTAAAAATTCTGTTAAATAAAAAGTTCTGAATTGACATATTTCTATAAACTGGACCAGTGATATATCCATGGATGTACTTTAGCATTTATTTTTAAGAGTCTCTTGTTCAGATTGGTTATGTCATATTACTATTAGAAGATACTAGAAAATTGAATGCAAGCGTGTAAAAACAACCTGTTTGACAAGAGCATCTTGAGGACTATTTTTATACTTCCATAGAAAGACGAGTGTTTGATTTACGGAATTCTTTCGCTCAATTTTTTCACTCACTTTTCAACGTCTGACGACACCCTGTACACAGAATTTGAAAATTCGGAAAAAAAATTCCAAAAAAGTCATGTATGTAAAGAGGATTTTACACCTATTTTTTTACATTCTATACGTGAAATACTCTACCAATCAGAAAGTGCAAAGAAGCTTCGAGTGCAAGAAGATTTAACTAACCTTTTTCCTATGAGGGCATTATAAGCGACACTTACATATATCGTCGTAGAACAACAGGTGGTCATTTAAAGAAATTATTTTTTGACAATTTTTCACTCACATTTTAATGACTAATGAAGTCCCGTCTGTAAAATTTGCAAATGAAAAAAATGTCAAATATTCCAGAATGGAGGTTTTTGAAAAAAGGACCCCAGAGATGATTTTAATTTTCTGCTTAGAATAGTTGCACATCATCAATAAGTAACATCCTCCAGAAACCCGGATGATGCAAGTATTTTCCGCTTGACTCTGAGGCTCACCGTGTAATGTTATTAAAATATTAAAATTCGAACCATATACATTTTTTCTTAAAGATCGAAATGAAATCTATTTTTATATGAAAAATCTTATGTTCTGAAACAGAACACAAGAATATCCACAAACCAGAAATAGACTTAGAAACTACCTACTTCACAGCTCATTAGAAATCAAATCATCGATTCATCAAATTTACAATGAATGTACAACAAAATGATAAAAAAAGGGAGAAAAAGAAAGAGTCAACCAAACCAACCTCTGACTCTTTCCATTTTTCGTCTTTTTAATGTTACTGGCGACCCAACAGGTTTCGAAGCCATTTTGGACTCCCTCATCAGGGATAATTTATAGGAAGTCTATAGTTATGAATTATGAAATCTATACTCATTAAATTCAATCATTACCTGTAAATGAAAATAAATAAATTAATATCAAATGTTCTTGTGTCCATTTTTCTATCTTCTAATTAATATCGATTTTTCTTTGGAAAAACCCCATGAATCTTACTTCTTTTCCTAACAGGTCCTCCAAACATATTCATCCCATTACCCAAATTTATATCAATTTCGTTGAGCTTCATGATACTAAAGAGGAACAATCAGAGTAGAAAAAATGATCTTCTTATGTAGAAAATTCAAAAATTATAATCCATTATTTTTCACAATTCACTACAACATTAACTGAATATACATTTCAATTTTGTCAAAACACGAAATAGGTAGTCAGGAATTCATACACAAAGTTAAATTACGAAAGTTTCTTTTATCTAGATCCAATTAATGAAATTTGAAGAATTGACGGTAAAACTTCATTCTAACAAATAAAATTCTCCATCAATATAAAATGCAGTGTCCAAAGTGAAGACGTAAACTGACATTGAATTTTAAACAAGGAGCCTCACGGAAATTCTCAGATTTTTTCTTTGGGAGAGATTAGCACAAAAACCAATTATATATAAGACAAAAAATTATTGAAAAGATTGAAAACCAAAGAAGATCTGTAAAAATTAGAAAAGTAGAAAAATTCAACATAAAACTTAGTTGATAAATTATTAATAAAGTACTCAATGGTACATAATGAAAGAATGCATATATTTTGTATATAGCATCTTCCTCTGAGTATCATTTTTTATAGGTAACGAGGGCATCATTTTTTCTTACCTCAAGATATGCAAATACTTTTTTGCGAACTTATTTTTAGATAAGCACCAGGGCTAAATTCTAATTATATTTCTTATTATTCTTGTGTATAAGTTCCTGACTATTTCGTATTTTGACAAAGCTGTGATGTATGCTTCATTAATGTTGTGGTAAATCGTGAGAAATAATGCATCATAATTTTTGAATTTTCTACATAGAAAGAAAATTTTTTCTACGTTGATTGATCCTCTTTAGTATTATGGAGTTCAGCGAAATTGATACAAATTTGGGTAATTAGATGGATTTTATTGGGGGACCGGTTAAAAAATAAAAAGTAAGATTTGCGGAAGAAGGTTGATAATAATAAGAAAATAGAAAAATGGATCAAAGAACATTACATTGGCTTCGAAACATGTTGGGTCCTCAGTAATATAAAAAAAAATGGGAGAGAAAGAGTGAAAGGTTGATTTGGTCGACTCTTCCTTTTTTCCCTCTTTTTTTATTTTGTTGTACATTTACTGTAGATTTGTCTCTAATGAGCCGTAAAGTAGGTAATTTCAATGTCTATTTTGGATTTTTGGATCTTTTTGTGTTCTATTTTGGTACGAAAAACTTTTCATAAGAAAGTAGATTCCGTTTTAATCTGTATTTAAATATCTGTATTTGATCCGTATTTAAACATAGTATACAAATCAAAATTCGATTAGTGACTAATACCAATAGAAGCGTTTATTTTCTTATGTTCATAGATGACGCGTTTCGATAGTATCCTTCTCAAATGATTTTTCTTAACAAAAGATCGTTGAAGCTAGAAAAACACGATATTTTTTAAATATTGTTGTACATGCAGTATTATTTATAGCCTAACAAGAAACGAAGAAATCTAACGCAAAGAGAGAAAAATATATATTTACCTCATCGGAGAAATTGAAGATACTTGAGAATAATAAAAATAATGTTGTTTCATAAAGAAAACAAAGGTTGATTTGTATTCAAAGCATAATAATGCTTATTCAGAAGTAGCATGTGAATATCAGACTAAATACATAAATTCCAAAGAAAATGTGGATTTGAAATTCAATGCCATTTTTTTCAGGAAAAATCTTATAATCAAATAAGGGTTATCAAATCAACATTGTAGAAAATTTCAGAAATCACAGGAAAATATCCTAGATTATCTTGAAATATAAATAGTTAAATTTTGAAACAATAATTAAAGACGAACATGTGCCACTTATGGGTTGACCATTATAACAGCTTCTAAGGTTGAGTTAAGATGTCATGTGATATTTTTACCCGGAAAAATTGACAATTTTTTAATTTTGATATTAAAAATGAGACTGTGGTATATAATACTTGAATTTTGAATATCAGTTCTGTGATTTTTGAATTTATTCCTTTCTTATGTAAATCATTTCTGAAGTTAATCTTTCATCTTCATCTGGCTCTATATTTAAAACTTTAACATTTTTAATATTGAAATCAAAATGATAAAAGTTTGAACAGGCATGCTTTGCTAAAGCTGTATTATCTTTGTTTTTTCCACAGATTTTTCATGTTCTTTAATCCTAACACTTAAGTGTCTGCAACATTGTCCAATGTATATCATCTTGCAATTCAAACATGATATTCTATAAAAATGATATTTACTTTATGAAATTCATCAATTAAGTCTTTAACATTTGGAAAGAGAACTTCACTAAAAGTATTTTCAATAGAAAAAAAAATGCGAATTGTGCTGTTTCTGTTGAAAATTCCAAAAAGAACTTTGTCCAAACCACTAACATATGGCATTACAATAATTTTCTTTTGATTTGCAAGATCAGTAATTTGTTTATTTGTATTTTTTAATTCTGTAATAGTCTTGCAAAGTTCAGCTATTTTCAATTACAACAAATCTATGGGATACCTATTCTTTAATAGGGTATTTTTTACAATGTTCAAATTTTCATTGTGATGTCTAGTATCCGATAATTTTATCACTCTATCAACTGGACTAGAAATGACACCAATTTTATTATAAATTAGATGACGTGAAGCGAAATTAAGAAAACTTTCTAACCATACAGGTTTCCTATACCGATTAGCTATCATTTTCTTATTTTTTATTGTGAGTGTTGAATCTAGGAAATTGATTTTATCTTCCATTGCTAATTCAGTGATGAATTTTAGTTTTTTATTTACTGAGTTAAATTTTTGAAGAATATCATCCATTTTATTTTTTGGAAGGCAAATTAATGTATCATATATGTATCTATAATAGAAGATAATCTGATAGTCTAAATTATTTAAAATTTCTTTTTCAATATTTTCATAAAAATACTGGCAGCTGCTGCTGAAATTGGTGACATCATAGGAAGTCCAAATGTCTTGTTGTAAAAAATATTATCGAATTTGCAATAAGAAGATTCCAGGCATAAACTGAGAATTCAATTAAAGTATTTTTTATCTAAAAAAGTATATTGTTTTAATTCTTTCCATTTTATATGTATGAAGGTTAGAATTAGTTTTCAAGAAATATTTGTGTACATTGAAACAATATCAAATGATACAATTGTGTAGTCATCAGAAATATTAATTTTATCGATTTTTTGTTTAAAATCCCATCTGTCTTTAATGTGGTAATTAGTTTTTCTTACAATTTTTTATAAAGATTCAGCTCATCATTCAGATATATTATGTAACGGTGAATCTGGAAAAGGAATGATAGGTCTCAGAGGACAACTTGTTTCATGCAGTTTTGGTAAACCATAAAACCTAGGTGAATTACCATTTGTGCTATGATATAAGTTATATTGTTTTAAATTGATAATTTTTTCATTTTTGAGTTTTGTTAGAAGGAATGTGAGTTGAGCTTTTACTTTTTTGTAGGATCGAAGTTTAATTTTTCATAAGATAATATATTATTAAAAAGTTGTAAAGCCTTCACCATGTAATCTTGTTTATTCATTATAATATTTTTGTTACTTTTATCAGCAATAGTTGAAATGATATCTTTATTAGTTTTTAAAAAAATTTTAGTTTCCTTAATTTTTTGTTGGAGTGCAAAATCAGTTGTATCAAATTCGGAATTGTATTTCCAATTTTATGCCCAGTAAGATATTTTATTTCGGATGTTATTTCGACAATCCAGTGAAATGTGTTTTATTGAATATTCAAGGTTAGTTATAATATTTGCTATTGGAAAACTATTTTCACCAAAAGAAATACCAAATTCACCTCCAAAACTTATCACATCTTTTATATCTTCAGTTATGAGTTTTTCAGACAATTTGATAACCCATTTGTTATGATCTGTAACTAATTTACATTTTTGCTGTAATCAGAGATTCTCTAATTTTACCAAAGATTCTTTTATTAACTTTTGAATAAAATTGTAGGTGTCGTTAGTTGTCTAAATTTGTTGATTAATAAAAAACTGATTAGAATTTTTTCTAATAATTGGATTTAATAAAAAGGAGATGGTTATTAATATTATTAATTTCTACCGATTTGTCTTTAATTTCATTTTGTAAAACTTTTTGCCTAAAACAGTTATTGACTTTTCTATAGATTCACAAACTCTTTTGGAGAAACATCCAATTTTTGGGTTTACATTATTAATTATATGGTAGGGTAAAACATCATTCTCTTTATAACAAAAAAGGAATCTTTGGTTTTTACGGTTTTGAGAGTAAAACGAAAGCCTTTTCCATTCCTTGACAATACTATTAATGTAGAAATTGTGATCCCCTTCAAGTCTTTCGTAGAAACCTTTATAGTTGTTGATGACTTTGCTTCACATCATCCAATTTATAATAAAATTGATGTCATTTTTAGCATAGTTGATAGAGCGATGGAATTATCAGATACTAAATTTCGCAACAAAAATTTCAACATTCTAAAAAATACCCTATTGAAAAATGGATATCGCATAGATTTGTTAAAACTGAAAGTAGTTGAACGTTATAAGACTATTACAGAATCAACAAATACAAATAAACAAAATACAGAACTTGCAAATCAAAAAAAGATTATTGTAATGCCATATATTAGTGGTTTTGACGAAGTTCTTTTCAGAATTTTCAATAGAAAGAGCAACATTCAAATTGTTTTTTCTGTTGAAAATACTTTTAATGAAGTTCTCTCCTCAAATGTTAAAGACTTCATTGACAAATTTCATAAAGAAAATATCATTTATAGAATATCATGCTTAAATTGCAAAATGATATACTTTGGACAATGTTAGTCCAGGATATTTCACTGTGATTTCTAAAATTTTCTACAATGTTTATTCAATAACGTTAATTCGATTATGAGTTTTCTTCTGAAAAAATGGCATTAAATCCTAAATTCATATTTTCTGTGGAGGTTATGTATTTGATCTGACCTGAACATGCTATTTTCAAACAAGCTTTATTATGCTCTTAATACAAATCAACCTTTGTCTTCTTTATGAAACAGCATTATTTTAATTATTTTCAACTATCTTTAATTTTTTCGTTAAGGTAAATATATTTTTTCTCTTTTAGAATAAGATTTCTTCGTTTCTTTTAAGATTATAAATGATACTACATGTGCAATGATATTTAAAAAATATCGTGTTCTTCTAGCTTTAACGATTCTTTGTTTAGAAAAATGATTTGATAAGAAAACAGATCTGTATCGAAACTCGTCTTCTATAAAAATCAAAAAATAAATGCTTTTACTGGGATTAGCCACTAATAGAATCTTGATTTTATTTAACCAGTCTGACAGAAATAATTTAAAATTTATTTTATTGAAAAAATGTAGTATAAAAATTTGAGTAGGCTAGCAATTTCTATAAATGAGTTATTGTCTTGAACTATTACCTTTTTCTATCTTGAAAAATGGAATAAATCTGAATAGATTAGTTCTAAATCAACCTTCATATAAATTTTTCAACCATTCACTAATTCCCTACAAACTGTAGGAAGAAAGTAAAATGTAAAAAAAAGAATGAAATGGGCCACAATGTGTTAGCTGATATAATAACAGCGTAAGCATTTTTTTTGTCATCTTAAGAGTACATAAAGTCTAGCAATAAACAAACGTACACCATACAGGGACTTCGCGATAATACGTGATCCCCTTGTGTTGAATACTTAATGCTAAGTATTCACTGTATCTGCATATTATACAGTATACACCCCCCTGTACTTCTATCGCTCTTGTATCTCCATTTCTTTGCGTGTAAGTGTGCCCCAGTACGTGCGTTCGAGTTGCACGAGTACTCAGCTTTCATGTGTGCGAAATTCCACATATGTGTATAAATTTCTATCATACATAAATATGTGTTTGTGTGTATATGTGTGTTCACAGCAAGAAGTAGAAGGGTGGGTTGGCAAAAGAACGCGAGCATACGTAATACGAAAAGGGGTGGCAGAGGGGCTCACTATTGAGTCGCAACACAATAAAATAACACGAAATACTTGCTGTAGAGTGAGAAAGACAGAAAAGGAGAGACTATGATACTGCATGGCTCTTGCCGAATTGGTGGAAGGGGTGAAACGGGACAAAAAGTCAGGAAAAGAACGAGAGAGAAAGAGAAAAGAGATCCCACCACCGTAAGTGGGGGTGGTTTCTTCAATGTGTGTGCATGCATTATGCACGAAGATAATGCTCTCGGATACTTTGTCTATATGGGGATAACGCGGAAAACCCCCTTTCCGCTCTCTCGCACCGTTCTGGAGAAAGCGTTCGCGTGTATGATTCTTTCGAAGGCAATGAAGCTGCTTCCCTTTTCAGCTTTCCCTAGAGCGATTGGCTTTTCTTAAAAATTGTTTAAATAATTTCTTATTCTGTTATAAGGTGTTCAATCATTGTACTGAAGAACGTTTGCAATTTTGAAAAATAGAAAAGGGAGGCGACATGTGCCTACAAATTAGGGTTTCGTAGATTATTGAGTATAGTATTTAAAATTTTAACTTCTCTCCTGCCCTCTCTTCACTTCTTCTCACTCCCCCTACTTGCCCACCCCTCCTATTACTACCCATTCCATCCCCTCACTTTCAATCACTTCCCTCCTTTCATCACTTCCACTCACTCCCCTCCTAAATCCTCCTTCTCCTCACTTCCCCTCCCACCACTTACCATCATTCCCCTACCTGCCCCCTCCTACTATACCTATCCCTTCCCCTTACTTGCCTTCGCTTCAACCCACCACTCGCACTGACCCCCTCCTCGAAACACCCCTTCTACCTCCCCCTCCACCACTTCCCGAATTTACCCTAATTTTCCCTCCCCACCTCTCACTTATTCACCGCTCACTTCCCGGAAAGAAAGTGCGACGGATGGACAGCCGACCGAAACTATAAGGGTTTCCGCTTGAAGATACGAAACTCTGAAAGCAGATTACTGTATACTTAAATGTTGTTTTTATAAAAAATTTATTGGTGAAAAATTTATTTCTTCGAAAAATGCCTACGATGATTTGACTCAATATTACTTACAACCCAACAATATGTGATCAATTTTACAAAAATGACCTTCAAACAAAAAGTAAATATATTTTCCATTCTCATCACAGTTCCAAGCAAATGATATCCTCGCCTAATGATCAAATGAGTGTTCTAAAAAATAACCAATTTTTTGTTTTGTTCTGGATCACGCACCCCCTAAACTTGTTGCATTTGGTAAAAAAAAAACCTGTATTTTTGTCTCACTCAAAAATATATTAAAACTAGGTTCTGTGGGCTGAAACAGACCCAAAATAATCAAAAGTATTACCCCGACATGCCATCGACAAAAAACAATTGACCTAATTCGAAAAAAATATTACCCTTAAGCATTTTGAAAATCTTAGACGCGATTCTCTGGAAATTTTAGCACATGAATGTGTTGGTTAGGGTGCCCAAAAAAATGTGTTTTTGAATTTTGCAAACGCTACCACCTAACTTTTTACACCTAATTTTTTCACTGTTTGGTGAAAAGATACTGCCATTAATTTCATTTTATTTTTAAAAAATTGTTCAGATGTTCCGCTAGGCCGCCTTAGGTCTAAAAATGAATCTTCTTAGTTCTCAATATTTTTTTAACACTAATTTATGTTTGTAAGATTCTTTTACACCTGAGAAGTATTTGTTTTATATTAAGGAATAAACAATAAACTTTATAGAACAAAAAAAAAGTTTTAAAGATATTATGGGGCTTAGAATACGACAATTCCCATTTCATTACAATTAATGGTCTGACATGGTCCCCGAAACATTTTTTTTCTTTGAATAACATGCACTGGATTTTTTCTAAAATAAAAAGAGAATATTCTCCATAAGAAATAAATTTGAAATATTTATACTAGGTGACACGAAAAAATCTTGAATTTCGAAATACACAAAAAATAAACATTTTTTGTAGTTCAAAGATTCCTATAGTACTATGAGATGTATTTTTACTTATAATTTGATATCGAGTCTCATTTTCAGCAGTTGAAGATTCAATGAAATCGTTAAGCAAATCTATAAGTGAAACTTATAAGAACGTGGGATTGTACCGAAATCGACCTCTATTAACTAGTTTACATCTTTTTCAGGTAAACGATAAATGAAAATATATTTTGAAGTACTATAGAAATCTTCAAACTAGAAGAAATGTGTATTTTATGTGGATTTTGAAATTTGAGATTTTTTTTGTCATCCTGTATAAATATTTATAATCAATGCCTCACATTTTCATATTGGAGGAGAAATCCGATGCATATTATTTCAGGGAAAAAAGTGTTCGGTTGCTCTTTCAGACCATTAGTTCTAAAGAAATGGAAAATTTTCGTATTCTAAGCTCGATAATATCCTCAAAAATTTTGTTGTTAATTTCATAAAATTTATAGCTTATCCATCAATAACTAGAAATTACTTTAATGGGTAAGATTTTTCAGGCATAAATTTGTATTTTGTGAAAATTAAAAACTAAGAAAATTCGTTTTCAAACCTAAACGGCCTAGCGGATCTAAACAATTTTATAAAAATAAAAGAGAACTAATAGCAGCATTTTTTTATTAGGTTTGGCTGCTGGGTATTAATTTCAATAATAAAAAAAGTTAGTGAAAGAAGGTGACAAGCGCTTAAAACAAATGTTTTCGTAGCCTATTTAATATAGCGTTTGAAATAATTAACTTCTCCCAACTCTCATTGCTCGTGCCACATTTTGAGAATGATCATAGGTGAAAGAAATTAAAAAATTTTAATAGGTCTGAATCTTTCAATTACCTAATTTTTGCATTCACTTTATTTATGAACATCATTGTCCTTCTGAGATTACTACAAGAAATACTTGAGAAAGAATGTGATCGGGAATTTCATATATTTAATTATTTAAAGGTCATTCTCTTCGATCCTATCTTCCCCTACTATCCCCTCACTTCACTTCCCCAACCCGACACTTCCTCCTCACCTCCCCTCCATACCAACTCACTTACCATCGCTTCCCCTTCCCTCACTCACCATTAGAGAACTTCCCCCATCCAAGCCATTCCCATACTTTCCATCTCCCTTTCCACAACCCACACCGCCTTCCTCTCGCTTTCCCTCACCCTTCCCTCCACAACCAATCCACTCCCCACCCCTTACGTCCCCTCACTCGCCCAACCTGTTCCCCTCCTCTACCCTCTTCAACAGCTTTTGGTACTATCAGTTGTATTTCCTGCCAAACACTTATTATTTTTAGAGAAATTAACGTTCATTACGCCAAGACGGGGCTAAGCAGGACAAGAAAATGAGGAAGCGGGGCACATGAAATATTGAATTTCGCGAATTATATTTCATTTTTTGAGTGACAAATGGATGGACATCCTGTAGTGTAAAGCGGGGCACGAAATCTTTGCATTTCATGATTTGCTCTTGCTTTCTTTGAATGAAAGCAGTTGTCCCGCTTGACCCCACATGTCCTGCTTAGCCTCGTGTTATGGTAATAGTTTCAATTACTTATGAGCTTTTTAGACCCCAGGACCGCGACTTAAACTTTTTTTTTTAATTGAACAAAAATACGCACGTATTTTGTCACCAAATAGAACAAGTTTGGGGGGTGTTTGATATAAAAAACATTGGGTTCTTTGAGGACACCCTCATTAGTTAGTAAGGAAACAAAAATTTGATGAACACTTTTCGAAAATCTGTTGGCTTAGAAATTTCTTTTCAAAGTCTTATTTTTTTCCTAGCGAAGAGAAAAAATGTTAGATATTTTCATTTTGTTTTTATTTTGAATGGAATATAAATTAATTTTCATATTAAGTAAGAAATGAATGTAGTATTGAGATTTTGGAAAGATGTCTTTATGTTAGGAACGTAAGCAATTTCGAGAGTGGTTGAAATTCGCTTGACTCGAAACCGAAGACGCGAGACGCGGAGCAATTTACACAAGATGGTGTCTATTTGATAAACGATCGAATTTCCTCGAAAGAAATCCGCATTTGCGAGGAGGGTTTTTCTCTTTTCTTCAGCCCCAATATACCGCGGGCGGGCGCCGCCGCGCGTTTTGAATACATTCATGCCACATCCACTGGCATCCGCTCTACTTGAATTCTCGGCGAATATTGGCGATCTTTCTGATGGAAAGCGACGGATGATGCATGGAGACGTCAAATGTCGAGCGCCGCTTTGCGGTACCGTTTACACTTTACAACAAGCCCCTTCACGATTCCCTGTCTCGCATGTCTTCTCTGATCATCCGTTCTTTTCGCTGCTACTTTCCATTTTCAGAGAAAAGAAGCAGGTTGGAATTGTTTAGGGGCCAGAAATATATCCAAATTTGATTTAATGGGGTTGATAATTGAAAAAAGGATTACTAAATCTGGTAGATGGGTGTATACTTAAAATGATGAACAATACAAATAATAATGCAGCCGTGGATAGGATTGACACTTCTGTTGACGAAAGGCAGGGCGTTAGGATGTGAGGATGAAGCCGCAGTGTGTCCGATGACGAATTGACATTGTCGTCGTCAAAGTCGGGAAGCCCTGGGAGGGTATGAGGATTATCACCCCCAGGATAACAGACTCACCTACGACTGGTCCAGGATTCATAACGCGCGGGGTTCTCCTTGACAACTACGGCAACTAAAAATAAAAACACTCAAAAATGTACGGATCTCCTCAAAAATCAAATCTTCTTAACTCTAACTAATGTTTGACCTTCCACTTCTGAACATTCTTGCAATAAGAACCCTAATATCTTCTGCCATATTTGTTGTGAATACCAAGTTCCGAGTGATCGTAAACTCATTTATGAAAAGATTTGTGGAATTTATAAAGAATGTTTTGGTCTCGATGTTATGGATCAAAACGACAAATCGGTTCCACACAAAATATGTTCTAGTTGCCATGGAATAATATGTTCTAGTTGCCATGGAATGTTGAGTCGTTGGAATATCAGTCAAGATCAGGTAAAACCCTCTAATTCGCGAAAGTTAATTCATGGGAAGAACCGCTAACGCATAATGATTGCTCTTTCTGTATAAATGATTTGGCAGGCGTTACTAGGAAGGGTAAGAAAAGCATTTTTTATGTTGATGTTTCAACAGTCGTGAGACCCACTAAATCGTTCGAGACTGAAAATGGGAGCAATTATGGTGACACGGTCGGAAGTTCGTTCTCTATCAAGGGTAGCATAGAAGATGAAATAGCACGTTCAATCTGTCCAATAGAGGATCTGGATATTACCGATTATCTCGAAGTGGAAGAAATAAGCTCTTGTGATGACGATTTCCCCCCATACAATGAAAGCAAGAGGATTATAAAATTTGTACGCAAGAAGAATTAAACGATCTTGTAAGAGACTAAGGATTACCCAAGAGCGGTGCAGAATACCTTGCATCAGAACTAAAAAGTGAAAGTTTGTTGTCGAAAGGCATGAATGCGAAATATTATGGAGATGATTCATTAAAAATAATTCTGAAAGTAGTATGGCATCATAATACTAATGTGTTTGCTCTCATACCAATAGCACATTCAACTAAGGTGGAAGAGCAATACAGTAATATTGAATTAGTTTCAGAAAAAACAAAATATCCAGAATATGATTGTCAAGTTTGTGATAATAATAAAATTTTGATCGTCATACTAGAACAGCAATCAGGCTTCAAAAACCACCCTCGCTTTTTGTGATTATAGCATTATTGTGATTAAGACAATCACCATAAACAGAAAACATGGCCAAAGAGAATATCATTTTAACCAGGTTCTAATAACATCATCGCTTATCCTATGATTTGCTCAAAAAAGTATTACTGTCCCTCATCACATGGAAATTGACCTTATGAAACAGTTTTTTGATGCCCTTATGGAAAAAGCTGCTTCGAGTATTTAAGGGAAAAATTTCCAAAATTATCGAATGCAAAATTGAAAGAAGGCATTTTCGATGGACCACGAATTCAAAAAATGCTGAGTGATGAAAATTCATCACGTCAATGAATCCAAAGCAGAAAACGGCATGGATTAATTTCAAATAGGTTGTAGAAAATTTCACAAATCACAAGAGTAGGGACTACAAAAAAATAGTAGCCGGTATGGTAAACAACTTTGGTGAAATAGGGTGTTTGATGAATCTGAAGCTGTACTTCCTCTTCTTCCATCTCGATTATTTCACAATGAATTAAGGAGATTACATTGAGGAACAAGGAGAAAGATTCCACCAAGATATAAAACAAATGGAACGTCGATGTCAAAGAAGATGGGATACAAATATAATGGCTGACTTTTGTTGGACGTTGAAAAGAAGGCATATTGGAAAGGGCATAAAACGTAAAAGTAAGCATCTTTATAGATCTTTTCAGAATAAAAGAGCACGGTACTGCATAAAAAAATGAATGAAGGTTTATGCTTCAACCCCAAAATTGATTATTTCAGTGCTAAGTTATTTTTTAAGGCTGGAAACGAACCGTGACCTGCTGGAGTATAACAAACACTTAATTCATATGCAGTGACCCCAATAATAAGAAAGCACCTTTTTTCCCGAAGGTTGTAGTCATCACCACTTATGCTTTAACCAGAAAATGGGTTTTTTGATTGTTTTAAATTTTTGTAAGGTTAGAGACGAACGGTGACTTGATGAGGTTAAACGGAGAACAGATGCGAATTCAGCGATCGCTAAAATATGAAGATACACTTTTTTCTGAAGGCTTTATTCACCACATCGATTTTGAGCTGTTTTTGAGGTAAGGACCTAAGATTCGGATTTAGCGACCTAGATTATTATGGGCTAAAATAAAAGCATGAATCAGAATGCTATTTGTTATAGTATGCTATGCTCCGGTTGATGGTGACAGTTTTGATGCAAAAGGTACCTTCTGGGACTTATTAAATGATATTATAGGTACTTGTGATCCTGAAAAAAGAATCATTCTACTTGGAAATATGAATGGCTGGGTTGGAGTGCTACGCGAAGGTACCGACAGGGTACTTGGTCATTTCGGAGACCCAAAAACCAACGGTTGCGGAGAGAAATTGATTAGCTTAGTTCTAGAAAAAGGCTTGTTTATCAAAAATACTTGGTTCAGACATAAAATAATCCACATGTATACTTAGTGCAGAGGCGAAAGCCAGAGTATGATTGATTTTAATGTAGCGGATGAGAGACTAAGGGGGTTAGTGAGAGATTCAAGAGTTATGAGAGGTTCTGAATGTGGAACAGATAACTACCTCAGTTTCAAAAATGAGCCAAGGTAAAGACTATATAGTAAAGTAAAGACTATACCTTTACAAGGTAAAGACTATACCTTCTCTTACACATCCCTTATTTACTCTTACTGTATAAATTCCTTGATCCCCGGTAGTGCAACGAGGCTAGAATCCGGCATTTCTGAAACAAATTACTTGAGTTATTCTATTGCAGATTTCAAAATCCTCCAGGCAGGTACTACTGGTAATTATTCGCACAAAGAGATAATTAAATTGAAACCAAGGAAAGTAGAAAAGAGTAAATGATTCTGAGCAAACTTTCACGAGTAGGCATTTTTCTAGTGAAATCAGAATTGTTTGAGCCAAAAGATATTTTCTTTCCTGCTTTTCTCTTTATTCGAGTCTCTGAGGCTCGAAGTCTCCTCTCTTGTTGTTTGCCCCTTCTGGGCCAACTCGAGGAAGGCGAACGTTTGATCGTTAAGTTAAGAAGTGAATAATATTAATTAAAATGTTCTTTTGCGGCGGTAGCCTCTCTTTCTTCCCTCGTTATCCCTTCAGGAGTCGGTACTCGACTTGTCGCTCCTCGTTGGAATATTTATTCGTTCGTTCGTTTTTTTATTTATACTCGAGGTCTGAGGACCCACCCGCCTTATTTGCGCCCCCTTTCGCTCTGTTGCCGTTCGTTTAAACGACACGGCTGCTGCCGCTGCCGACGCGACTCTAAACCCTTTTCACCCCCTTGCTGAGGGTTGAAAAAAAAGAAATTAATGGACGCATTCGAATGAATGTTATTAATTGAATCGAGCGACGTACTCTGCCGCAATTCGACGTGCGCAATCCTCATCCCTCTCTATAAGGATGACTTGTTGCGATCGGCGCCCTTTTTTTACTTTTATTTATTTTTGAATTCGTACCTTTTGAGAGCAAACTACTTCTCAGACAATTACCTTTTCTGGATGATCATGTTGCCACTACAATTTCGTCGAGGTTGTTATGAGATGTTTGGTGGTCCATTGGCAAAATATATTTTTAAAATTATATTTAATGTCTTAAAATGGATTCTCGTAAGAGACTTAGGAACCAACAAGAACTAAGCTAAAGGCCCTGTTGCGCAACCTACTAAAAAGCTGGGAAAAATAAAAACCTATTCGAATGCCTCAAGCAATATTAAAATGCAATAAACTTTCTTCTTACGTGAAGACTAGTCCATCTTCAATCGAAAAGATCATTGAAATCAACTTTAAGAATGTATCAATCAAATAATTACGAATTCGTACGAAGATGCTCGATGTGCTGGTAACTCCCAAAAGTACTCTTTGAGCCAGTTCGTAACCCAATGATGAACCGGTTCGAAACTGGCTTATCAATGCAAGTGGAATCGAGATTATAGGCTATATTCAACTGATTTCACAATTTTTAAGCTTCTGTTTGAAGGAGTTGATTTTTTGAGACTCTTTAAAGTTGACACTAATTGGCGTCAACAGCAAATTACGCCAAGTACGTCAATTCGCATACTAACCTCACAATCGATTCGAGGACTGTCAACTTCTAAATGATGCATTCATTCTTTGTTTTTGATCAAAGGTAAAAGTTAATATAGATATTTGATGGATATTAATTAAAGTAAAGACCTGCACCATCATTTTCACGATATGTGTCATATTTCAATTTTGATAAGAGTTTTTGCCAGAGGGGATACAGATGTATCACTGCTGATATTTTGGTGCTCGTTCGTGACCGACTCAGAAATTATTGTATTTCGAAATGGAAAGCTACTTACACAATTGACTGCACTTGAAACAAGACGAACGCTATCACTGTCGACTGGATTGACACTTTGTTTACTCAAAACACGCCGAGCTGTCAAGTTTCGTGGAGTCATTTCAGTGGTAGAGAGCAGAGAGCGACGTTTTTATTTTTTTTCGAATTGATAAACACGAAATAATGCCTATCATCTCATATTAGTTTTGTACATGTTCATTTCTACTTCCAAGAGAAATTCACGTCAGCCAACAGTTTCTATTGTATTACATAAAAAATGAATGTATATGCTTTCTGGGTTACGAACTGGTCGGGGGTTACGAACCGGGGCCTCTACCTTATATCCGTTACTCTATACTGATTCTCCTCAGCAGGTTTTATAATCAGTCATTTTTTGTTTTCCTACTCTTAGGAAAATATTTACTTCGAATTAAAGAAATCGGTTCTTTAACATCATTTTTCTAGCACAAAAATATTGTAAAATAGTTTATGATGGATTCGACTCTAGGGTCCAAGCGCATTTTTGAAAGGTAAGTAATAACTATATTATATTTAATAAAATATAGTACGTTCCTGACCTCTGGCCATCATTGTATGCCGAAATATTTGGCTCAATTATAAATCGATTGAATTTAATTACTTTGGACCCTAAAGCCAAAGACACCGAAAATTATTTTATAATTTCATTTTCGAGGGTCAATATGATTGTCCGCTGTTGATTAACGTAGAGATACTTTCAAATCAAAGAAGAATTTATTTGATCTCAAAGAATGACGAGGTTCGTATTTTTTGTTCTGAAGAAAGTATTTTCTTGATGGGTTTTCTTTAATTTAGAGAGATATTCTTCTGACTCAAAGAAATTACTAAAAGAAATTAAAAAATAATTGCCTTCAAGTTGGTCCCGGTTTATATTAAAGGAAGATGTCTATTGAAATGAAAAAAATTTCTTCAGATCGAACAAAGAAAGGCAACCAAAATATTACATTATTGATAGTATTCGGAGCAGAAGATTTTTTTTTAAACTTATGCATTTTAAAATCATGAGAATTTATGTATACAGTGCAGGGTCTTAGAAATGCATCAAAGTAATTTTAAACAAAAAAATACCTGTGTGGAGAGATAATCAATAACTACATATAGAAAATTAAGGCCCCGGTTCGTAACCCCCAGCCAGCTCGTAACCCAGCAAGCGTATAAATTAATTTTTTTATATAATACGATAGAAACTGTTGGCCGATGTGAATTTCTTTTCAAAGTAAAGAAGAAAATGTGAAAAACTGATATCAGATGATAGGCATTATTCCGCGTTTATCCATTAGAAAAAAAAATACTTTGCGCTCTGCCCTCTACCGTGGCACAATGTACTTTCAGACCAGCTGAATATAAGACCAGCACTGAAACGACTCCACGAAGCTTGACAGCTCGGCATGTTGTGAGTAAAAAAAGTGGCAATCCAGTTGACAGTGATAACATTCGTTTTCATTAGAGTGCAATCTTTTGAGTGAGTATCTTTCCATGTCGAAATACAATAATTTCTGAGTCGCTTACGAACGAGCACCGAAATATTAGTAGTGACACATCTGTAACCCATCTGGCAAAAACTCTTATGTAAATTAAAATATGAAACATATCGTTTAAACGCTAATACAGATCTTTACTTTAATTTATTTCTTCAAATATGTATATTAACTTTCACCTTTGATCAAAAACAAAGAATGAATGCGTCATTTAGAAATTGAAAGTCCTCGAATCGATTGTGAGGTTATTATTGAAGAGGAAGCAAAGAGAAAGAGAAAAATCTGAACTTCAAGATCAGAGAGAGAGAGAGAAAAAGAGTAGAGAGAAGTCAAAAGAGAGCCCTGGCTGCAAAAGGAAAGGAAAAAAAACAGCACCAGCGGCGAAGAGAAAGCGTGGCAGAAAAAGAGTCCAGAAAGAAAACATTACACCTGATTCTGAAAGTGAAGTGAACAATCCGCCGAGTCCAGGTGAATAGTTTATCATAGTTTATACAATTTAACCGAAAAATATTGTTCTATTGAGAATTTGTTTGAAGGAGTCCTTAGATTCAATGCGCTGTATTATTTCAATACAAGTAAAGAAGGGGAATCAAAGAAAATTACTTTTTTGTCATTGAAATAACATGGCCGTTAATCTTGTTGATTAGTGCAATAATAGAGGAGAAAATTTCATATATATTAAGTGGGTAAATATCGCGGCTTTTATATCAACTAGACCCGCCGATTCAATTATATTGATATTCACTAGATAACAGGCAAAGCCTATAATCCCGAATTCATTTGCACTGATGAACCGGTTACGAACTGGATCATTATTGGGTTACGAACAGGCTCAAAGAGGACTTTCGAGGGTTACGAACCGGCTTATCGGGTATTTTCGTTTAAATTCTTAATTTTTTTAATGCATCCTTGAACTTGCTTTCAATGGCATTTTCGATTGAAAATGGATTATTCTTAACGTAAGAAGAAAATTTATTCCATTCAAATATTGCTTCTAAAATTAATTTACTTTTCAAGAGGTCCATACAAATGAGATTTTCTTCTAGATAGTTTCAAAATCAAACTTCTTAGTGCGAGGGTGTTTCAGATTTCAAAAATTGTTTCCTTTTCCAATCAAACCTGATGAACATATTATGAAAGATCTGTAAATATTCTCTTAGACAGTCTCCATGTTAAATGTCTTTCGTTCCAGGAACAGTATTAAAATGAAAGATTTCTAGATACTTTTAGCTCTTCAAAAATCCACAAATACTTTGTTGTTTATTATTATATTACCAGTAAATCTCTCAACGAAAAATCAATGCTATTTGAAATTATGTTATAATTATTTGGAAAACCGTTAATTTTTAGGGTTTCCTAGACCCGGGCAGAAGCCATTATGGTTACAGTCGAGTGTCTGCTTGTCGAATAAAAGAGGGAAAGTGAGTGTGAGTAAGGGGAATTGAGTAGAGGGGTGGAAGAGTAAGGGGTGAGGGAGTGAGGGAAAATTAGGGGAAGGAAATCACGTAGAAGTGATGATAAGAAAGGGAAATGAGGGGAAGGCGGATAAGAAGAAGGGAAGTGAGGAGTAAAGAGGAGAGGAAAAAAAGGGGCAAAATGGAGAGAAAATGAGGATACTGAAGGGAGAATGAGGGGATAAAAAATGATAGGCGATGAGGGGAAGTGAAGGGAGAGGGAGGGCGTAAATGAGAGAAAATTAGGGGCTGGAAAGTGAGGGGAATTGACGTGGGGGAGAGAAAATGAGATCTAAATTTTATTTTCTATCTCAGTTCAACAAACGTTAGGATAGGCTAGACAACGAGATAACAGAGTGGGAGATTTGAACCATATTACTAACGACTTGATAGGCCACAAAATCCTTTTTTGTAGGCACCTGCCACCTACTTTGAATCTTTTTTCTGTCAAAGTAGCGAAGACAAAGAATATTTGGCCGAAAAGTCGAACGCGGCCCTGAGCCATGATGGGATAAGCCACGTCGCGGGGAAAGAGGGAGTAAGTAGAGAAAGTAGAGAAAGAGCCAAAGAGAGTTGGTGGTTACCAAAGAGCGATAGGGGTGGGTGGTGGGAGGGAAAGCATAAAAGGAACACTAGTAGGTATTAATATTTAGCATCTCTGAAACCGCCCGCATTCAAGCAACCCTGGATTCCCATTCGCCACCCCCTCGTTCCACGCGCACCCCCTCCTCCCCCTCCACAATATGCCCCACTCGAACCTCCTTTACTCAGCGGTAGGTACCTACTACTCCTCTTTACGGTAAAATATGTAAATCTAACCAATATTTCTAAAGATACAGCACCGGCGGCATACACGGGGCTCTTTTATGACGGAGCAGAGCGCGAAACCTGCGGATACTGCAGTGTTTTATCGGCACCTTGTGTGTGCGTGTACGTGCAAAACCACAGAAATAGATACGCGTAAACTTTTGTATGTATGTGTGTGAGCTCACTTACATTATTCGTTCACCACGGCTACCTGGCAATGGGCTTGTGTGTATTTCAATGGGGCTGAATATCCACCATGAATATTTCGCAAGTTTCTATTTAAAAGAACGCGAAACGCGCGGTAAGATATGATACCACCCGAGCTAAAACCGCTCGCGAGGTAGAGAGAGGAATCGATTTTAAGGAGAGGATATCCTGGTTTGAGTTTCGAGTATAATTGTATATGGTGAATTTTTTAGAGAGATTATGTGAATACTAGCAATTATTATTTGTGCGCTATGCGCGGAAGAAGCTTCTTATTAGACGTACAATTCTCAATATGAATATTTGAGGGTGGCCTCTAGAAACTAAAACAAATTCCTAATCTTTTTCTGGTTGAACGAACATTTTTTCCGGTTATAAATTTATCAAATCTTTGATAACATTAAATTAAAAATCAGAAACTCTTTAATTTATAGGACATTATTTCTCTTAGAAAGTGTATGAAGAAACACTATCTATAAACTGTAGTGAGAACAAAATTTTGTAAACTGATATTAAAAGTTATAATAATATGTCGATATCTTAAACATGAAGCTGTTAAAAGTGGAAAAATAAGCTTTCTTCTCAGTAGGGTGTCTGAAAAAACTCAATTTTTTTTTTTGATCACGCACCACCGAAGCTATTCTTTATGGTGGTAATATTTTGGAATATCATATTGTTTTCTCACAGAGGAAGCCTTGTAACGATGAAAAGTTCCGAACTTAATTTTTTGACATATCTGGATATAATTCGACCCCAAGAGTCCGAAAATAATTTTTTTTTGAATTTCCCTTGTGTGTGTGTGTGCGTGGGTGTGTGCGTGTGTGTAACAATAATACTCTTCTTATTATAACTCGAAAACAAATAGAGTTTGTGTTCTGAAATTTGAAAAGAATGTATTGCTAAATTATGCCCATTATTTATTAAGCTTAGATCCGGATCGGATGGAAACAAATTTTTTCTTTCCGATTTTATATTTATCTCAAAAATCGTTTTAGATGTAAATATTTTTGCTATTCAAAAATTTTTTTTTTTTGGAATTGCGCATCTAAAACTGTAATCTTTAGTTGGAATTATAAAATTTTAAGAACCCGAGTAAAAAGTCCCATTGAGATACCATTGAGATCCCGGATAAGGTCCCGCTAAGGTACTGGGTATGAGACAAATCAGTACTTAAGTACCAACTTTTCTTAAAAATATTTAAAAGTCTAAATAGGGACAAAAGTACTCAAAAATTTCCATTTTATTTTTATTCAAAATTTTTACAAGCACTGATGGGATTTATGTTCCAGAAAAGTACTGCTGAACTAGGACTGAAGTACAAAAATTCTCAAAACATGTCCCGCTTTACCAGGACTTTTTCAAATACAACAAGACCAAAAAAGTCCTACTTAATTTTTTTTTGTTTTGAGCAGGACTTTCTCAGGACAAAAGTTCCGGAAATGTTCCTCTTGATCTTTTTTCTCAAATTTTTACAAGTCCTAAGTGATTTTTAGCTTTTAAAAATTTTAGAGTAAAATAAAATGGTCCTTTTTGTGTACTTTCGCCCCAAAAATGATTTGTGGCTTCTTAAATTTTCAGAACAAAATAACTTTCTCAGGACGAAGTTCCGGAAAAGTTCCTCTTGTTCTTTTTTCTCAAATTTTTACAAGTCCTAAGTAATTTTAGGACAAAGGTACCCGAGAATTTCCATCTGATTTTCTTTTGGGACATGAATTCCACCAGCACTTGTAGATATACTTTTGTCCTAAGAAAGTCCTTATGAAACGGGACAGATTTTAAATTTTTTTGATACTTCAATCCTATTCCAGCAGTACTCTTGGGATATAAATCCAATCAGAACTTTTAAAAATTTTAAAGTAAAATAAAATGGACCTTTTTGTGTACTTTCGTCCCAAAAATGATTTGTGGCTTCTTAAATTTTTAAAACAAAATTAACGTGTGATGTTTCCGATATTCCTATCCTGGAAAGTCCTGCTAAATATAAACAGAAATTAATTGAGACTTTTTCGGTACTTCTATCCTAAAAAATCATGTTGAAACGGGATATATTTCGAATATGTTGGTACTTTCGTCCTATCTCAGCAGTACTTTTTTTGAACACAAACATCACGAACACTTGTAAAAATTCCCAGACAATCAAATCAAATGGAATATTTCTAGTACTTTTGTCCCCTTTTGAACTTTTAAGAATTTTTAAAAAAAGTTGGTACGTAAATACTGATTTATCCTATGTCCATTCCTTTAGCGCAGGACTCCATTTCCGATTCCAATGAGACTTTTTTTTACTCAGTAATAATATAAATTATCAATAGGTGTCTATTATTTAATGTAGTATTAAGTGACATTTGAAGTGATTGGACAGTTTTTTCTAAAGTAAAAAATGAGATTTCTGGATTTGAAAGATTCAGTGTCATTCCAACCGATCAAAACTGAGAAATTTCAAATTGTAAACCTTGAATGTCTGATCATTCTAATGTTAAAAAATATATGATTCCAAAGTGGAAGTTTTCAAAATTAATCAATTCGAACTCGTAGAGAAAGTCTAGTGAAACTAAGTCGCTAAAAATTAGATAATATGATAGATAATATGTCGATTTTTGAACCTGAGGGTATTGGAACCAGAAAAAAACATGGCTTTCTTTCCAGTCAGAAAAAAAGAAAAATGAACAAAAAATTCGAAATTCACAATTCAGAATCGAAACCAATCGATTTTTAATTTGGAAAGTCTTAGAAATTGCATCAGTGAATTCCTAAAATGACATTAAAATTAGACATTATTTTGCGAAACATTCAAAATTATACAATTTGCAAGTAGTTGCCTATAACATTGTTCAATTTGAAATTGGGAAACTCTGAAACTGAAAAAGTTCATATATAATGCATTTGGAATTTAAGAAAATTGAAAACAATTATTTTCGAATTTAATATTTTGCAGCTAAGCAATTTTAGATTTGAGACTTCAAAAATTAAACGATTTCTGAATTACACATCGGAAACGGTAATTTCAAATGGGAATTATAACATTTTTAAAAATGATAAGAATTTATAATACTGCACGGTGTATCCCAACTGACTTCAATTCAAAAGGGCTCTCAAATTTCGTTTTCTTGCTAATCTTCTATCTGTGATACCCCACGATCATTTTGGAACTAAAAAGAAAAAAATCCCTGGGGGGATTTTTTAATAAAGTTGATTTTTCATTTTCATTTAAAGGTTGTTATGTATATCTTCATGAAAATGACTCCAAAGCTGAGCTTTCTCAGCTTAAAGTCAGTGATTCGACATCCAAAGAATAGCTCTAAATGTTAAATACCTTTAAACACCTTGAACTTACTAGAATTATTTAAAACAGGTGCACTAAGTCAGTTTTAATGAGTTTTTTGGAAGTTTCTCTTTTTCAGAACACCCTCTAGCCTAAATAAGAATTTAGGCGTGTAAAATTTCCCGTAAAACTCAGAAAAATGGAATGTTCTATCTCTTATAGTTTCAGATATATGTCCTTCAAAACGTATTTTCCAGCAGAAAATTTGTCTGAAAATTTTTAAAATTTTAGTTTCCGTGAATTATCTCATTTTCTGTGCATCGCAAATGAAAATTATACTCATATGAGGTGAAGTAGACTCAAATTCCACCAAATTTAAAAAAAAAAGAATATTCTACCTCTAATGAGTCCGAAGTTAAAGCGTACTGAAAAACATCATTTTTTATGAAATTTTATCAGGCATTGAGATTTTTTGGAATAACATATTTCTGGTGCACTTCATGTGAAAGGTTGTTTTCGTGAGAATAAAAATACAAACAATTCCTTGTCAAACTAAAAGAAATCATTTTTCATTTGAATCAATGATTAGAGATCTTTTTTTCTATTATTAATATTGTGAAAATTTTATCGCACTGTCTGTAAGTATCCAAAATCAGGAACGCACGATGAAAATCTTCATAAAGTTTGTACATTGTGCTCCGAAAAAACGAATGGAGTTACACCAGAAACAAGTTTTCTCGAAAAAACTCAATGTCTGAAAAAATTCGATAAATAATGGTATTTTTCAAGCCGCTGTAGCTTCGGACTAATGAGAGATAGAACATCCTTTTTCGAAATTCGTTTAAAATTAGATGTTCTTCAATTTATATGAACACAACTTTCATCTACAATGCTTAGGAAATGAGGTAATTTACCAAAACTGAAATTAAAAATATGTTCATACAAATTTTGCACTAAAAAAAATTCCTGAAGGCCATATCTCCCAAACTATAAGAGATAGAACATTCAGTATTAAATTTTCTCTAAGTTTCACGGAAAATTTTACAAATTTTAAATTCTTTTTCAGGCTAGTTTAGAGAGAGGATGCTCTGGAATGGAGAAATTTCCGAAAACTGAATAAATCTGACTTTATGCACCTGTTTTAAATAATTTTAACAAGTTCCAGGTGTCCTAGGGTATTCAAAATTCAGATCCGTTTTTGGATCCTAAATCATAAACTTTGAGCCAAAGAAGCTGAACTTTGGAGTTATTTCCATGAAGATATACATGATAATCTCCAAATAAAATATAAAAAAATGTATTCAAAAATCCTCCTAGGGATTTTTTCTCTTTTTGGTCTTGAAATGAAATTTGTGTAAAAAAATGTTCACTATGTTTTTCACCGTTCAAGATTGAAAAATTTTAAATTGTATCCTTCAAACTTTAATCATTCTAAAAACGTTGAAAATTATATGATTTCCAGTTGGAAGCTTTCAAAATGAATAAATTTAAATTTCAAGCGTTAAAAATGAAACCATTTCGAAATTCGTTCAAAAATAAAGTACTTTTAATTAAGGGTCTTGCAACTAAGTCGTTAAAAAGGAATCATTTTTCATATTTTGCATCACGCTTTTTTAAATCCACTTAAAACTTGGAAATCTTGAAATTTATATATCTGGGCAATACTGTTTAAATTTGAATCAGTGATTTTAATTATTCAATTTTTATTGATTGGGGAAGCCAAATACTCTAATGGGTAAATTGTATTCAATCAGTGAAATAAGTGTTATTTAGAAAAATTAATATAATATTTTTAAATTCAATATTTCAGAGATAAAAATGAGATTTTATTCTGAAGTAGAAATAGACATTCATAGTCAGACGAGCAGTTTTATATCAGACACCAAACAAAATTACAATCCCCTTAAACCTTGGATCAGTGAAATATCACTGAGATTGAGATTTTTTCTTGTGATTTGAAGCAGAGAAAATTATATTGAAATATAATCGCATAACACTGATTCATCAACTAACAAGAAAACTGGAATTTTCAGCAGAGATCACAAAAAATTTCAGCAGTTTTTGGCGGGTGAACTACGACTGAATTTCAGTGAAAACTTTCACCTATTCAAATCGCAAAGAAAGAATCACTGACTCTCAGTGAAATTTTATTGAATCAAACTTAGGGAGTACATTTTTCTAATTATCATTTTCATTGTCATTTTATTATCATTGTCAGAATCAAAACTGAATTCTATGAAAAATATTTGGAAGTTGTTAGAATGATCACGGCTTGAATTTTTTAAAGTTTAAATTTTGTAAATTTAATGTTTGTTTTGAATTTATCAATTAGAAATTGCAGAATTAATATCAATTTGAATATATTTTTAATTATATGAATAAACAGATATTGGAACATTCATTTCATGACTTTAAATAAATTAAAATAAAACAAAGTCCTTTGTCTGACTATAGATGTCGATATCTACCTCATAATAGAAAGTAGGTTTTATGACCAATTTTTCAGTAAAATAAGAAATTTTGAAGTTATTTAATTTTAATAAAACAGAATTAAATTAAATGTTAATATTAAAATAATGTTTCGTAAATTAAACTCATTTCACTGAATGAATACATTTTATTCCAGTAGTGATTCAAGCTTAGCTCGTCGTCTGACCAAAACCGACCATATCTCCTTTTACTATAGAAACGAAGTTGTCGATCTTCACACCTATCTTGGTCAAATATTCTTGAAAATGCCTTATATATTCTCCTTAAAATTAAATCAAACTATAATTATCAAACCAACCATACGGTATAATATTAATTACAAGAAATAGAACTTTTCTATTAAAAAAATCTAGCTGAAAAGTCTCATCGAAAATTTCCTTTAAATCTCAATTTGTGTGCTGTTTCAGGAATTCTCTGGTTGTGGCTAATATAATTAACCTTCTATTCGAATTTTCCAGGCCAAAAATAATTTTCAAAGTCTCACTTTGCCTCTTAATTCCTTCATTTTCTTTTTCTCATTTAATTTCTCTTATCTCTTAACTCAAGTACTTTGTACGATGTCACGGTTATTTCTGAAGTGGTTTCAAGCTCAGCTGATTATGTTTATTGATCCGCACCAAGACTAAGTATTTTTTCGGTTCTTCTGATGTCTCGCGGGATGATTCTAAATTGTTTGGTAATAGCGGCTCGACATTCGTCGAGGTGGGTCTGACAAGAAGCCTTATAGCCCCGTCAGAACGAGGGGTTTGTAATTTGTGCTCGGTAGCGCGAGCCACGAGGCTGCTTTGACGCTGAGTAATTTCTCCTATTAACTTTACATCATAATTACTGATATGCTTTTGCGGGGTAAGTCGTATGTGAATAAATCCCATTGGGTGCTTTTCTACCTCAAAAGTTACTTTCCATTGAAAATCTCGCAAATTATAAATCGAAAACAGTTCCTTCAAACTTATCGTCTGCTTTAATTGAATATGTTAAACATTTAAACAAAATCTACACGTAGAAAAAGTCAATATTTTGACATTTTTTTTCTTAAAAAATGAGTAGAGGAAACCAGTTCGAAGTACAGTGGGACAAAAGCCAGGTAAAAACAGCCAAAAGTCGAAAAATCATTCAATTTGTATAAGACTAATTATCCAGGGTTTCTTGAGTCACAGATTCCAAATTTTGGGTCAAAAAGTTATAATTTGAAATGGCTGAAGCAATATGGTGACCAAAACTTATAAAAAATCATCCGATTTGTATGAAACTTATTTTCTAGGAAATTTTTTGAGTCACGGCCTACAAATTTGGGATCGAAAAGTTAACATTCAAAATAGCTTTTAAGTGACAGTATATTGTATGTATAGTATATGTATGTATAGTACATTATATATTGATGTATATTTGACGGTGAAAGGATTCTCTTTTGTTTCCAAATAATTCTCTTGCAAGAAACTTCACTTATTATTGCACGATACTTTTTTTCCAAGAAGCATTTCCTCTGTGTCTTACGAAACCCACTGAAAATCAATTTTTAATTTTATATATAATACTTAGACTATGCGAATAAAAAAACCGATGCAAACTGGATTTCATGAGTATCAAATAATTTAAACAAAATCTCCATGACTATTTTGTACCCTCTATTTCGAATTTTGAATTTTGAATACAAAATTTGAAATCTGTAGATTGAAAAAACCCTAGTGAATGAGCTTGATACAAATCAAATGATTTTTCAAATGAATTTTAGTCGATATATCAAGCCGGTTGTTTTGAATTATAACATTTGACCCCAAATTTGGAACTTGTGTCTCAGAAAATCCCTGTAAAAAAAGTTGTGTACAAATCGAATGATCTTTAATAAATTTTGCTCACCATATTTGATCCGTCTTTTTGAGTTTTAACTTTTTGACCAAAAATTTAGAATCTGTGACTCGGAAGACCCCTTAATGCAGAGTTTTATACAAATCGAATAATTTTGTATAAAGTTTGGTCACTATAATGGATCTGCCATTTGGAATTTTAACTTTTTGACGGAAATTTTATAATTTGTGACTCAAAACCCCAAAAAAATGAGATTTATACAAATCGGATGATTTTTCATAAATTATTGGTCGACATATTGACTCGGCAATGTAGAATTCTAACTCTTTAACCAATTTCGAATCTGTGATTTGGAAAATCCCTGGATAGTGAGTTTTATACAAATCAGATAATTTGATGAATTTTGGTCACCATATTGGATGCATCATTTTGGATTTCAACTATTTAACTGAAAATTTCTAGCTCGTCACACGAAAACCCCCAAAAAAATGAGATTTATACAAATTGGATAATTTTATCAATTTTGGTCACTATATTGCATCCAAAATTTTGAATGTTAACTACTCAACTCAGAATTTTTAATCTGTGACACAAAAACCCCCAACACAATGAGATTTATACAAATCGGATGATTTTTCATGCATTTTTGGTCGACGTATTGAGTCGAACATTTTGAATTCTAGCTTCTTGACTGAAACTTTGAAATCTGTGACTCGAAAAACCCCTGGATAATGACTTTTTATACATATCGAATGATTTTTTATGAATTTTGGTCCCCATATTGTATCCACCATTTTGAATTCCAACGCGGAAAATCCCTGAATAATGAGTTTCATACAAATCAGATAATTTTATCAATTTTGGTCACTATATTGAATTCACCATTTTGAATTTTAACTACTCAACATGAAATTCGTAATCTGTGTCACGAAAACCCCCAACAAAATAAGGTTCATACAAATCGGATGATTTTTTGTAAATTTTTGGTTGATATATTGAGTCGGTCATTTCAAATTCTAGCTTTTTGATTGAAAATTTGGAATCCGCAACTTGAAAAACCCCCGGATAATGACTTTTTATACATATCGAATAATTTTTTATGAATTTTGGTCCCATATTGAATCCACCATTTTGAATTCCAACGCGGAAAATACCTGAATAATGAGTTTCATACAAATCAGATAATTTTATCGATTTTGTTCACTACATTGGATTCACTATATTGAATTTTAACTACTCAACATGAAATTTGTAATCTGTGTCACGAAAACCCCCAACAAAATAAGGTTCATACAAATTGGATTATTTTTTATAAATTTTTGGTTGATATATTGAGTCGGTCATTTCAAATTCTACCTTTTTGATTGAAAATTTGGAATCAGCAACTTGAAAAACATCTGCGTAATGACTTTTTATACATATCGAATAATTTTTTTATGAATTTTGGTCCCCATATTGAATCCACCATTTTGAATTCCAACGCGGAAAATCCCTGAATAATGACTTTCATACAAATCAGATAATTTTATCAATTTTTGTCACTATATTGGATTCACCATTTTGAATTTTAACTACTCAACATGAAATTTGTAATTTGTGTCATGAAAACCCCCAACAAAATGAGGTTCATACAAATCGGATGATTTAAAAAAAATTTTTGGTTGACATATTGAGTCGGTCATTTCAAATTCTAGCTTTTTGATTGAAAATTTGAAATCTGCGACTTGAAAAACCTCTGGGTAATGACTTTTTATACACATCGAATTGTTTTTTTATAGATTTTGGTCACCATATTGAATCCACTGTTCTGAATTTTGACTATTCAACTCAAAATTTGTAATCTGTGATATGAAAAGCCCCAAGAAAATTAACTTCATACAAATTGGATGATTTTTCATCAATTTTCGGTCGACATATTCAGTCGGCAATTTTGAATTCTAGCTTTTTAAGCAACTTTAAATCGGTGACTCGAAAATTCCTTGGATAATGAGTTTTATACAAATCGGATGATTTTTAATGGATTTTAGTGACCATATTGGATGTGTTATTCTGAGTTTTAACTTTTTGACACAAAATTTGGAATCTGTGAGTCTCAAAACCCCAGGATGATGAGTCTTATGCAAATCGGATAATTTTATAAATTTTGTTCATCATATTGGATCCACTGTTTTGAATTTCAACTATTTGACTGAAAATTTGTAATTTTTGCCACGAAACCCCAAGAAAATGAGCTTTATACAAATCGGATGATTTTGCATAAATTTTTGGTCGATATATTTTTATGAATTTTAGTGGCCATATTAAATCTGTCATTTTTAGTTTGAACTTTTTGACCCAGAATTTGGAATCCGTGATTCGGAAATCCCCTGAATGATGAGTTTTATGCAAATCGGATAATTTTATAAATTTTTGTCACCATATTGGATCCACGGTTTTGGGTTTCAACTATTTGCCTCAAAATTTCTAATTTGTGAAACAAAAACCCCTGACAAAATGAGATTTCTACAAATCGGATGATTTTTCATACACTTTTGGTCGATATATTGAGGCTGCAATTTTGAATTCTAACTTTTTGATTTGAAATTTCCAATCTGTGACTCGGCAAATCCCTGAAAAATGAGTTTCATACAAATCGGATGCTTTTTCATTAATTTTTTGTCGACATAATGAATCGACAATTTTCAAATCTAACTTTTCCACCAATTTCGAATCTGTAACTCGAAAAACTCCTGAATAATGAGTTTTATACAAGTCGGATAATTTTCTTTGTAAATTTTGGTCGCAATTTTGGATCAGCTATTCTCAATTGGAACTTTTTAATGCTATATTTGGAATCTGTAACTTTGAAAACTCTCAGAAAATGATAGTAGGATAATTTGTGGAATTTTTGCAGATTTTCCGTGCTTGCATCTTTTAGTGAACTCCTGAGAGCCAGCACTTATGCATTTGCGTAGTATTATATTTTTTACATCATTAAATTTTGAAAAATGCAAAAAAGGCACATGCAGGTTCTAGTGAGCATCTTATGCTAAAAATCCCTACTCTCCTTTTTTAGATTAGATGTAGAGCCCTGCAGAGCCCCGACTCGGCAGTACTATACATGTAATTCCGTTTTCTTTTCCAAAAATGTGACATTACTATTCATATTCTCACGAGAAAATAAAGGTTTAGGATGAGTTTTTCCTTTTTTTTTCTTGGAATACATGTTAGTTCTTACTATGAAAATCAAAAAAAATATCTCATATGTCGAAATATCCGCTAGTTCGTAATAGTATATTTCGTATGAAATACGTTCCGCACGTAATACGAACGATATTTTTTGTCCACCGTACACCGAAAGTAAGCCTTGTCGGTGTCGTTTTGCGTGCGGAAAGTGGATTTTTCTGCACTAGTGCGATAAAATTGTAAGTGTGCGGAAAATAAACTTTCCGCACGCAAAACTTTTAATTTTACCGCACTGGTGCGGAAAAAATTGATAATCTGCCAGTGAACAAAATTTTCATCGTCATGTGAAAAGCACATTTTTCAATTTTTTGATTCAAAAATAGCAAGTGAGTGGTAAAAAGGCCAATTATAAAACTCCTTTTTAGTATTGGTACTCATAAAAAATTACTACAGAACTTTTTCTTTAAAAACCAGTCAGTTTTTCTCATTATTCAGTTCATACTGGTATCCACTTCATACTGGTTTTCTTTATTTTTGTTTAGTTATTGAAAATATAATTATGCTATTTTATGTTTTGAACCCACTTATGGATTTTAATTTGTTATGAATCTAAGTAAAAGGAAAAGGAATTGTTGCATTCAGACCCTGCTCAGCATTTGCGTACTTCCTCTTTAACACGTTCCCACCTTGAATTTGCTACTGCAAACCCAAATAACCCAGATGTTTATATTTAGAGGTCCACCTCACGACCGAGGTTATAGAATACTCATGAACGCCAAACTCACTTTCCACATTCCTACCCTCCTTTGAAGGGTGTCCAAAAAAATTAAGTTTTTAAATTTTGCAAGCGCAACCCCATAGAATTCTACATTTTTATGAAAAAATAGTGTCGTAAATTGTCTTTTCTTCTCAAAAAATGGTTTAGATGTTCTGCTAGGCCGTTTTAGGCCTGAAAATAAATTTTCTTAATCTTCGACTTTTTAAAGATACAAAGTCGAGGCTAAAAAGTCCCTACAACCCTAAGAAGTATTTTTCATTTATTGAGGAATAAGCTCTAAATTTTATGTAACACAAAAAAAAACATTTTTGAAGATATTATCAAGCTTAGTCTACGGAAAATTGGAAATTCGTCGCAATTAATGGTCTGAAATGACCCATAAACATTCCTTTTGTTGAAATAATATGCATAGAATTTCCTCTATGATAGAAGGAGAATATTCTCTTTAATAAATGAAATTGAAATTTTCATACCGGGTGACAGCAAAAAATCTTGAATTCCGAAATACAGAAAAAAATACATATTTTTTATAGTTCGAAGATTCCTATAGTACTTCAGAATGTATTTTTAGCTCTAATTCACCTGAAGAAGATCACTTTTTTTCAAATCACTTTTTAGTCGCTTTTTAATCATAAAGTCACTATTGTCACTTTTTAAATGGAAAGATAACTTTGGTCACTTTTTTCCAATAAATTAAAACAGAGAATCCAATAGCTAACCACTATTGAATTTAGGTCTCTACCTATTTTTGAGTTTCTTGGAGTTCCCTTGAGATTCACTCAATTCGATGGATCTTTTTTGGATTTTTAATTTTTCTAATTCATCCTAAAGACTTTTGAATTCACCTCAAACTCTTGTGAATTCTATCAGATTTCTATTCACTCCCATTCATCTGAATTCAATGGGATTTTTTTTTGGATTTGAAGAATTTTATTACGACATTCTTGGAAATTAAAGAAAACCAAGAATCCAGCGACCAAATTGAATTAAATTGAGTTCAGCTAAACTGAATTAAATTTAAATGTTTGGTGTTTAAAGAGAATTATAATTTTGATTTCTTTTGAACTTAATTTCCTCAATTCAGAAAAAGTCGTAGCATTCACTTTAATTATTTTGAATTCACCGTTCATATGAATTATATTATTATATTATGAATTATTATATTATATCTATCTTCACTTTATTCTACGCAATTTGATGGATTTTATGTATAAGTTTTTTTTTAATTTCTTGATTTTTCCCTGAATTCAATTGAATTTCATCAAATTATCTTGAATCCCCTTCGACATATGTAAATTCACTTTAAATTCTATGCATTTCAACAAATTGTTTTTATTTTTTTAAATTCCTCTGAATTCACTCGAATTTTATCTAAATCATGGTTTTTAAGAAATTTGTTTTCAATTCACTTAAAGTCTGTTAAATTCGTCCTAAATTCTGCTCGCTCCTAATTTACTCAATAAGATGGAAATTTTTTGATTTTTAAAATTTTGCTGAACTCCCTTGAATTCTTATAAATTGGAGTGTCTCAAATTCCCTTGAATTCTTAATTCACTCTAAATTCACTGAAATCAATATAATTTTTTTCGATTGAATTGAAATACTTTGGAATTCACACTAAACTCTGATTAAGTCATCCTGAATCCTTGTAAATTCTTTAGAAATATTTTGATTCTTTTTATTATTCCTGAAGATTTTCGAATTCACTTGAAATCTTCTAAATTCAGTCGATTCTACTCAGTTCAATAGATCTTTATAATATTTTTTTGTAGTTTTTTTTTTTTAATTCACCCTGAAGTATTTTGAACTTACCTTAAATTCCTAGGAATTTTATTAAATTCTTTTAAAATCCCTTGAATTTTTCTAAATTCACTCCGAACTTAATGAATTCATTGAATGTTGTGAATAGTTTTGAATTGTTTTCAATTAACTTGCATTTTTTTTAATTCATCTTCAATCTTTATGAATTTCATCGAATTCTTCTCAATAAAGTTAAGTCCTTCTAATTTATTTGAAATTTATTTCATTCATTACTCACACTACTCAAGTCCTGCTGAATTCGCCCTAAATTCAGTTTACTTCCATTTTACTAAATTCAAAGGAAATTTCTTCATTCTTTAAATCTGATTCAATTCACTCAAACTCTTGTGAATTTTATAAGTATCCTAAATTCCTTTGTCTTCTTCTAAATTCACTTCCATTTTCTTATTTTTCCCAATGCATTTGAATTCTATTGAATTTAACTTGAATCTATCGCCCTCTTTCAATGGTTTCAAATCTATGAATTTCTGATTATCTGTTTCGTGTTTTGGCAAAATTGAAATATATGTTTCAATTAATGATGCTCTTAATTTCGAAAAATAATGGATTATAATTTTTGAATTTCCTACGCAAGAAGTTAATTTTTATCTACTCTGATTTTTTCTCTTTGGTATTATGAAGCTCAGCGAAATTAATATAAATTTGGGTAGTGAATGAATATGATTAGGGACCAGTTAAAGAATACAAAATAACAACCAAGATTTCATTACTTATAACTGTAGTAATAGGTAGTTTCGAAGTCTATTTTTAATGCGTGGATTTTTTTTATTCTATTTTAGTACATTAAAACTTTAACACGAAAGTAGAATTCATTTCGATCTGTAAGAAATTCTAAAAGAGAGAAACTGAGCAAAGATTTGTTCCAATCTGCCGGGTTGCCTATAAATACAATTCAGATTTCTTTTAATTGATGCATTAATGATTAAGTCAATTTAAAAAAAGGTATATATTTTCATTTAAATATAGTATACAAATTTCATGAAGTTAGCAATCTTCACAAATGTGTTATTGTTTGGATTATTACCTTTTTTTTATGAAAAATGGAATAATTTAAATAGATTGGTTCTAAATCAATTTACAAGTTTTCATCTTTTTACCATGATTACTTCCTTTATTTCTAATGTTCTGTTTACATGTATTTGAAAATAATATTTTCAGGTTCCTTCAATTTACAATTTATTTTATTCTTTAATTCTTATCCTCGTGCTTATCAAAAAATGAGGTTACCAAAAAGGTCTACATAAATGGAGGTATAATAATTAATATAATCAAAATGTAAGCCTAGTACTTATCTCAAAAGAAGGTTGCCAAAAGATTTTATATACATGTAGTTAAAAGAAATGATATCCTCGTAACCTATAAGAAATGGTAATCAGAGGAAGATGCCATATACATAATATGTGCATTCTTTTTATCATGTACCATTGAATACCTTATTAGGCACTTTTGTCAGGGTTTTTATGTTGAATTTTTTCGAATTTTATGTTTTTTACAAATGTTCTCAATTTTGAATCTATTCAATACAATTTTTCAGTCAACTATATAGTTAGTTTATCAAATATACTCTTAATATAATTAGAATGTCATCCTGCTATTTATCATAAATAGAGTAAGGTAGCCAGAAGGATGTACATAAATTAAGGTACAATAATTAGAGCAATCAAAATGTCATCCTGGAACTCATCTAAAAATAATGTTCCCAAAAAGGATTTGCATACATTGAGGTAAAAGAAATGATACCCTCGTTACCTATAAAAAATGGTACTTAGAGGAAGATGATATGTACAAAGTATATGCATTCTGTTATTATGTACCATCAAGTACCTAATAATAATTTTTGAGCTTTAGCGAGACAAATCATGCATTGATTTACTTTATCTTCAATTTGACTCACCATCATCGATCAGTAGATACATTCTCTGGCTCTATTCGTTGATTTCTCCATACCCATATGATCATAATGAGCTCTCTCAAGCATTCTTTTGCTCATAATTCTCGGTATGACTATCTCATTTTCCTTTAAAATCAACCCTCTGCACTCTACTAGATCTGATCTTACCGGCCAGTACTGCCTTATCGCTTAAGCCTATGTGAAGATTTTTCTAGAGGCTTTTTGAAAATCGTTGCTAATAGCTTATGGTCTGTTTCTATAGTTACACGTTGTCCATAAATTTACTAGTGAAACCTTCTACAGCCGTGGTAAATTTCTAGCATTTCTTCCTCTATCTGCGTGTAACGTGTTTGCGTTTCTGTTAACGTTTTGCAGGCATACGCTACTGGCCCATTTTCCTGGAGTAACACGGTCCCTGAGCCGTCCTTTGAACTATCTACCATAGTGTTGTGGGTTTGGTCACATCATAGTGCTGGAGAATATTTGCTTCGACTATTTCATTATTTAGATTTTCAAACTCTTTCTGACAATGTAGCGAATAATTCCATACTGATCCATTTTTGGTTAAGTTTCGCAAATTAGTAGCCATCGATGATAAATGTGGTATGTAATATGACAAGTATGTAATAGTGCCTGAAAAACGCTTCAAATCCGATATATTTTTTGTTTCAGGAATTCCCTTAATTGCCTCTATCCTTTCTTCGCCGATTTTGATGCCATTTTCGCATAAAACATGATCTTCATGCTTTTCTTCTTTCAATCCAATTTCACATTAATTCTTTGTTAAATTTCACTTAGTTTTCTTTTGCTATTTTCAGTACATGCTCAAGTCTATAATCGTGTTCTACTTGGGTTTGCCCTGATATGAGTATTTCACCTTTACCTCATCTATTGATTCGAACTGCTCCCTAAATATATTACGGAATATTTCTGTTGCCGAACAATTTCCGAAAGGTAATTTTAGAAACCTGTAGTGTCCAAATAATGTTATAAACGTAGTCAAATATGAACTTCTTTTGTTCAACTTGATTTCGTAAAACCCTTTGTTTACGTGTAACGTAGAGAATACCCGAGAGCCAGACAAATCAGTGAACTCTTCGAAGTTTGGCAAATTACAAAATTGACGTTTGATTCCTTATTCAGATGCACTGGATCTAGACATATGCAAACATCTTTCTTTGACCTGTTTATTATTATAATAGGATTTACCTAATCAATTGATTCGTCTACTTTTACCATCACGCTCATGTTTTCCATTGTGTCCAACTCCGATTTCACTTTATCTTTTATTTTTAAAGGAATCCCTCGACATGCAGAAACTTTAGCATGTACATTTTCGACTTATCTAATTTTGCATAGATTAGTTTTAATTTCGTCAAGTCCATTATATAAATCTTTGTAATCCTTAAATATATCCCGCTATATTACTGTGCAGACCATTCTGTGTATCGAAATAAGTTCTTGACTCAATTTCAATTCGAAAAGCGGAACTGCATTTTTAATGTCTGTTATGTGAAATTCTACATCTGTTTTCACGGTATTGAAACTACATTTAAGAACACATTTTCCAAGCGAATTTGACTTTGTCACATCATGCATCTTCAATATTACACTAGTTGAACTTTCACATGAATTTGTAACAGTTTTACTGTTTTAACTGGTAGCGTGTTCGCTTAAGCCCCTGAGTCTAGCTTGAAATCAACAAAACTATATCTTCTTTCAATTTCCTGAAACCATTCTTCATAATTCCCTTCTTTCACTCTGTCGCTTTTTATAACAAACCCTATGTAGAATTCTTCATCTGAATTTTCCTGATTTTTTTACGTCTACCGCATTAACACTTCTCGCTTTACAAACTCTCAAAAAATGATTATTTTTATAACAGTTAGAGCAAGTTTTCCACATGCTGGACAGTTTTGATATCTATGAACATAACCGCATTTGTAACATAATTTTTGTGCGCTCAATGATGCTTGACTTGACTCTTGATATTCTTCTAAAGTCTTCTTTCTCTGACTCGTTCCTTGTTTGCTATCTTGCTGTCCTCTGCTACTTTTCTTGGCTGCTTCTCCTCCCTGATGTCGTTGCCTTAACTTCCTTACTGCATTAATTGCGGCGGTTTGCCGACCTTCCACGATCTTCAATTGATGCAGTGTTTGTTCAGCAGCTTTTCCCATTTCTATGACTTTCGAACACGTAATTGTAGCTTCTGACAGTCATTTCCTTTTTAGATTTTGATCTCTTACACCCTGTCCTACTTTGTCTTCAATCAGTCTATCTCTTGTATCACTAAAATCACACAGAGCGCACTGATTTTCCGTAGATCAGCTACAAACTCGTCGAAAGTTTCTGCCTGTCCTTGAACGCGACAGTTAAATTTGTAAGTTTCCACGCGTGTATTGACTCTGGGAAGATAGTAATCGTCAAAAATTTGTATAACTGTGTCGTACACTCGCTGCTCATTAGTCAGATCAAACGTGTTCTACGAGGTAGGGCTATTGAATAAGCGGACTGATGCTCTAACAATTTTTATTCACCAAATTATTTAAAGCGAATGCTATCCACATCAGTATAGTCTTCTCCCCTACACCGCTTCACATAAATCCTCCATTGTTTGGAGCAATGTCGCAGGTCCTTTTCTGAAAGGTCTTTCATGAGTCACGCCAATTTTTTCTTGACAGGATCCACCAACTCGAATCTGGTTTCTTTCAGCTCAGACTACATCTTCGGGATCCGAAAAAATATCACATGGGACTAGGTCAGGTGAGTACGGTGGGAACTGCAATACGGGAATCTTTTTCTCCACCAAAAATCTCTGGACAGACAGCGCCTTGTGTGCTGGCGCGTTGTCCTGGTGAAGAATTCATCAGCCGTTCTCCAAAATCTTAGGTCTTTTTTTTCTTACGAGTGTGAACTTTCATTTAAAATTTGCCTAACAGTTTCTTTATCGATATCCACTAAGTCAGCGATTTCTCGAATATTCAGACATCGATTCATTCGAATAATTTCACACCTCTTTTTCAATGTTACCGTCGGTTTTCGATGTGCGAGGACGGCCGGGATACGAATCGCCTTCAATCACTCCCCTTCCGTGCTTAAATTTTTTAAACCAATCGAAAAATTGAGTGCGAGATAGTCACTCATCACCGTGAACTTCCTTTAACAAATTATGCGTTTCTGTAGCGGATTTTCCAAGTCTCTCAAGGAACTTCACGTTGACGCGCTGATCTACTCTTACACTTAACATTATTCCGTCGGAGCTCAGGTAGACGGTCAACTTCGAGCATATGTTACTATCTGGCTGTTTTTTCCTTTTTCTCTCCCTTAGCTTCTTTACGTTCAATTACTCTCTTGTCACGACTTGCCACGCGTCGTATCGATGTTTTCTTATACTTTTCCTTTACCCGCTCGAACTGCATCTCAACATTTATGTACATTTCTTCCACCACTATCACTATTTCAATCTCATGATCACTGATAGTTACGCTACCGACTGCGTCATGTTACAGGTTTGTTATAATGAATGGATCAAATATTAGAAGGAAATTCATCATAATTTAATTTATTCAGCAAAACCTTTACATAAGGAAAGTCAGATCCAGACTGAACTCGCTTGACGACGGCTGATGACTCGATGCCGGCACGTTGTTGCCAATTGCTTAAAACTTAATTCA
>JAUMHM010000088.1:10187097-10216413 GCA_032362435.1 Melikaiella ostensackeni
CCTTTTAGGAAGATGAATCGAGGCAACAGAAAATTTCGAAATCGGACATTATCTTAAGGTCGCGCATGGCTTTCAAAGTTTCAATTCTTGACCAATTTTCTCTAGGTGAAAAACTTATGGCGAATTACTCGTGAGTACAGTTTTTGTGAGTGAAAAATCATATAGAATTAGAAACTGACAAAAATTGTTGATGTAAGAATTATTTGAAGATGCACGAAAAACACGTTTTTTTGGATTTGGTTAATTACACTTTTTTTTTAATAAGATTAAAAGTAAAGTGGCTTTAGTTTTTTTAGTGGAATCAAAGAAACATTTAATTATTCTGATAATGTAACAAAACATTTGTTTTGATGGTCTGGAAGGTGCGAGTTTCGCTTAAAAAATGTAAAAATTCTGATTTCCTCCTGACTTTGATATGACAAAATTTTTTTTCATTCTATCAATATGATTGCATGTTTCTTTAATTTAAACTGAAGAAATTTCAAGTCCAATATTTACCTTTTTTTAAAAAAAATTTGAAATTAACCTAATTTAAAAAAGGGTTTTTTTGTGAATTTTCAAATAACCCTAACTTCAACAAGACTTTTTTCCAATTTTTAATCTTATAATGTTTTTCACTGACAAAAATTGTACTCACGAGAAATTCATCATAATTTATATCCCATAGAAAATTGATCAAAAATTGGAACTTTAAGTGCCATGCGCGAACTGACGATATTGATTGATTTCAAAATCTCCTTGGTCCTTGATTTGCCTTCCCAATTCAGAATTGAACAATTTCAAACTCTAGCGTTGAATATTTTACAAATTCTAAGCTTTCAAAGGTGGAGAATTTCTGAATGATAAAAATTTAAAATTCTACAATTCTGAAGTCGAATCCATTAAAATTGAGCAGCTTCCATTCCAAGGTCTTCGAACATAAGAATAATTAAAACTGAACATTTTCAAAACATGTTAATTCAAAATTAAAACATTCAAAATTAAGCTATTTTACGCTTGGTGCAATCAAATTTGGACATATTGAGAAAGAAGTTTCACTTATAGATTTCCATCGTTTAAATATTAGGGCTTTCAATTCAAAATGGTACAATTCTGAAAAAAATTAAATTTAAAACCTAACAGTTTCTGATGCTCTGATTAAAAATTCCACAACTTGAGTCGCTTTTTATTTGAAATTGTCTAAATGTCTCAATTCTAAAATGTCGACCTTAGCCTATTCGATTTTAAATCCAGTGAATCGATAATTCTTCAAGCATTGAAAGGCTTTAATTTTCCATTAATAAATCTTTAGGCTTCCAAATTTGAAACAAAAAATATTGATTTTCTCATCCTTTAAGATTTTTCTAATTCTATTGTTTAATAATTAAAATTGTTTCTCTCAATTTTTGACAAAATTTTATCTTTCTGAAAGATTCAATCCAATTTCAAACGCTACTTTGAAAATTTCCAACATATATTAAGGGGACAACTGAAAAACCCCAAAAAGTGAAATTCCCCACATTGTGAAAATCCCTCAAAAATTAAATATTCGAATAGAAAATTTCCCAAATTATGAAATTCTCGAAATCGAAATAAATAAATAATAAATTAGATATCTCCTTGCGGCATTTCTCCCATGCGCCATGTCCAAGAAGAAATGGAAGTCTTCCTCCAAAGTGGCAAAAGTGCAGCAAGTCTCCCGAACTTTATATCTCGAATATTTTATTCCAAATTTTTCAGTCGTCTCATAATAAGTAGTTTGATGGTTCAAGTAAGCAAAACATTGGATGGCTTTAATTTCTAATTCTGCAACCTTGAACGATTTAAATTTTTGAACCAAACAATTTTGAATGTCTCAATGTTTAAATCTGATATAATTCGGGACTTCAAATTTAAGCTTTTTTTATTATTCCATACTGAAGATTTTACTTCAAATTGCAATTTCCAATATTTGAATTGGAAATTATTCAATTTGGAAAGATATGAATTACGAAAAGTTTTTTCCCGGTATTTCCTGGTTTCCTGGTCTAGTTGCCATCCTGAAGAGTCCTCCTAGAAATAGAACTATAAAAATTATCTATTTTACTCATTTTTTATTTCCTTGCAATGAATTTTTCGAGTGCCTTGTTCAGAATTCATAAATTATTCTAACCATTGAATGTAGCGGACGATCGAGAAATCTGCCTTGTCTCGGATCTTTGTACGCGTGGAAGGAAGTTCAATTCGATTCGCGGTGGGGTGAGATCAGTTCAGTATTTGCGTAACTGTGGATGCTCCGCATTCTCCAGACCCACCCTTGACAGAGGGTCGATCCCTCCTTCTTGTCATTCTCAATCGAATTCTGTTTTCACGAAGGCGTCTGCGGAATCGGCCAGATTCCTAAGACGTTGTTGTTGTTCCGTTTCAAATCCTTACACACAAACCAAATCCCCCTGCTAGACATCCTCTTATCTCCCAAGAAAATTCAAATTCTTCTGACCACTGTCCGAATTCTTCAGCAGCTATTGAAAATACCAATTTGACACGTAGCTATTCGAAAGACATCACAGAATACAGTTTAAAGAAACTTTTATTACGTCAAACACAATAGAACCAAAGAATTTTCGGAATTCAAAATAACGGACCTTTACTGTAAAAAAAGTATTATTATAAGGCTTGTTTTCGGTATTAAAACAGTACCCCAAAAAAATAGTTCCTCCTGAATGTGATGTACGATAAATAACATTTCGCTACTATTTTCTGGACTTAAAACAAGATCGAAGTGAGAATCAAATGTCATGATGGTCTTTTGTTTCTTCTGAGCATGAATGTCATAAACTTTGAAGTTATGTAAAACAGTTCTTTTTTTTTGTACAGATCTGCTATCCAATTTAAAAATCTAGTAAGGCACAATTGGTAGGGATCGATTTCTCCAAAGCATTGTTTCTCCAAAGCATTGTTTCTCCAAAGCATGATTTGTCCAACAACAGCTATATCAGAGAGCAAAAACTTAGGCGCGTGTTATGATTGAGATGAGAGGCGTGTACTTGTTAAAACGGGGCGAATGTCAGTAATGTTAGAATATTTAATTATATTTAAGCAATAGATGGAGCTGCAGAGCAGTAAAATTCAAAATTCAAAATGTTAGTGCCAAAGATGAGTACACTCAAACCCCGATATAAGCCCAGTTTCTGGAGTTGCTTCGCACTAGCCTTGGGCCTGAATCGGATCCCTCGAAACGTAAACGGCAAGGAACGTGTAAACTATTTCCTAATATTACGCAATCGCCGAACGTGAATCGAACCTGAGTACACGCGCACTGCGCCTTTATCTATACGCTGCTGGCATTTCACGCTTGGTTGAAACCGTCTCTCGCCCCGACAGCTGAGAAACTGCGGGGGCCAGCAGTCGGCCAGCAGTTCTAGGAAGGCGTAAGCCGGATGGGCTTCTATGGAGGTTCGAGTGTACATATTAATTTGAAATAAACCGCGACTGCTGTCACATATTGCAGGAACAGAATTGAATAATTAACGACATAGTATATTTTCACCTCAATAACCACTGATTGGCCATCAGTTCAAACATTTGAAAGTTTCTTTCTTTAGTTCTTTTTCAGGATTCTCATGTGATTTATCGCATTTTGTGATATTATTTAGTAAATTGTTCATATTTTTATTATAATTTTCTTCATTAAGAACAACAGTGACGTTGCCTTTATCTGCATGTGTAATCAACAGTTGTTTATTGGCTTAAATGAAAGATTGTGAGCTTTTGATACTTTGTGTCAAAACCCTATCAGACTGAGAAATTTTATTACTGTGTAAAAGAATGTTATGCCGAATTAAGAACTCTATGCCTAAGCATATCCCAATCATCTGCATTCTCAATCAATCCAATATTAGACTTAACGTCTTTAACCGTATCAAAAACTATATTACGTTTATTCGTTAGAAAGGATGAAAAAATGTATTTCCCAACCTTAAAAAGTCATTAACGTCATCAGGAATTTGTTTATAACTTAAATTTACGATCCGAGGATCATTATGACCTGCATTAGTTATATCATTGTGTTCACTGATATTTAATCGTTTATGAGGACTACTATTGAAAAGTATATTTTGAAATTTTTAATTTAATCTTTGTGAATTTTGGAAAACATCTTTATTACTAAGATGATATTCTAAAATTCTACTATGGATATTAGATGGTAAAGAGTTTCTTTAGTTAAGCTCAACATTATTGAAACTCTTAGTGATAAATTAGTGTAAAGATGTAAAGGAAGCAAAAGATATACGCAAGGATGGGGATGTATAGAGAACGATTGTGGATGTTGTTGGGACAAAAAGTATGGATCTTTCTATGGGTTTATCAGTAAGTTTGAGTGTTTATGTGCGAATCGTGATGTATCATGACACTGTGAAGATCATTTTCTGTAGATTGATCTCAAACCTATTTGTCCTCCTACACTATATTTACCTGCCCTTGCCATATAAACTCCTTAATCTCCGGTAGTATAACGAGGCTAGAACCAAACGAGTTACGCTTACCCCGAAAGGAATTTGGCCTAATGGTATAGTAATAATAATATGAAAAGAAATATGGTTTTTACAGTGTTTTTGGCACTATTTTTGGATACTTTCTAAGGAATTTTACAATTGAAAGTGGAAAATGCGCCGGTCGTACTCTAAAGTCATATTGAATGTAATGCAAGCGATGTAGTGAGTATTTGAATTCGGTGGCAGTAAACCAGCACTAAATCTCGTACAATCAAACTCTATTGTTTGTCTAGGTCTGTCAGTCTGCATCATACCGATTCAGCGGTTAGGTATTACGTATATATGTATATATACATTTCGAAGCGTCTGCGCGAATTTGCAAACATACGAGTCGTAATATCGAGGCATCACTTGTTCCGACGACGCGTATAAATCACAATAGAGAAGTTGACTGCTTTTGATTTAACGGGAAACAACGGCGACAGACACTACTTACTTGCAGTTATTGTGGCTTGCATTATACCCGACCATAATTCCCGATAATTACGCCAGCAAGTCATGTTCATTGCTCATTTTTAGCGTCCCACAAATTATTATACATACTCATTCCGATTTTTTTTTGAGCTAGTAATGATAATTATTTTTCGGAACACATTTATAAAAAAATGACAGTTGTAAGAATGAATGATGATAATTATTTAAACAAAAAAAATAATTTAAGGTCGGATTCTAATAGCTCTTGCAATTTTCTGCTTGTCTTCTGATATTGATCAAAAAGCTTTTAACGTTCAGATGCAACTCAATAATATTTAAACAAACCGATAGAAATTTTGTGATACGTTGAAAATTCAACATTTTCAGATGAGAATGTATAGAGTGGATCAGTATAAATTGTAGAGTTCAAAAATAAATAATTTCTTGCTGGAGCCCTCAAAATTTCACACTCATGTGTGAAAATGTTCACAATTACGAATTTAAATTTTAAATTGGTAGGCTTCTAATTTTTTGCATGGACGATCTAAAAATTTGATCCATTATACAGTGAAAAAACTCTAAATGTTACAAAATTTTCAGTAATATTGCATTCATTTATACGAATATTTTCTGCAAAATTTTGAGAATTTTGTTAACATCTTCAAACCAGGAACTTGAGTGTAAAAGTCTGCGAATTTCAAAAAAGATATCTGCAAATCTGCCAAATTACTGAAAATTTTATAAACGCTACAGAAAGTCCAAAAACGCATTCAATTTTTTTTTAACTTTAGGTGTCCCGTTAGCCGTATAAAGTTTAATATGCATTTCCCATAAGAAAAAAGGACGTACTTGTAAATTTTGAACAGAATCGTCAATATAGTATTCGGCGTATCCAGTTGTTCCTTGACGTTTATCTTCAGAATTTGCCCTGGTATACGAATGAAAAATTACTTTTTGAATTTCGCTTTCATAAGCCTATTTTATGGAATCCCGAAAAACCCCAGCAAGTGGAAAATTGGCTTTTGTGAATTTTTGGTGCTAATTCTTATTTTTTTGCGGCTTGTTTTAGTAAAAGTGTCTTCTAATGCATGGAATATTACATTCTACAGATAATCGGATGAATAATCTAAAAAAAGCCACTTTCTAGCACTGCTCTAAGACAAGATAATCATGAACAATTATAAATTGTTTGAGCAAATAATTTTCCATCTTGCATTATTATTACCTCATTCTGACGGAAAAGTTGACAAAAAGTTGTAAATTTCAGATAAAAGCGCAAAAATTTAGCATTATTTCAGACGAATATCGTTAGAAATAATAATTAATTATTTTATTATTCTTATTAACTTTCAAAAATTATTGTTGTTAACTTTTATTTATTTTTACCTCAGTCTAAGTGAAAAGTGGAAGAAAGGTTAGGAATTTCAGAAAAAACCTCAACGTTCTAGCATCACTCTGAATTTCTGAGAAAATATTGTTATAAATGATAATGAATTTTTTTAAAAATTATTCTTGGTAACTCCAATGAACTATTTCCCCGTTCTAACTGAGGAGTTTAAAAAAAATTGTAAGTTTCAGGAAAGAAACCGAAAGTTCTTAGCATTATTTTAGGAGATTATTGTTATAAATGATACTAAATTATTTTGTTATTCTTGTTAACTTCCAATAATTATTTTCGTTAACTTTTATTAACTTTTACCTCACTCTAGGTAAAAAGTGGAAAAGAGGTTAGGACTTTCAGAAAAAACTGCAACGTTCTAGAACTATTCTAAATTTCTAAGAAAATATGGTTATAAATGATAATGAATTATTTATCATTTTTGTTAACTTTCAAGAATCATTTTTGTAAACTTTCAATAATTGTTATCTTACTCTAAGTAAAAAGTCGAAAAAAGTTAGGAATTCCAGAAAAAACCGCAACGTTCTAGCATTATTCTAAATTTCTAAGAAAATATTGTTATAAATGATGATTAATTGTTTTAAGAATTATTTTTGTAAGCTCTAATGAACTATCTGCCCGCTCTAACTGAGAAGTTGAAAAAAAGTTGTAAATTTCAGAAAAAAAGCCGCAAGTTTTTATCATTATTTCATTTGTCCTAAAAGAAATCACGAAAAAATAAGAACAAGTATTTTTTATTTCTATTCTATAGTAACAGAATTTTCAGTAATATTACGTACGTTTATACGAATATTTTCTGAAAATTTTTCTGAATTTTGTTAAAATCTTCAAAGCAGGGACTTGAGTGTCAAAGTCTGCAATTTTTGTAAAAGATATCTGCAACTCGGTAGGATTACTGAAAATTTTGTAAGCTTCATAGTCCAAAAACGCATTCGAATTTTTTTTTCGATTCTTGATTATTAGCTCGAATTTTGAATTCAAGTACTCCGCTAACCTTATAAAGTTCAACATGTATTTCCCATGAGAAGAAAAGACGTTCTTGTCAATTTTTGACAGAATCGTCAATATTAAGCGTATCCAGTTGTTCCTTGATATTTATCTTTAGAATTAGTCTCAGAATACAAATAAAAAATCACTTTTTGAATTTCACTTTCACAAGCCTATCTTATGGAATCCCAAAACCCTCAATAAGCGAAAAGTTGTGCTTAGTGAGTTTTTAGTTCAAATTCTCATTTTTTGCGGCTTGCTGTAGTAAAAATTGCTTCTAATGCATAAAATATTACATTTTACTGATAATCGCAAGAAAGATTTAGAAAAAGCCGCAAGTTGCTAGCATTACTCCAGGAGAAGATAGTCATAAGCAATTATAAAATGTTAGGCAAATAATTTTTCAACTCGCATCATTTTAGGAGAATATTGTTATACATGATCATAAATTATTTTATCACTTTTTTTAACTTTCAAGAATTATTTTCGTTAACTTTTATTAATTGTTACATCACTCTAAGTGAAAAGTGGAAAAAAGGTTAGGAATTTCAGAAAAAAACCGCATGTTTTTAGCGTTATTTTAGGAGAATATTATTATGAATGATAATAAATTATTTTATTATTTTTTTGACTCTCAAGAATGATTTTCGTTAACTTTACTAATTTGTTTCGTCACTCTGAGTGAAAAGTGGAAAAAAGTTTAGGAATTCCAGAAAAAACCGCAGCGTCCTAGAATTATTTTAAATTTCTAAGAAAATGTTGTTATAAATGGTAATTAATTATTTTATCATTCCTGTTAACTTTCAGAAATTCATTTCGTTAAATTTTAATATTTGTTACCTCACTTTAAGTAAAAAGTACAAAAAAGGTTAAGGATTTCGGAAAAAATCGCAACGCTCTTGCATTGCTCTAAATTTCTAAGAAAATATTGTTATAAATGATGATGAATTGTTTTAAAAATTATTATTTAAACTCTGATCAACTATTTTCCCGTTCTAATTGAAAAGTTGGAAAAAAGTTGTAAATTTCAGAGAAAACCCGCAAGTCTTCAGCATTATTTGAGAAGAATATTGTTATAAACGATAATGAATTATTTTATTGTTCTTGCTAACTTCGAAGAATTATTTTCGTTAACTTTTGTAAATTGCTACCTCACTCTCAGTAAAAAGTGGAAAAAAGGTTACGAATTCCAGAAAAAATTGCAACGTTCTAGCATCATTCTAAATTTCTAAGAAAATATTGTTATAAATGATAATTAATTATTTTATCATTCTTGTTAACTTCTTAAAATTATTTTTGTAATTTATAATAAACTATTTTCCCGTTCTAACAAAAAAGTTGAAGAAGAGTTGTAAATTTCAGAAAAAAACCGCAAGTTTTTAGGATTATTTTAAGAGAACATTGTCATAAATGATCATGAATTGTTTTATCATTCTTGTTGACTTCCAAGAATTGTTTTCATTGAATGTTTTCAATTGTTATCTCACTTGAAGTAAAAAATGGAAAAAAGATTGGGAATTCCAGAAAAAACCGCAACATTCTAGCATTATTTTGAAGTTCACAGACAATATTGTTACAAAAGCTAATAAATTGTTTTAAAAATTATTTTTGTTAACTCTAATGAACCATTTCCTCTTTATAACTGAAAAGTTGAAAACAAGTTGAAAAAATTAGAAAAAACAGTGACTTTCTACCTCTATTCGAAGATGAAACTGCTATAAACAATAATCAGTTGTTTAAACAATTTTTTCGCACATCGAAATATCAGAAATATGCTATATTTAGGTATTAGAAATAGTTTGTACCAAAAAAAAAACCACAAAAAAATAAGAACAAGTATTATTTTATTCTTATTCTATGGATATGTGAAGAGAAATGTTCAGGGACAACTATAGGCTTTAGACTGTTCATAAAGTAGTCACTTACAAAGTACAGTTTAATTAAATTAATTATAAACATTTAAGTTCAGCTGATGCTTATCCTTTATTAAATTTTCTCTCTTCCTTCGCTCTCTAATTCTCTGCTCCTGCATATCTAGCTAATAATCAAGAATTACCTCTGGATGCAAATCTAGTAACCCTCGAGTGTCATAGAACTGGCATTCTATCTTCGACGAGTCGCGACTTGGCAAACTAATCGGCTCTCAGTATCAGCGTCTTGAGCGATAAGGGAGTGGTTTTCAAACCGACGTCGACTACTCGAAGAAGTACTCCTTTGGACCCTGTGTCAGACAGGACGACTGGTTGGTTGGCACAGCTTTGGCTATCAGTGGCTCTGGCAGCGAAGCCTGCCTATCCATCCATACCACAATGCGGAGATATTAATTATGAGATATTATGATAAGACGCGAACAATACACCCCTATTGAATGAGAAATCCTCCCACTCCAACTCTGAAGATAGGGTGGTGTGGGGAAATAAGGGGGTGAGTGACTTCTTACCCCTTGCTTGATAACCTAACACACCGGATTCGATTCTACCATTGCATGTACACATTTCCTACATCCTGATATTACACGAACACGCACTTATCGACACGCCTCAAGGAGAGGGCATGTGTTAAGGAAAATTATAGATCTGGAGCCAAGATTCCTCTGAATGGATGTCGCACTAGGCATATTCTCGAATTCTCTAATGTCCTTCGTACTTGTCGGTACAAGACAGTATGCGAAGGGTGGTCTTTATGGCCTGCTGTGAGAAAACACGCGGATCGATCCAATTTCGTGGTAAAGGATTCGTAATTAACCGGTCCCCTGGATAAGGACTCCTTGGATCGTTTTACGACCTCTCGGACTCTAAGATTTACAGCTTATTGTTTCGAGTGAACAAGAGGGCAAATTCAGTCGTTGGAAACTAGACTATTTTCTCAAGTGATGCTTCTCTTCAAAGTTTAATACCATGTTCTTCTCCAATCCTCTCATGCAAACATCATATAGATGCTCCCATGTCTGCTTTATCCATTCACATGCTCTGCATTTCCTCTTCTCGTCCTTCTCCCAATACATTGCTTCTTTTACTACATTTTTCAGTCTCCATCTAGGTATTCTTGTTCATTCCTTTTCCCCTATCTCCTTTCCAGATACTTTGGCAATCTTGCTCTCTTTATCACCTCATACTATCTATTGTTTCTTGATTCTCCTACCCTCTCCCATCTATCTGTTACCAGCGTTTCTCAATCACTATTTTTCAATTCCTCACAGTTTATATGTACTTCCTTCTTACTACTTACTTACTACTCACTTACTTACTTACTCACTCACTACCTACTTACTTACTTACTACTTAATTACTTACTCTTACTACTCAATCTCTAAGGAGCTCTCTCCTCTTACTTCTTCCCATAGCGTTAACCGTGCTGCCCTCTTTCTTCTTTCTTCCACTTCTTTGTAAGACTTTCTCGCTAACTCTGCTCCCTTTTCCTCCCTTAGTTTCTCATCGTATTTCTACGCCCTCCTTCCCGCTCTTGTTCCTTATTCGTCACTTTGAACCTCTTCTCCCACCATCATATAACCCACAGTTCTCCAATCTACCCTTCTCTTTCTCCCTACTCTCCTTCCATCACCACATTTCAGCCCCATAACCTAATACCTGTCATGTCATCATATCAAACAACCTCATTCGTCTATCCCAACCTTTTTTAAACATTCTTTTTCCTATTACCTATATCTCTTTCATTACCCCCGCTGCTTTCTTAATCCTTTCCCCAATATGCACTCCATGTTCCCCATTCGCTTGCATGATGAAACTAAGATATTTAATTTCTTTTACCTGCTCTAACTTTCACCTTTCCGTCTCGCTATTTATTTTTTCTTTCTATCTCCCCCCTTTCTAAGCCTCATAACCTTCGTTTTATTCGTATTAAGCCTCAGTTTTTTCCTACCTAAATATTTTTTCTAACTCCGTAATCAGACCTGTTATTTCTTTCTCGTTCTCCGCCAACAACATTATATCATACGCATATGCCATTGTGTACATTTTTTCTTCCCCTAGCCTTACTCTTCACCATCCTTTTTTCTTCATCACCTCTTCCGAATCTGAAATAAATATAAACAGGAGCGGGCTTAGTGGACATCCATGCGTTACACCTCTAACCACCCCAAACCTCACCTTCTTTTTGTCTCCCTAAAAGTCTCTGATACTTTTTTCCTCAAACCTTTTCTCATTCCCTTTTTCTCCATAGCTTCATTTATTTCTTTCCTGTCTATTGAGCCAAACGCCGCCTTCCAATCCACATACATTGCTGTGATGCCCCTCTTTCCTCTCTTTTGATCTTTCTATTTATAATATAATTTAGGACATGAGTATTATCTACCTTTCCTGAATCCTGTCTGATTCGGTGAAATTATCTTTTTTTTCTTTACTACTTTCTCTGACTTCTCTGATACAATTGTCATGTATAGTATATCTTATATAATGTCGGCACCAACGTCATCCTCCTATAATCTTTAACCCCTTTCCCTCTTCCTTTTTTCACTATTGGCACAACCATCCCTTTTTTTCTGTATTTCCGGCTAGCTGTCCCCTCTCCATACCCTATTGCACATCATCTACGCCTACTCCTTCAATTTCTATCCCTCATGTTTCCAAACTTCATTCGCGATTTTATCTATAAAAGTGGAAAAAAGGTTATGAATTCTAAAAAAACCGCAACATTTTAGCATCATTCTAAATTTCTAAGAAAATATTGTTATAAATGATAATTATTTCATCATTCTTGTTAACTTCTAAAAATTATTTTTGTAAATTCTAATGGACTATTTTCCCGTTCTAACTGAAAAGTTAAAGAAAAGTTCTAAATTTCAAAAAAAAAACCGCAAGTTTTCAGCATTATTTTAGGAGAACATTGTTATAAATGATCATATATTGTTTTATCATTCTTGTTGACTTCCAAGAATTTTTTTCGTTGAATGTTTTCAATTAATATCTCACTTTCAGTAAAAAATGGAAAAAAGATTGGGAATTCCAGACAAAACCGCTACAATCTAGCATTATTCTAAAGTTCTCAGAAAATATTGTTACAAATGCTAATAAATTGTTTTAAGAATTATTTTTGTTAACTCTGATAAAATATTTCCATATTCTAACTGGAAAGTTGAGAACAATTTGAATGAATTAGAAAAAACAGTGACTATCTACCTCTATTCGAAGATGAAACTGCTATAAACAATAATCAGTTGTTTGAAAAATGTTTTCGCATATTGGAGTATCAGAAATATGTCATATTTAGGTATTAGAAAGAGCTTGTACCAAAAAAAAACGACAAGAAAATAAGAACAAGTATTTTTTTATTTTTATTCTATCGATATGTGAAGAGAAATGTTCAGGCCAGCTGTCCCCTCTCCATACCCTATTGCACATCATCTACGAGTACTCCTTCAATTTCTGTCCCCCATGTTTTCAACTTTATTCGTGATTTTATCTATACCTGCTGCCTTTCCCTCTTTTAATGACCCTATCGATGTCGCTATTTCTTCCCTAAAATTATTCTCTTCTGTGTACTCTTCTCTCCGCTCTTTCCCTCCTTCCGTTATTTTTTTCATCTCCTCCTGACAATTCCAAAAAATGTTTTTTCCATTCTAATTTTCTGAATTTCTCAATTTCCAATCTGATTCTCTCTTTTCCTTTTTTTCCTCGCTCTTCCCGTTCCTCAATTCTCTTAACGCCTTTCTCACTTCCCTTTTTTCTGCTAACATTCCTCATCCAAGACACCTATTTTCCCCCTTCACTGAATTCTTTCTTACCTATCTCCTCTGATATTTTTACTTTTCCCGTCACTATTTCGGTCTCTTTGTTTACATTTCCCTCTCCCATTATCATTATAATCATCTTTTCTCTTAATTCTTATATTCCTCTGCTGAGTAAATGCCTTTTTCTACGCTAAGTGGTCCAAAAATGCATTGGAATTTTTTTTTCGAACTTTCATGCTCTCCCGCCCCAAATTTTTTCGAATCCATAAAGAAATAAATGAGTAAAAAAAATGATATTTAGAGGTTCCGTAAATCCCATAAAGCTAAACACGTATTCCCCCTAAGAAAGGCCTTAATCATTATTCTTCCGTGGTTTCTTTTAGCATTAATCGTTTCTAATACCATATATATTTTTCAACATTTTAATTAGAGCAAGGCATAATTTAATTGAAGTTAACAAAAATAATTGTTGAAACAATTTATTATTATTAAAAACAACATTCTGTTAGAATAATTTCAGAAAGTTGCGGTTTTTTCCGAAATTTTTAACTTCTTGTCCACCTTCAACTTTGAATGATATAAGAATAAAAAAAATTTAAAGAACGTAATTGCTTAAACAATTAATTATTCTTTACAACTACCTTCTTGCGTAGCAATGCTAGATAGTTGCAGCTTTTTCTGAAAATTTTCACTTTTTGTTTACTTTTTAGTTAGTGAGATAATAATTGATGTGAGATAATGAAAATAATTGTTCAAACAATCTGTTTTAATTTTTAACTATCTTCTCCTAGATTAATGATAGGAAGTTGCGGTTTTCTCTTAAATTTTCAGGATCTCTTTCATTTTTTAGTTATAAACAAACAATAAATGAACATCAATAAAAATCATTTTCTATTCCATTTTTTTAGAGTGAAGTATTTTTCTCTTTCACTAATGTTTCAAAAATATTAAATAGGAAAGCTGTAAATTTCAGAAAAAACTGCAACTTTCTGGCAATATACTAGTAGAAGATAATTATAAACAATAACATATTATTGAAACAATTATGTTAGTTAAATTGCATTATTCATTACTTGAATAATAAATTCTTTAAACAATTATGTTTGTTGAATTGCGTTTATTATTACCTCACTCTCAGTAAAAAGTGAAAAAAAGGTGAAAATTTCAGAAAAATCCGCAGCTTTCTAGCATTATTCAAAGAGGATATTATTAAATATAATAATAAATTGTTCAAGAAATTATGTTTGTTAACTTGAAATAATTATTACCTCTCTCTAATTAAACAGTGGACAAAAAGTGAATTTCAGAAAAAACCGCAACTCTGTAGCAGTATTCTGAGCGAATGATGTCATAAACAATAATACATTGCTTAAACAATTTTTTTTGTTAACTTAATCGAACATTCCCTCGCTTTAACTGAAATGTTGAAAAATTTGGGGAAAAGCACGATTTTCTAGTTCTGTTCTAAGAGAAAATTGCAATAAACAATAATGAAATGTTTGAACAATTTATTCAAACATATGAGTGTCAGTAGAAAGAAATATTTGGTGTATTAGAAACAATTTGTTCAAGAAAAAGTCGCAAAAAAATGATGATTAGCGACAAAAACTTGCACCCCCTAATGTTTCACTTCGGGGTTTTTTAGGACCCTATAAAAAATACTTATGGGGGTACAATTCCAAAAGTTTTTGATTCAAATTCAATGACTATTTGTGAAAAGGAGTATTCAATATAAACTCAATACAGCTAAAATTGACAATTCTGAATAAAATATGGTATACAAAAATGTGTTTTTTTCTTCTGGGAAATACGCTTTAAACTTCATGGGGCTTGCGGAAGCTCTAAATATCTTTTTTTTTCTTTGAAAAGTCGAATTTAGTTTTTTATGAGTTTGAACAAATTTTGGGGGGAGCATGAAAATTAAAAAAAAAAATGGACCAACCTAGTACTCTTTTCTTTCATCTCCCCACGGATATCCTCTATAAAGTTCAACCCAAAAGTGCTTGCAGATCCAGTTTCTTTTTTCACCTGTTTCGGGGATGTCAGCCAGTTATTTTAAATTAAGAAAGAAAAAAATTGTACAACACGTTTTCGAGAAAAACGATTTCTTCATTTTCAACGACCGAAAATCTCAATTTTATCGGAAACGACGCGAAATATAAATAGCAATTCATGATTCACAAATGTTCCACTTTCTGAAAGCTATGAAATTATGGCAGTATTAGATGTTTATTTCGTGTATTCTGACAATTATTAAAAAAAATAGAAACAATCGATAAAAATAGACTGAAATAGCATTCAGTATAACAAACTTCAACATTATATTTTTTAAAACGTTTGTTTTTAATACAGTTATGATGTGAAAAACATTTTCCGTGAAATTATTGAGGTTTTTGAGCTGCGGAGTGAAAAAAAATTGATTTTACCTCTAAAACTGACGAAATATAATTTTCGACAATTAAAAACCTCATTTTTCTTGATAACGTCGCAAAATATGAATTGCAATTCATAGGTCAAAATTAGTCCTCTTCGTTAAATATATGAAATCATATCCTTACCATATGTTTATCTTGTATATTTTGAAAAAAAATTCTCAAAAAAGTACAAAAAGTCGATGAAAATTGAATAAAATAGCATCCAGCTTAAGAAACTGCAAAATTTCATTTTTGTGAACAATTGTTTCTAGTTCAGTAACAATGTGAAACTAAATGCTATTTGAATCGATCTATATCGAATTTTTCTATTTTTTTCAAATTTGTTAAAATACACGAAATAAACATCCAGTAAGGGTATAGTTTTATAGATTTTAGGAAGAGGAACAACTTCGAATCATGAACTGCTATCCATATTTTGCGTCATTTCCGAGAAAAATGAGATTTTTAATCATTAACACTGATGTTTGTTCGATTTCAGAAATGAAAAATAAATTTTTCTTTACTTTAAAGCTCAGAAACGTTGATAATATCATGGAACATGTTCTTCACATTGTTACTGAACTAAAAAAGAAAAAACGTTTCCAGAAATAAAATGTTGATGCTCGTTGAACTACATGTTATTTTAGTCGATTTTTGCTATTTTTTGGAAAAATTTGTTAATATACACGAAATAAACATCTAGTAAGGATATCACTTTACAGATTTGAGGAAGAGGAACAACATTGAACCGTGAACTGTTCTCCATATTTTGCGTCGTTTTCGGAAAAAGCGAGATTTTTAATCGTTGAAAATAAAAAAGTCATTTTTTTTCTCAAAAACTCGAGGTACAATTTGAGACCAAAAAAAAAATCACTGGAGGGATTTTCCAATAAACTTAATCTTTCATTCTTATTTTCAGGTTATCATGTATATTTTCGTGAAAATAACTCCAAAGCGGTGCTTTTGTAGCTTAAACTTTACAGTTTGGCATCAACAAAAAGTATCTAAACGTAAAATATCTTTGGACATCTGGGACCCATTAAAATTTTGGAAAAAGGTGAAAAATTGCAGTTTTTATCAGTTTCAAAAAAATTTTCTTACTCCAGAGCATGATGATTGAGTTTTGTCTGACGATAAATTGAAATCCATTGCATTCCCGGTAAAACTAAAAAAAAAAAATTATTTAACTCATATAGTTTGGGAGATACAGCCTTCGGAAGGTATGTTTATCTGAAAAATTTGTCAGAAAAAATTAAGTTTTATTTTTTGTGAAATAGCATGTTTCATATGCACTGTAAAAAAAAATAGACTTGAAAAAAATGACTTAAGGCAGGCTTGATTTGAAGCAAATCTAAAAGAAATAAAATATTATACCTCTCGTACGTCCGAAGTTACAGGATGTTGAAAAATAGCCACTGTTATGAAAGTTTCTTAGAAAGTAATTTTTTTTTAATGTTCGCGTTTCTACTGAAATTTGTTTCGAATATTGTAACATAATTGTAACGTCAAAATAATACAAAAGTACATAAAATAATATTCAATGATGTAAAACTTCCGTAACTCCTGAGATATACCCATAAAAATAAGTTTTTTTTTTAAAAGTTGATACCCTTGATGTTTATGGATATATTTCAGGAATGATTAGAGCCTTTCAGATTTTTATATAATTGGATGTATTTTTATTATTATAAGAATAACTTTCAACAAAAATTGCAGTAGAAACTCCAATATTTTTATTTTTAGATTTTTCAACATGCTACAACTTCGGGCGTATGAGATGTATAAGATTATATTTTTTTAGATCGACCTAAAAGTGAGTCTGCTTTCATTCATATCCTGACAATTTTCGTCCACAGTGTACAGGAAATATGCTATTCTACAAAAACTAAAACTAAATATTTTTGTTGACAAATTTTTCAGATAAATATAACTTTTTCCAAAATTTTAATGGGCTCCGGATGTCCGAAGGTGTTTAAGGCTTAGATACTTCTTTCAATGCCAAACTGCAAAGTTAAAGCTACAAAAGCACCCCCTGGAGTTATTTTTACAAAAATATGCATGATAAGCTGGAAATAATAATGTAAGATTAAGTTTATCCGACAATCCCTTTAGTAATTTTTTTGTTTTTGATCTTGAAATAATCGTGAGATAAAACTGAAATGATTTCAGAAGAAAGACGAGAGGGGCAAGCCGTTTTGGCTTGTACCTTTTTTCTTTTTTGAGAAATGGAATTATCTGCATAGATTGGTTCTAAATCAGTCAAAAAAATTTCATCTTGGCACTATGATCTATTTCCTTCATTTCCCTTGTTCTGTGTAGATAAATCTTGCAAATATTTTTCTCATTTTCTTCCAATCCTACAACTAATTAAAATGATAACCTGGTACTTATCATAAAATAAGGTTGCCAAAAGGTTCTACATACATTTTCATTTTTACAACTAATTAAAATTTTAGCCTGGTATCTATCAAAAAATAAGGTTGCCGAAAGGTTTTACATACATTCAAGTAAAAGAAGTGAAGCATTCTGTTATTATGTGCCATTGAGTACTTTATCTACATTTTTCTCTGATCTTATGACTTTTAGAGATGTTTTTGGTTTCAGATATACTTAATATATTTTTCAGTCTACTATACATCAGTTTTTTCTCAATATACTGTTAATATAATTATAATGTCATTAAATGTCATTAAAATGTCAAAATGTTAAAATGATTGTTTTTCTAAGGGTCTATGTAGACTGTCAGTTTTCGACCATCTCTCGATCGTTACACTTCGTTTTTCTGAATTTTCTTCCTAGTGAAGAATTTTTTCTCATAATTTAAAAAATTTATACCAAAAAAGTGGTATAATGTTTCTGTCTCTAAAAAGAAGAAGAAAATCAACAAAATTAAATTTTTTTTTGAAAATTTATTCAATTTATTCAATTAAGGATTTATTGATAGAATGCAAATTTCATGGGTCTTTTCCGAAAAAGATATTTCGTATTAACAAGAAAATAAGTTTTGACTCCAACAAAAAATAATAACAAATGAACTTTCAATGAGAATACCAGTAAATTCAACAAATCTCTTTGAATTTGGTTAAAAAGGCTGCCACGCACAGATACACGTACCTTTATAGTGTTTTTTTATTTTCGAATGATGAAAATCTTCATCAGAAGAAGAATTTCACATAGATATTATAGCCTTTTGATTCTAATGAGAAAGTAGAATGTGTGTGAGAAGGTATTACTTAGGTCTTATGGTCACCACGTAAAATACAAAACGAAACTACTTGGAAAGTTCGTTTATTAATTCGCTCAAATTACGACCAAACACCGGGAGCCTTTTTCAACGAACCTGAATAAATATGATAAAATAATATATAACATGAAATGAGCATGCTGTATATTTTGAGAGAATTAAAAGTGAAAATACATGAAAACCGGGATTAAAAATTGTTGAAAGGATAAAAACTTCTTACTATTGGAGTCAATACATGTTGAACGATTATGTCATATTTTTACAAAATTATTGAAGTAAGGCTCCAATTTTAAAAACCAGTTATATAAAATAACGTCTGTAGAAAAAAGCCTCATAAAAATCGAAGAGGCTTTTTTTAATGTGAGACTGCATATTTTATTAAAAACAAAAATGTCACTTTATGATGTTTTGGGACAACTACAAACATATGACTCAGCAGAAAAAATGAGATACACTAAGGCGGTTTTATACATAAGGATAAAGGCGAAATCGAAAGGGAACACAAATGAGAAAAGCGCGCCAAAGCAACTGGATTCAATTTAATTAAAGATTATTTGATAATACTATGATAAATTTTGTTCACATTCAAGATATCTATCTGTGGATAATACAAGAATTATGGTGCTTGTTTATAAAAATGGATTTAATAATGCGTCTTTTTGAAGTAATTTTTTTGTAGCAAAAATTTTAATATTATTGAAATCTAAATGAGAGTAATTTGAACTTGAACATAATAATTTAATCAATAACTTTGATTTACAAATTATAAAAACACCTGAAGGTGATCCAATTACAAATTGGTATGAAAAAACTGTCATGGTCTGGTAGATATCTTAATTTTGATTGTCCCCTTTCTTTTGTCAAGAATTCGGTTTAATCAAAGGATAAATTTTTGTTGCATACAATTGAGTGATATTTAATTTATAGAAGAAAATTTATATCAGTTAAAAATTACATCAGTTCAGAATAATTATCTGTTTCCTTCGAAACAAAGTATTATTAAAGAAAGAATTTATGAAATCTACAATAATTCCAGTAGAAAGAATAACTGGATTGAAACTTATAGAAAATCAGATCCAAAAGTCAGGTTACCTTATGTTCAAGGACTTTCTGAACGCTTAAGAAGATTTTTGAAAAAATCAATTATAAATGTTCATTTTAATAACAAAATCACTCTTAGTAGGTTTTTACTTAACAAAGAGGATAATGATAATAATAAAAATTTGTCTGAAATCGTTTATCTTATGAAATGAAAATGTTGTGAAAAAGTTTATATTAGTTAGACAGACAGCAGACTAAAAACTGGAGTTGCTAAACACAAAGGAGATTGTGGAGTTGGTCATTTGAATACAGGTCCATCACAGCACTTTTGGAATTTAAACCATTACTTTGATTTTCATTTCAATAAATTATAATTTTGGCTACAGAAAAAAATACTTACAAAAGACGAATTATTGAATCCATTTTTATAAACAACCATCCTAATACTTCTATTATCTACAGACAGAAATCATGAATGTAAACAAAAATCAAGGTATTATCAAATAATCTCTAACAATAATGAAATTTAGTTATTTGGCAGGCTTTCCTCAATTGTGGTTTCTTTAGGTGTCGCCTTTATGCTTACATGTAAAACCGCCTTATTGTATTTCATTTTTCTGCTCAGTCATATGTTTGTTGTTGTCTCAAAACATCATCAAGTGACATTTTCGTTTTTATTAAAATATGTAGTCTCACATTAAAAAGAGCCTCGCCAATTTTTATGAGGCTTTTTCCTACAGACGCTATTTTATATAACTGGTTTTTAAAATTGGAGTCTTACTATAATGATTTTCTAAAAATATGGTGATAGTTCCGTATCGTGGCTTTTGGGAAAAATGGGGGGGAAGGATTTTCGAAAATGGCCCAAAATGGGCTATTTTTGAAAAACTAGAAAAAACGAGGGGGCGGCTTTTTTATCACTTTTCCATCACGTTTTTATCACTTTTTTTCAACACTCGCGAGACTGGCAGTCACTGTTCGGAATCAATTAGGAGTGTTAAAAATTTTTTTTTCGAAATTTCCCTAAATTATTATATTGTTTTCAAAATGTGACCTCAAACCAGCGCTTAACACAGGTCAGATTCATTTAACAAAATAGGCTTAACACGGGTCGGATTCACTCAACAAAATAGGCAACAATGCGACCCCTTTCCAGCTCTAAACAGCTCTTAGAGCTGGAAAGAGGTCACATTGAAAAGTGATAAAAAAGTGGTAAAAAAAGCTTTCCACTCATTTTTTTCTAAGTTTTTCAAAAATAGCCCATTTTGAGCCATTTTTGAAAATCCCCCCCTCATTTTTCGAAAAAGCCGCTACACGGAAGTATTACCAAAAATATTACGTAATCGTTTGACATGTATTGACTCTAATAGTAAAAAGTTTTTATTCTTTCAACAATTCTTAATTCCGGTATTTATGTATTTTCACTTTTGATTCTTTTAAAATATACAGCATGCTTATTTTATGTTATATATTATTTTGTTATCATATTTATTCAGGTTCTTTAAAAAAAGCTCGCAGTGATAGGCCGAAACGTTAGCGCATTCATAAACGAATTTTTGAAGTACATAGTTTCATTTTGTATTTTACTTGAAGATTGTAAGACCTAAATAATACCTTCTCACATAAGCATTGACGATCGAAAAAAGATTCGATTTGATTTTCATAAAGTCTGATAATTGAAAGTGGAAAGATTGACTGAACAACATTTGATGATAAAAAATGTTGTATTTACACACCTCAGGTAATATTTGAATCTAATTAATATATGTTTCATTATTTATAACTGTAGTTATCCTATACATGACCCTTGTCGAGGAAGTCTAAATTGGCTTCGAAACATGTTGGGTCCCCAGTTGTATAAAAAGACGGAAAAAAGAAAAAGTGTGATGTTGTTTTTGGTTGACTCTTTCTTTCTCTCCCTCGTTTTTCTTTTTTGTTTGTACATTTAATGTACATTTGTTTCTAACGAGCAGTAAAAGCAGGTAGACTCGAAATCTAAATTTGATTTGTGAACTTTTTGGGTGTTCCTTTCTTAGTGCACAAAAAATTTCCTTAAGAAAGTAGTTTTCATTTCGGTCTTTAGGAAAAAAAAGTAATAATGTATATAGTCGCTGTTCTAATTATTGCTCTTACTCTTAATTTAAAAAATTCTGTTAAACATATCTTTGTCAATAAGAGCAATCGGATGATGGTTGAAGAAAAGAATCTGTTTGCATAATTCAATATTCTTTTCATGGAATTTTGGATGAGACATTTCAAGAGCTCTATCAATCAAATTTTTCACAACTCCTATTTTTTTCTGAATGAAATGATCAAAATTGAAACTTAGTGTCCTTCCCGAACAAATTGTCTTTGTCTGTACCAATCAGTGAAATTGAATCTACCTTTCGTTAGAATTTCAACAGTAAACTGTAATCTTGGATGTATACTATCAAAAACATTAAGTAGGGTATCCGCATTTTGTGCATGTGAAGAAAGTACAGGATCATCTGCATGACCTGCATAAAAGTCCAATTCCAAATTAATTGGATCAACAACTTCATTTCCCAAATCTTCCATCACGATTGCAGCAAGAACTGGGGACAAGACTCAGCCTATCGGAGTTTCATATTTTTGTTTATAAAAAGAACCATTGAATTTGAAATAAAAGAAATTGAAAAGATATTCAATAGAATCAAGAAATTGGTTTTTCTAATTCTTAGTATGAAGTGTGAGCATATTCCATCTTTTTTCTATGGCAAGCTTAACTCTTTCATATCATGTTTGGATTTTAATGAGAAAATGGAAAGATTCACCAAACAACATTTGATAGTAAAAAATATTTTATTTATCCTTTCAGGTAATATTTGAATTTGATTGATATATGTTTCATTATTTATAAATTTTTGTCGTTACTCTTTGCCTGCAAATCGAGGAGGGTTTGCATCATCCGTGTAAATAAAGATTGAGAGCCAGCGATTCGAAATGTGAATCGAACACGGCTTGAAGGTGAATTATACATAAAGATATCCTCACGGGATACTTATTTACATCCGAACGTTGCGGGAAGCGTATTTCCGATGTAAATACTTACGTCTCGTTAAGTTAACAGTATTCAAACAGAAGCCGACTTCGCTCCTGCGATTCGAACGTTTTGTAATGTGTTTGTATAATTCATTTCACCCTCTGCTGAATTCGCACGAGAATTTCCCATTTTCGTCCTATTTTAATATTTTAGATTTCAGTAGGTACATATTTTGCACTTTTCTTCTTTCCGCAAAATTTGTGAAATTTTTTGTAATATTAAGAGTGAATAATGCTCAGAAAATTTTGAACAAATGAGTAAAATACTTGTCAGTACAAATGTGTTCCTTTCGAAGTTCTTATTTATTTTTTTCTGAAGTTATGCTGTTCAACCAAGATTCGAAGTAGCGAAATGCTGCCAAATACTAAAAAAAAGTAGAAAAATATTATCAATTTCCATACAGGAAAAAAAATGTCATGAAGGACGATATGCGAAAAAGAAGAAAATCGCTACCTGGAATTATTATCTGTAACAAATGATTTTGAACAGTGAAAGTGGAATATCTCTGTCAGTTTATAGAAGACCTTGACCAAACTTGGTGGGTACATAGAAGTCACCAAAGTATAAACATTCTATAAGTTTAGAAGATATTAATTGGAAATTGAAGGAATGAGCTATAACACTAGTTTACAAATTTTTGGTTCACCGCATGTACCTAAAAGAAAGAGTGTTTTCTAGACTCATTTTTGGTCGCTAAAAAAGAAAATGACACTCATTTATTTTTCCAAAGAAGCGTTTTCGAGATGTTTGCAAAAAACGTGTTTTGTGGCTCTTTTTTCAGTTACTGGTAGACATCTCGAGAACTTTTGATCCAAACTGTATTCAATTCGGAAGGTATGTTCTCCTTCTTTCTGACGATATACTGCTTGTATTAATCAGATTAAAATTAATTGGGTTATATGCGATGAAATTCGAAAAAATGAAACAACTGAAAGTGAGTGATTTTCATATGAGGTCGGAAAATCCTGTTTTTTTAACTTTCATCGCCTGTGACCCAAAAAAATTTAATCCGATTAGCACAGACAGTATATGTATAGTCGAAGAGTGGAAGATCATATTATTCGAACGAAACACAGTTTATGCTTATTGGTTCAACCGTTATCAAGATTTATGCCAGTAACTAAAAAAAGCATATTTTCTGCAAATACCTCGAAAACGCTTTTTCGGAGAGATAAATGAATACCATTTTCTTTTTCAGCGACCCACAATTAGTCTAAAAAACCTTTTTTTCTCCTGGTACGCTTTTCGTGTAAACTAGTGTAATCGAATTTCCAAAAAAAGGTCTGAACAAAAAATGGTCTGCAAGTTATAATTTTACTCCAATGTTTATAAAACTTTGACATTCACATCTCATTTTACGACTTAACATATTCATTGGGACGAATGAAGTTCATCATTGCATTCCTTGAGATAAGAAGAGTTAAAAGCGTGACTTTTGAAATGCGGACCATGGTACAGCTTACAAGCTTTTACCAAATGAACTCCGACTTTTTTTTTAGAAAGATGTCATCAGATTCAAAAAGTAAAAAATTGATAGATTTCGATGAATCTTTGCGTAAATATAGTAAATGAAGTGTACATATGCCGCTTTTTCCGGAAAAAAGTGATCCATAAACATACCAAAAAGTTAGGTTTGAATTTATTTTCAAAAAATTAACAATTCTCAAAATATATATAAACAAACCTATTATCGACTGAGTTATAATAATTATTTACCACATTCTTGGAGAAAATTGTTCACAATAATTATTCTATGAGTTTGAATGATTGAATGATTGAATTTGAATGATTCTATGAGTTTGAATGATATTAATTGAAAACTGGAGAAATCCATCGACGCCAAAATTAAAAAAAAAATTGTTGAGAAAAGGTCGACTGTAGATCACAATTTCGTTCCAATGTTGTTAGGAAAATTCATTACTGTATGCATATTTGTTATTATTGCGGAAAAAATTTTTGAAACCCGACCAAAAACACTACGTGTGAAAAAATTCCGCCAACTATTAATATATTATTTATTTATGTTAAAGGTAATCAAAGTTGTGAATTCAAAAAATAAGGTTAATCACGAATAGTAGAAAGTTCATAAATGGAAGTGTTTTTTAATAAAAGGAACTAGCTCAATGAATTAGTTTATCAATTTATTTTTTGTTCGATAAGAAAAATGAATTGCTAGTGTAGAGGTATAAAAAAAATTGTGGGCCTATTACAGTATATGAATAATAAACATAAGTGTGCCCACATGATAATAATAATAATAATATTTTTCATTCCTCTACACTGTCAATTTATTTTTTCATCAAACAAAAAAATTGTTTAACATACTAATTCATTGAACTAATTCCCTTTATCAAAAAACACTTTTATTTACAAATTTGTACCATTCATACTTGACTTTGTTTTTTAATTTCACAACTCTGACTGCTTTCAACATAAATAAAATATTAATAGGCATGTATTTGGCGGAATTTTTTTACCCGTTGTGTTTTTGGCGGTTTAAAAATCTTCCAAATTTTATAGAATTTACCAAAATTCACGAATTCAAAATTCATTTGTCACATTACCAAGTATGAAAATTGCAAATTATTGAATTATTTTTGAAAGCTTGAAAGTCGAAAATTTTGAATATTTTACACTAAAAATGGAATTTTTGAGGTTTTGAAACTTCACATTGTACTTGTACCTTTAAGGGTTTCCAAATGTAATAAAAAATTTAAGTTCTAATCCTACGAAGTTGAAGTTACGCACTTTTCTATGTTTCGAATGGAAAAAGTTGAGATTCTTATAATTTTTTGTTGTTTATAGTTTAATTAATTGAAATTACATTTATCAGCTACATAAAAAGAATGCTCAAAGTCAGACTCAAAAAAAAAAAATTTTTAGAAAATGACCCTGAGTGACACCCAAACCAGGGTTTCGCCAGTGAGACAAGAAAAACGCTCGTGGACAAATTAATTTTTAGAAGACAATCCGTATCCGATTTTAACGTTAAATTTTTGGAATGAAATATAACGAAATTCTGCATCAATCCGTCATAACCGATTTTCTGAAATTCAAAAATTATTTTTTCATTTAATAACAAATATGAAAAAAAAGTTTGAATTTTGAAGTGTACCGTCTTCAAACAAATACTTGGATTCGTTCAAAAATACCAGGAAGTATTAAGCAACTATCCAAAAATTATGCTTTATGGCAACGCAAATGTTCAAAAATTAAATGAATTTGTTATAAGCAAGTTAGTGAATGAAAATTGTTTTGCGGGGATCGGCAGTGATTCGTCACTTGATTCGAACTCAATTTAAACGAAAAAGTCAAATGAAGAAAAAGAGATTATTAATTGAATGCATAAAAGTTTGTAAATAAATAATTATTCCATAAACAGATTTTATGATAAATCATCCATATCAGGTATTTATGATGGAATAAATAAAGTTTTTCATACGAAGTCGATCATATATTACTTGGCAATGAAACTTGAGAATCATATTCGGTCATCGGATAAAAATCGATAATTGTTTGAATAATATGAATTAACAAATGCACTATTGCGCTAGATTTGAACGTACAAATTTGGTTAACACTTGTTATCATTAACAACAATTATTTGAACAAATTTTTATCATGTTATGTATTCATAAATAACATTCCTCTTTTTTCATGGAATTAACAGCCAATTATTTAGCAATGTCTTCTCGCTGTGAATCGATAATATTTAATAATTGTTAACATGAAACTAATTAACGAATGTGTTTTTTGGCTAATTTACAGCATTTGAACTTTGATCTTTTATCCTCATAAACTGTTAATAAACAATTTTTAAACTTTTTTTGGACATATCCACAAAAATCGACTATCTTTATTGCTATTAACAATGTATAAACAAATGATTCCTGTCTAATGCATTTGTGAAGTCAAAACTGCGTTATGATATACTCATGAGTTATATAATTTAATAATATAATAATAATTAATTAATTATAATTTTTTTATCCTTTTGAATTTATGTTGGAATCCTTCGGATTCAACTTGATTTTTTTAAAATTTGCTACGAATTTTTTTGAAAAATCTTTAATAGTCCCTAAATTCTTTGAATTCCTTCGAATTACTTGGTACCCTTTTGAGTTCCCTGAAATTCTTTTGATATCACTTTGAATATTGGACAACCCTCGTCCGTAATCATTTTTCAAAGAGTTTACCTTAAATATTTGAATAACAAAAAACAAAAAATAATACAACGAAAAACGTGGAAAATGTTTAACTATTTAAAAAAAGTTTATACTCGATTCAATAATTTTCAATTGATGTTATTCAAAACGTACTGTTGTCTCAAACGTACCGCTTCTCCCCTATATTTATTTGAAGTCAAAATATCAGTGACTTTTTCAACATGGATAGTAGTAATTTCACTTAAAAAAATAAAGTCGTTTCCATTTTGAATATTTTCAATTTTCATACAGACAACTCAGATTAAATTCGCAATTTTAATTTTAAATAAATAGTCTCAAAGAAGTGGAAAAAATAAGGTTCTTCCTTATGAAATATCAATTCGTTGTTTCCCAGGCATTAAACTTAAAACATTTTTCACATAGCAAAGATCTTTTTTATCAGTTTAAGATATTACATTTTTGAAAGCTTTCAATAATGCAATTTTTAACATACAACTTGAAAAATGAGAATCTTTACTCCTGAGGGCTCCAGATTGGAATTATATAATTTTATCAATTATTTTTGCAATCTATAATTGAATAGAAAAATAAATAGTGGTATACAAAAATATCCGAGGAAAGTTCTTGTTAGGCTGGTTCAAAAAACAAATTTTTTAATTTTTAAGGTCTCACTCTCTCATTTTGTGTTACTTGGTGAATTTTTTTTTCTAATTTCTTGAGATTTTCGGAAAAAAATTAAATGAAGGCTACAAATTTACATTTCGTAGATAAATTCATCCCCAAGTTTGGTGAAAGTCAGTCCTTGAGATACTATAACACAATTTTTGAGTATCTTTCCTGAATTTTATGAAAGTAAAATGAAAATTTGAATGGCAAATTACAAAAAATCTTATTACACAAACGGGGCATTATTTCTGAAGTGACTCCATCCAAAAAAAAACAAAATGCTTTAATTGGACTCAAACTTCGGCAAAGTGTAGTCCTACTGGATCACAACTTATAGCAAAAAATTTTTAGCATTCTGACTAATATTTATCGAGGAAGGTCAAAAATAAATTCCACTTTTTTTTGAATTTCAAACCATTTTTTTTTGTTTCTTTTGAGAGTTAATATGAAAAAGGGCTTTCTTCTTCAGGGCTAATGAGGTGGGAAAGTGGGCCGACATTTATTTATTTATGAAAATAGAAGTTGAGTAGTTTTTTTTTGGAAAAATCATCTGTTTCAATGACTTAAACCTCTTCTAATATGAGCAAAAAAAAACTTGGTCTCATACAGATTTGATAGAATTTTTCACGCTTTCTTCACTGAACCCATGCATTAATGTAAAAAATAAATATTTCACCTTCAAAAATACAGGTAAAAAAAATTTCACTTTTTTTCTACTTTCTACCATATTTATTGGTTTTATTCTAGGCTTAAAACAAAGCTGGGTTTTTATTTAACTCTCCAGTTGAAAATTGAACTAATATTTGTTTATGAAAATAAGTTTTAAGTACTCTGGTGGATGAGCGCCGAGGTTATGGAGCACGCTAGAGTACTTGACGCTTATTTTTGTAAATAAATAATTGTCAGCCTACCTTTTCACTTAAAGATTTTTTAAGGGAAATAACCTCAACTTTCTGCTCGGTCTAGAATGAAATAAGAGAAATGGTCAAAAGTCGAAAAAACTAAAATTTATTTTTGTAAATAAATGCTTGTATCTATTGAAAAGGGAATAAAAATTCTTTCGAAAATGTAGAAGAGCAAATTTTGTTTACCAATATTCAAAAATTTTTTAATCATCCAAACAGATAATATATTCAGAAAAACTACTTAACTTTTATTTTCATAGATGAAAAAACGTCGACTCACCTTTTTACCTCAATGGCCTCAAAGAAAAAAGCTTGACTTTTTTTTAGGCCTAAAAGCAAACTGTAAGAAATGGTCCAAATTCGAAAAAAGTGATATTTATCTTTAAGCTTCAATTTGAAGATCAATATTCATTATTATTTTTTCAAAATGCTTATGATAAATGAAAAGGGACTACTACACTTTGCCGAAGTTTGAGTCCGTTTGGAGAACCTTGGTTTTTTAGGTGGGGATACTTCAGAAATAGTGCCCGAGATATGGAAAACATTTTTGAGTCATAGTGTCTTGAGGGATGACTTTCAGCGAATTTAGGAGTGAATTTATTTACAAAATGAAATTTTCATCCTTCGTTTTGTTAATATAATTATTTTACATCGCCTCCATGAAGCATTTACGATTCTTTGGATATCAAACGACTTACCGAATTTTCAACGCTTTGAGATCAGTAACTACTCGAACTCTAATATAGTCCCATCCAATTTAAGCCTTCCTAGAACTGCTAGCCCCCGCAGTTTCTCAGTGGGCAGGGAGCAGCGGGG
>JAUMHM010000088.1:10216513-10229254 GCA_032362435.1 Melikaiella ostensackeni
AATATAGTCCCATCCAATTTAAGCCTTCCTAGAACTGCTAGCCCCCGCAGTTTCTCAGTGGGCAGGGAGCAGCGGGGAGTGTAAACAGTGCGTTGCCACCAGCAGCAAAGCGATGAAAGGGGGGAAAGTACCGCAGTGAATAATTCCATCAGCTGTCAGCACACGTGTCAGTTCGTTTTAAGTGTTTAGCGAGTTTACACGGCCCTGTTTCCGTTTCGAGAGATCTTATTTAGAGGCAAGGTCAGTGCGAAGCAACTCCCGAAATCGCCCTTATATTGGAGTTCGAGTGTACCTCTAAAATTTTTTCCACTCAATAACACAAAGTGGGTGGGTGAAATTTAAAAAAATCCAAAATTCGCTTTTTTGGACCATCCTAGCACTGATAAGTAGTCTCACTAAATTCTGTAAGATGTCCTTCAACCTAATCAAGACCTTCCGTCTTTGAGTACCAAAAGACAAAGCAGTCTTAGCTGAAGTAGGAGACCATCTTCTCCAACTCAAACAAACTGGTCCAGCGCAAAGGATCATAGGTCAGTCTCAAGGCTGACCTGATTTGTCACTATTGAAGCTACTTCAGCATCCTGAAGGATCAGGTTGAAAGAGGCTAACCTGGAACCTCTTGGATCTTCTCCTCGATTATCATCATAAACAAGGTCCCCAAAATCTACCTTGACTGAGTGCAGGACATCTGAGGATGGACAGTCCTAAGGAGCTTTGAAGGCCGAAGGACTGGACTGAGAGACTCTCCGAATCTTCGAATAGACGATAAAGAGGCTGAGGGAACTACCCGGAGAGCTTTCCTCGTAAGAGACATTTCCTCTCCTCTCTCTTTCTCCTTCCTCCTCTCTTTCTCTTTCCTTCTCTCTTGATTTCTATACTCCTCAGCGACTCTCTATCTAACCATCTATTTGACTGTATCCTGCACCCTCTCCGGATGATATTTCGTATACCCACTGTAATTGAATGCATACACCGCGGTGCTCACAAATGCGATCGTCCGACGTAGACCTTAACATAAATTCTCGCTTCCGAGGACTTAGATCTTAAGGCGAATTCGCATCCTGCACTTATGTACTGCGTAACTGAGTAAGATTCTCAGGGTGTCTACTAACCGGGAAAACAGGGATATAGTCGGGAAATGTAATGAAACCGGAAGTTGACCAGAATTACAAATGCGAACCTAGAATAACATTTAAAGTTTTCGAAAATGTAGTATTTTTTATTAATCGTTATAACAAGACAAATGAACTAAAGAATTGTAAAAAATATGATGAAAAAGAGTATTCAGAAGTAATAATACTTTCAGTTATGCATACATATTGAAAGCTGAATTGGAAAAGCAAGCAATAATTTTCCGATAGACCTGGAAAAAATTTCTTCTGAAATGTTACATTTGTTGAAAATTTGTTAATTTAGTGGTATATAAGTCTTTCTAACAGCTGTAAATTCTAAGAAACATTTCTCGGAAATAACGGCTTGCTTCTTCAGTGTAACTATAAGGACACATGTCATAAATAAAAAAAATTGCTTCTAATTTGAATACAAAGCAATTGATTCTTAGAAGATATTTTAGCTCATTTTCTAAGAATCCTAACTCAGACAACTATATATTTTTGTAATATGTATTTTTCTTATTAGTATTTAACACTAAAAACTGTATATAATTAATTTATTTATTTATTTATAAAGGACAGAGACTTGTAAATTTATAAATAAATAATTTCACAAAGTTAGTGAATTTATTTATTTAATCATAAACAACAAAAACTTGTGTATTTATAAATAAATAATTTCACAAGGTTAGTAAATTCATTTATTCATGAAGAAAATTAAATTGTGAAGTTAATAATAAACAATTTGAAAACAATTTGACAACTTAGAGAATTTATTTGCTTATAAGAAATGGATCTGTAAATTTGGAAATGAATCATTTCGAAAATTTGGTAAATTTATTTATTTATTTATTCATAAGGAACAAACACTTGTGTATTTATGAATAAATCATTTCACAAGGCTGGTAAATTTATTCATTCATAAAAGAAAGTGACTTGTGAAGTTAGCAATAAATAATTGTCTAAACTTAGTTAATTTATGCGTTTACAAATGACTTGTGAACTTAGTAAATCACTTTATAAATAGTATATATCAAAAATTTTGAATATATCATATTCAAATTCAAATATATCAAAAATTTCGAATTCTCATAAATAAAATATTTTTTCCCATGTATACTAAAATTATGATATTTTTTATGTAAAATTTTTTATCTTAAATGATAATAAAAAGTTTGAATGAAAAAAGTATAATTTTTGATCAAGTTAGATTTTTTTGTAGATGAACAAAAATGACAGTTTTTGAGATTCAGTTAATTTTTTTTTCGAATTAAAAAATATATATACTTTTATGTATGGCATCTCTTTAGATGCATTGGAAAAGCAAGCCATAATTTTCTTCTAGACCTGGAAAAAATTTCTTCTGAAATGTTACATTTGTTAAAAATTTGTTAATTTAGTGGTATATAAGTCTTTTTAACAATTGTAAAGTCTAAAAAACATTTTTCGGAAATAACGGCTTGCTTCTTTGCTAATACAGATTTTGAAAATCTTATAACAATTAAGGACAATGTTGAAGCTCTTAACAAATGGTATTCTCTGAAAGATATAATTACTAGCGGAAAAAGTCCTTTTACATCCGAGAAGTCAATATATAGGAAGGTAGAAATAACAACAGAGAATGTTGGTAAGACCTTACTCAATCGGACAATTTATTCCAAAAAATTCAGAAGTATCCCAACGTTTCGAGAATACACTATTCTCCTCATCAGGGGTATCTATCATAAAATTTTATAGTTAAAAGTTATATATAATAACATAAGGTAAGTTATGATAATTAAGACATTTTTGAGTGTAAAAAACTTACGATGTTCCAGTTAGGAGATAAAGTCATGAGAATAAAATCTGTATGATGATAAGGAACTATAGACATCATCTTTTGGAGTGAAAATGTTCCAATGTTTATAAGTTGTGAGAAAACGATTATGAGGCGGAAAAATTCATCCAAAATCTATGAGGTTATAACAAGAGCTGTTAAATTGAATTTTATATCTCGGAAATTCAATCTGCAAAATATATGATAATTTAATAAGCGGTTAAAAGTTAATATGTATAAAGGTTATGTTTGATAATTATAAAATTGATAATTACCATGGTAAGAATCCATAAGTCGGTTTGAGTTGAAAATGGTCAGTACTAATATTAAACAAGGATCAAAACACTGATTTTGATTGTAGAAAAGAATAAAAAATTTTATAAAAAATATTCTTCATGAGAGCAGGAGGGGTTAGCATCCTGATTTCATAAATAGACTCCAAAATTGAAGGCAATCGTAAGTCGACCAACGCATGATCTAAGAATACATGGTCTAGCCGCGCGCAAGTAAAAAATCGTGAACCAATAGGAAGTTCTTCCATAACGGCAACCATATTGGACAAGAAATAGCGCTAGATTCAATTTAAGAATAATGAAGTAAACGCCATGAGCAAAGATTTCAAGTGAAATATAATCTAAAAATAAAATAAAGTAAAATGTAGTAAATTGTAAAAGTTTTAAAACGAAAAAAAAATTATATTTGTGCCATACATAATTTAAAAAAATTTCAACAATCAAGATATCAACAAAATATCAATATCATAGCCTGTGTTATGGCAATATAACATTTTAATATCCATATACATATACATACGTATTTGATCGAAAACATAACCTCTGAGTGCACTTAAAACGACATATATAAATTAATATATATTAAACACGAATTTATACAGCATATAATTCATGACAATATGAATTTTGGAAAAAGTGGGAGGAAATGATCCTCGTTTACATTTACAAATATAAATAAATGAATGATCATATAGAGAGTGTACACGCAGGTGAGAAACGAATTTCATGAAGAATATTTCAAGTATTTGATTAATTTTCGTTTCAAATTTTGCCAAAACTATCTTTGAACTTTCTACTTTTAATCGTCCCCTTCTTTCAAATTCAAATTTCCAAAGTATACTTTAACATAAAATTACGATTTTGATTTTTCGAAAAGCATATACCACTTTCTTTTAAAATCATTAATTGAATAAGCAATCAGTAATGACTTATTTTCTACAAATAATTTGAGATGTAATGTTCACGTTATAGCAAAAGAAGATCATGACTCATTTGTTTTTCATTCTGAATTTTTTCTTATCGCACTAACCCCGTATATATGAACTTGTGATCATGTTATATACAATTTTCTACGTGCAGAATAGGCGTTCATGAAAAAGCTTCACATTATAACTGCCATTTCTCAAGGTAACATTTTGAAATAAATATATTGTGAATATATATACGCAAAACCGAAATAAACTATAAAGTTCACGCAATCTCTTAACAATAGTTATTAAGTTCGAAGAATTCCAAATCTGGTTTTGAAATACTTGTTTCTGAACTATTAAACTTTTTAACTTGGATTATATTCTAATAGGGGAAGTTTATATTTATATAAATTTTGAACTTGTGTTGCCTTCAATTTTAAGTTTTGTTGATTTAAGGATTTTGAAATTAGTGTACTTGTAAATGTCTAATGCTTTATAAACTGAAATGCTTGCAAATTATCACCATTTTTCTCTTCCAGTATTTAATTTAAACTTCATTCCATTCCGAATGAAAAAAATCTAAAAAAATTCCATTGATTTCAGTCAAATCAGAGTGAGATTAGACGAATTCAAAATAAATGAGTAAAATTCGATGAAATTCGTAAAAATTGAATGTAAGCTTTTAAAAAATTCAAGAATATTTTCAAGAATCATTGAATTCAGTAAGTTTAAAATTAATTTAGAAGAATTCAAGCGAACAAGCAAAATTTAAAAAAATTGCCAAAAATATTTGAAAATTACTCAAAATGTTTGAGCTTTTAAAATCCTTTAAAATCACTGGAATTCTCGGAAACCTTATGAAATCCCTTGTAATCCCATGAAATGTCTGAAAATCTTATAGGCCCTATAGAATGGTTCCAAAACTTCCGTAATTCTTTGAAACCCTTTAAAAAAATGTTTCAATCCCTTTAAATCATTAAAATCCTTGGAGATCCTCTGAAATTTTGAAAATACCTTAAGAATGACCTAGACAATTTTCAATTATCTTACAAAATTTCAATTCATTTGAAATTTTTTGCAGCTTATGAAAATTCCTTCGAAATTTTTTGATGTTTTTGAAAATTCCTTTGAATTTTCAAAAATACCCTAAAATTATTAAAATCCTTCGAAATCCCATAAAATTTTGCAAACCCCTTGAAAATGCCTTGGAATCTTCTAAAATATCCTAAAATATTTTAAATTCTTTGAATTTTATGCAAATCTCCTTAGAATTTCTGAAGCTCTTTAAAATTGCTTGAAATGATGCTTTGGTCATTAGGTCATAAATTCTTCAAGTTCTAATCCTCCATTTGTCATCCGTTGACCTTGCATTCTTTTGTACGAAATTGACAGATTCGTTATAGTTGCAGCCCTCTGTAAATTATGCAGATATTCGTCTCCGTGATTCAAGACGCATAATTCACCAGATCATAAGAAATTGGCAAATTGTAAATTTGAATTCATGATCATAACAGTATACAAACAAGAAAATGACTAAATTGAATTTTTCCAAAAAATACATTCATTTTTATTATTTGCAATTGAATCTATTATTTGTTTGCAATGACAGAATTACAGTTCTGAAATTTACAACTGCTATATTAAATGGTAAATTATGTCTATTAAACAGTTAACGGATGTATTAACCGACTTGTTATTCTCTAATTATTTTAAAACATTTGAATTGGATTTGTTTGGAACTGAGACGCTCGCGTTGCTATGGGGAACAAGATGGATGCGGTTTTGGGAAGCGCACTCGGGACGAAGGTGGGAGGGCTGATGGCTAGACCATGTATTCTTAGATCATGGACCAACGTGACGTAATGCAGAGCAAGTGAGGCGCCAATATTTGAATTCAAGGAATACAATGTGACAGAATCTAGTTAAGAATGTAGAGATTAGGATCAATCAGAGCAATAAATAATATAATTCTTAAATGTTTTTTTAAAATTTTTTAATTAAAGGTAAATGAAAGAAGAGAAAGTATCATCAGAAAAATAAAGATATTAAGTTATCGAAAAAATTCAAGAATGGAGTCATAAGATTCATTAAGATGGTCGAGATCAGTGATTTTATTAATGCACTTATCTAATTCTTCCTTAATAGAAACCATTTCAATGAAAGCTATTCATGTTGCATTATTGTCTTTATGGAGAATTTCAATATCGTTCCATAGAAAATAGTGATCGATGCTATCATTTTGGTTGTTAAGTAAATGATTATTGAGAACTTTATCATAGTCTAATCTAATACTATTAATGTGTACATTACGTCTAATGTGTAAAGGTCTTTTTGTTTGGCCTATATACCATTTTCCACAAACACAAGCAAAACGATATACTACATTAGTTTTTTCTGAAGTTTCCATACGGTCTTTATCTAGTTTTATTATTTTATCAAGTTCTGAACTCATACTAAATATGGTATTAATTTTATAATGTTTTAAGAGTCTTTATCTCCTCAGAAAATTTACCATAGTACGGAATAATGATCATACTGCTAAGGTTGATATCTTCTACTATATCTACCTACTCGGGCCAATTACTTAACTTCCTTTTTAAAGATCCATTACAACACAAAATTGCTATTATCAAAAATTTAGTCGACTCTGCTATCCTTCTGTCTGATAAAAAATTCCATAACGAAGATTTGAATATTGTTAAACATTACCCTTTCCTTAGCAACTACTGTCTTGATAAAATCACTGATTTCGACCACCTTAATCAATCTCATAACTCCATTCTTGAATTTTTTCGATAAATTAATATTTTTATTTTTCTAATGATACTTTCCCTCCTGTCATATACCTTCAATTTAAAAAAAAAACATTAAAAAATTTAATCATTTTATGCTCTTATTGATTTTGCTTTCTACATTCTTAACTAAATTGTGTCACAGTGTATTCCTTAAATTGAAATATTGGCGCTACAATTGTTCTGCGTTACGTCACGTTGATCGACTTACGATTTGCCTTCATTTTTGGAGTCTATTTATGAGAGCAGGATGCTAACCGCTCCCGCTCTCATAAAAAATGTTTTTCATAAATTTTTTTATTCTTCTTTTACACCCTAAATCAGTGTTTTGATCGTTGTTTAGTATGAGTACTGATAATTTTCGACACAAACGGACTTATGCATTCTTACCATGGTAATTATTAATTTTATAATTATCAAACATAACCTTTCTACATATTAACTTTCAACCGCCCATTAAATTACCATATTTTTTACAGATTAAATTTTCGAGTTTCAAATTTTAATTTTACAACTTTCATTATAACCTCATAGTTTTTTTTATGAATTTCTCAACCTCATAATCGTTTTCTTTCAACTTATAAACATTGAAACATTTTCACTCCAAGAGATATTGGCTATAGTTCCTTATCATCATACAGATTATATTCTCATGGCTTAATCTTCTAACTGGAACATCGTAAATTTTTTACATTCAAAAATGTCTTGATTATTATGACTTACCTTATGTTATTATATCTATCTTTCAACTATAAAACTTCATGATAGATACCCCTGATGAGGAGAATAGTGTATTTTCGAAACGTTGGGATACTTTTGATTTTTTTAAAATGAATATCCGATTGAGTTAGGCCTTGACAATATTCTCTGTTGTTATTTTTACTTTCCTATATAGAATTACTAATTGTGAAATTCTACTTTGTTGCGCAGACCTTTTTAATTTGAACCCTTTCATAATTTTTTGATTGTTTTTAAAAACATTGAAATTTAAATCCTTCGAGATCTTTCAAATCTTCAGAAATCTTTGCGAAATGTTTTGATATCTTGAAAATCTGTTAAAATCTTCCTCACATGTTTCACAATCTTTTGAAGTCTTTTTAACTCCTTGAAATATTTAGAAGTCTTTTTGAAATCATTACAATCTTTAAAAAGCTTCTGAAATTTTTGTTAAATGATTCTAAATCTGTGTAACAGGATTTACAATCTAAGAATCTTTGTGAAGTTCCTTGTAATCTTTGAAATCTTTGCTACCTTCGAAAACTTTGCGAAATCTTGGAAATCTCCGTGAAATGATGTAAAATCTTTTGAAATTCTTTGTATTCTTTGAAATCTCTAAAAATCCTTGCGTAATCATTACAATCTTCTGAAAGCTCTTGAAATCTTTGTGAAATGATTAAAAATATTTTAGAATGTATGTGAAGTCCCTTGAAATTATTGAATTTTTTGTAACCTTTCAAAAACTTTACGAAATCTTGGAAATCTTCTAACATCTTTTGAAATCTTCTGATACCTTTGTGAAATCATTGATATTTTTGTAAATTTTCATGAATATCTGTGAATCTTTGTAAAATCTTTTGAAAACAAGTCTTTGAAATGTTTGAAATCTTTTAAACCTTCGGAAATTATTTTAAATATTCGATTTCCCAGTGAAATCTCAAAATTTTTTGAATCTTTGCGAAATCTTGGGAATCTCCTAAAATCATCTGTATTATATATAGGAATTATAGTATTTACCTGTCTTTGAAATCTTCCTGAAATTTTCGAAATCTTTGCGAAATCTTCTAAATTATATTTGAGAATTATTCACCAATTAGAATATCAATCTTAGAAACCTTATGAAATTTTTTGAAATCAAATCTTTGAAATCTTTGTGAAAATTTTAAAATCATCGGAAATCTTTTGACATCTTTGAAATCCTAGTGAAATTTTGGAATTCTTAAATCTTTTGAAGTCTTTGAGGAATATTTTTGGAATGATTTAAGATCTTTTAAAATCATTTGAAATCATTTGAAATCTTGTTGAAATCTCTTGTGAATGTCTTCGAAGTGCTAATACTAAAGAAATTGAAAAGTATATGTCAGAATTATTCACCAATTAGAATACAAAAATAATTGACCAAAGGTATGTTTATAAACAATCACAATTATTATGCTAACCAAATTTGCGCAGATAATTAAGACATCGAAATTGTATTATATTTGTTTGTAAGTTTAAGACATCATAAATTAGAAAAATATATTTTGTTTAAATATTATGAGATATAGGAATGCATGAATTTGCACATGAGAAAACCTTATGTTGGGCGGGTTCTATTTGCACTTTTACTAAAAGGAAATTTGATACTTATAACTGGGGAAAAACGGGAAATAATCAGGAATTTTTTGGGCAAAATTAGTAGACACTCTGTGATGAATCTTCAACCAGAAAAAATGAATTTTTAACAAAGTAGCTCAACTTTCAACCTGAAAAAAATAAAAAATTCTCAATCAAAAACGGTTGATTTCAACCGACAAAAATGAGTTTCCAACAAAATAGTTGATTCTCAACTGAATCAGATTAGTTTCCAACCAAACAGTTGTCTTTTCGACCGGAACGATCAATTTTCTACCAGAAAAGACGAATTCTCATCAGAATATATAAATTTTCAACCCAATAGTTGAATTTTCAATCGAGAAAAACTTACTAGTCAGAAGAGAAAAAAAATTTCATTCAACATGTTGAATTTTCAAGCCAGAGACAAATTTTGCGCAAAACAGTTGCTTTTTGAACCAAAAATAGGATTTTTTAACAAAAAGGTTAGCTTCCAATCTAAAAAGACGAATTTTCAACCAAATAGTTAATTTTCCTACCAAACTGTTGAAATTTCAAGCTAAAAATACGAATTTTGTGCAAAGAAGTGGAATTTTCAACCCAAGAATATGAATTCTGAACGAAAGTATTAATTACTTTACACATTTAGATACAGAAAAAACATTATTTTTTAATAAACTCACGAAATTGTATACACATTCCGATTTTTTATGTTGATTACTCAAAGCTTGAGCATTCACAAGTGGGTAATAAATTTGGGTTCTTCAAGTATTATTTAACCTGAATGGCTTCATATTAGGAGAAATTATACCCGGAAAAATCTAGAAATACCTGAAAGAAGCCTGGAATTGGTAGGGAAATTTTTTGCAGGATTTGAGTAGACAACCCACTCGTAGATTTTCTACTGTCTGTCTGGAGCAACCAACCAACCAAGAAGATTAATATTCTACCGAAAAAGACTAATTATCAACAAAATATATATTTTTTCAATTAAAAGATAAATTTTGAACCAAGAGAGATTAATTTTCAAATAAAATGTTAAATCCTCAACCAAAGTAATTAATTCTTAACAAAGCAATTCCACTTCCAACGAAAAAAAGTTGAATTTTCAACAGAGTGAATTCATTTTCGAACAAGCAGATGAATTTTCAGCTAAAAATGGAATAGTTACATGTTGAGTTGAAAGTTAATTTTTATTCGAACAAAAAACTAATATTCTACAAAATAGTTCATTTTTGTACCTAAAGAAATTATCCATGGAAGAAAAATGTAGTAGTTGACATTTCAATCAAAAAAGATTTTAATTTTGAATCAAAAATTTATATTCAACCAAAAGAGACGAATTTTCAATGAAAAAGTGGAATCATCTACTAAAAGCAAATAATTTCAACCAAACAGTTACATTTTCAACAAAAAGATTAATTTTCTATAAGAAGAAAAAATTTTCGAAAAAGGCACAAATTTTTCACCAAATAATTGAATCTGAAAAAATGATTTGATTTTAACCAAATAACTGAATTTTCAACCACAGAGTTAAATTTTCAATCAAGAAGATTAATTTTCTACCAAAAAGTTTAATTTCCTACTAAAAAGACGAATTTTTCACAAGATACATCAATTTTGAAGCAAATAGTTAAATTTTCAAATGAAGAAGATACATTTTCAACAAAAAAGGAGACTTTTTGAAAAATAGATAAATTTTCAACATGAGAAACAAAAGTTTGAACAAAAAAATGAATTTTTAACAAAGTAGTGCAACTTTTCATCAAGTAGTTGAATTCTGAGGCAAAAAAGATGAATTCCAAACGAAAAATGTAGTAGTTAGTATTTCAACTAAAAAAACTTCCAATTTTAAATAGAAAACACTTGAATTCAACCGAAAAAGACGAATTTTCAACAAAATAATTAGATCCTCAACCGAAGCAGATTAGTTTTCTACCAAACAGTTGGATTTTTAACCATAAAGAATGATTTTCAACCAAAAAGAAAGAAACTTCTAATAAAACAGATGAATTTTTGACAAAATAATCAAGTTTGCAACCAAATGATTAAATTTAAAATTAAAATTACCTAAATTACCTAAATTGAATACTATAAGCTGGGAAAGGTGTTATAGTAGTTCGAAAAAATAGAAATCACGTTAAACAGTCGTTCGGTATTATTTCCTCGTATTAAAAATAAATAAAATGGTCGTACGGAAGTATGAAAACCAGCACAAATCATAATTCGAAAAAATAAAAATTATGACAAATGGTAGTTTGGAAAACTGAAAATTATAGCAAATCGTTATTCGGTTAAATGATTGGGGATAATATAAATATTATGGAAAATAGAATTCGGGTAGTATTCATGGGCCTCAAATGAGAAACGTAATTTGTGGATGGCCCTTTACTACCACTAGAGAATAAAATGAGGGCGCTAATCAATCACGTTCCCAACACCCGAAACCTTCATCAATAAAAAAAAAATTGGCTATTTTCAGCACGCTATTCTTTCATTCGAACATTCAAGTAGTTCGAGACAATGATTGACGCTCCTTTCTTTCCTCCACCCTTCCCTTTCCGCAGCAGGACCCAGGTAATTTTAGGTTGTACCACTTTTTACCGCGGCAAAACGTCGCTCGTAAACCGCTCTTAGACGTTCTGGTATGAAGTATGAGCTTAGCGTGTGGTTCTAAAAAAACTATGAGCCTCTTTACATCGTGGCAATTTTTTCCACAATAGCAGAAACTGCTGCACTCGACAAGCAATCAGAAGCGTCGGTCATAAATAGAATTGTGGGTTGATTTAGAACCAATCTATTCAGATTATTCCATTTTTCAAAAAGGAAAAAGGTAATAATTCAAACCAGTAACACACTTCTGAAAAATCACTAAGGTTCTCAATTTTTTAAAAAATATTCAAGTAAAATAGATGTCTTTTGGTAAATTGAGTTAATCATTTCATCATCAATCTCAATTAAAAGAAATCTTGAGTAATCATAGGCAACTCAGTAGATTGCAATCAATCTTCGCCTAATGTCTCTCTTTTAAAATTCCTTAAAGAACGAAAAAAAAGTATTTTCTTATGAAAATTTTTTGGGTACTGAAAAAGAACACCTAAAGAGTTTACAATTCAAAAAAAGACTTTGAGACTATTTGTTTTTTCGGCTCATTAGAGACAGATGTACATTAAATGTACACAACATGAAGAAAACAGAGGGAGAAAAAAGAAATAGTCAACTGATACTATCCTCAAACTCTTTCTTTTCTCCAACTCTCTTATACTACTGGGGAACCAACATGTTTCGAAGCCAATTTAGTCTTTTTCATCAGGGGCAATTTTATAGGAAAAACAACAGGTATGAAAATGATAAATTCTTGTGGTGTATATTTATTGTACATTTTTCTCTAATGAGCCGAAAAACACAAGTAGTTTTAAAGTCTATTATTGAATTGTGAACTTTTTGGGTGTTCTTTTTCAGTACACAAAAAATTTTCATAATAAAATAGATTTTATTTCGATCTTT
>JAUMHM010000088.1:10254433-10269859 GCA_032362435.1 Melikaiella ostensackeni
CCCCAATACATGTAATGTAAGGAAGAATTACTGGCAAACAGTTCCTCGTAGAAGCAGAAATGAAGTATGATATATTAATAGAGTTATATTTTTTTGCACGTAAAAATAATGCGAATTAGAACCTGATCATCTCCTGAATGATCATATCGACAAGATAATTGACTCTTTCACAAATAGTGTTCCGGAATAATTCTCAAGGGCAACTTCGAACCAATTTGGGGACAATAAATGTGTTTGCATCTGAAAAGCCGAAGGTCGATATTACAGGTGGTTTATCAAACACTTAGCCAATTCTCTGTACTCAGCGTTCCGCAGAAATGTAAAGACAGTGCAGAAGGTAGACGTTCAAAGTTCTCCTGCTGCGTTGCCTCGAGCACTGACTGGTACCGCCTGCGCCTGTTTGTATTTACATACTCTTACCCAGTGGCTCACAATCTTTTCCCGTTTTTCTCTTGAAAGCTCAAAATTGTCCAATTTACTTTAGTTTTAATTTGCATCTAGGAGGGTCAATTTAAAATTTAACTTTTGTTTATTTTTATTCCAAAACTTTGCCTAACAGATATATAATTTCAAATTTTAAGAGTGTCAGACTTTTATTTGTAGATGAGTACTTACTGCAATATTTTATAACAATTCTTATATGATAAATTAGGCGATTCACGTCAAAATACCAAAGACTTTCCAGAATAATTTTATTTGAAATAATTTGCATTTCGATACGTTAGAAGGTTTACAGAATGTATTTTGAGTGCATTTTACAAACGCTCTGTTGAATTTGTTTACTGTGCAACTAGTTTAAGATTCATATCCTATCCGATCCAATTCTATCTGATCCTATCTTCCCCTACTATCCCTTCGCCTTCCCTCAAAGCCCACACTCATCACTTCCCCTTCATCCCACCCCTTCCCTCACTTTCTCTTACTTCCCCTCTCATAATCCAAACCTCGCTCCCCTCTTATGATCCCTCTCTTCGCACCCCTCACCCACAATCCCCTCTTGCTTTTTCTCTCCGACTTACCCCCGCCCCAGTCAATCTCATAACTTCACCTCACTTCCTCCACTCCTCACATCCCTTTCCTCCACTCACTTCATCTCACTTCCTCTCCCACACATATCTCCCCTCTCCTGCTCTCGCTTCACTCACATCCACATCTCTCACCTTTTTCTTCCCTAACTTTCCCTTCCCTTTCTCACTACTTCCTCCCCTCGACCCTTATTTTTCATTCCTCTACTCACTTCCTTATCACTCACCCCATCACTTCCTCTCCCATCCCTATCTCCCCTTTCCAGCTCTCGCTTCACTCACTCCCGCTTTTCTCCTCTTCTCCTATCCTTATTTCCCCTTCGCTTTCTTACTATCTCCTCCTCTTAACCCTAATTTCCAATCCCTCCATTCACTTCCCCACCACTCAGCCCATTACTTCCTCTTTCCTTGCCCCCAACTCCTCATTCCCATCTCTTTATTTCTACTTTTTCCTCCCCCACGATCTCCTTCTCTCATCACCTTATACCTCATTTTCCGTTCCAACCCCTACACTCACACGTCCCCCTTCCCTCTCCCTTTACTTAGCCTTCCCTTTCTTACTCCCCCACCCTCACTTTTGTACCCCTCATCGCCTCGGTTTCCTTCCCGCCACACACTTCTCCTCCCTCCACTTATTTTGCCTCACTTTGCCTCACTTCCTCTCTCATTTCCCTCAACTTCCTCATTGCCCTCATTTCCCCTCACTTCCCCTCCCCACCACCCATTTATCCTCACTGGCCCTTATTTTTCCACCCATCACTTTCCTTCCCAACCATCATTTTTCTTCACTTTCCCTTTTCTATACGACAAACGGACACTCGAACGAAACCATAAGGACTTCTGCCCGGGGCTGCGAAACCCTAAAAACAAACTATCTACAATTAGGGAATTTTCCGTGAGACAAAAATATAAGACATAAAAATATTTCGATTTTCAAACCACTACGTACATTGAAAAACAAAATTAGCAATGTCATAGTATTATTTTGTTGTTGTTATCAGTTTGAATAGAAAAATGAAGGAATTTTGTTATTTAGACCATTATGTTAGAAGCTTTATTGTGACACGGATTTTCTTGGGGGATTGCTTAAATTGAAGGTTTTGGTATGTATCTCAAAAATTTTAATATTCCACTCTAAAATAGGTTTAATTTGCCCTGTGTGAGATAATTTTAAGATGAATGGGGGGGTTCATTTGCTCAACTTTCTTCTTTGATGACAATGAGTGAAGAAGGGAAACGTAAAAAATTCAGAGACAGAAGATACATGTACTCTATTTGCCGAAGAGCTTTTCGATATTATGTACGTCAGGCGCCAGTATCTTGCAAAACAATTTCACAAACAGTTTAAAACCTCCAGTTGCTCGCGTATTGGTTTGACATAAATAATATTCTGTCGACAAAAAACAAAATTTCTCGCGCAATAGTTTAACGCAAGCTCATATCAATGACACATATTATTTAAAATGTCTCGCGTATCAGTTTGAAACTGCTTAGTTTCCCTTCGTGACGATTCTTGTAGAAAAACCCAAAACGGACGAAGAAGTAATGCGTTATATATTCGTAGTGTAATGTTTCCACACAAGGGACTTTACGAATTTCGGAAATGAAACTCACACTTTCTCCTTTAGTGCCCCTGGAAATAAATACAAAGATTTATTATTTCTGGCACGATTTTTTGTCAATGATTCTATTGATTAATAACGAGATATGGTTTCCTGAAAAGCGAAATAGAAAGAGAGAAGATTGATGGATAAATTGAGAGAAATACGTGACAACTGCCGAAGATATTTATTTGTTCTGGCAGGAGTATAAGCTTAATCCTCTGGACGACAGTGATAGAAATATGGTTCCATATTGTCTCCATATATCATCCAGCTTTCCTCTTATATATATAATACACCGCTTTGATCGCACCCTTCGCGAAAAAATTCTTATGGGAGGGTGGAAAGGTGTATGGGAGGCGAGAACATCAAGGAAGGTCAAGGTCGTACATATATTCTTTGAGGTTCACTTTTTTTTTTTATTCCTCAATTTTTCTTATTTTATCTTCAAATTATGGTACCTTCAAGGAAATAAGAGTTATTCATTATGTACACTGATAACATGGTTGCAATGTGATTAGCAATAATTTCAAGTGATTACAAGTGAATGCAACTGTTTCGAAATCTTTTCTTTGGCAGAATCAAATTGAGTGTATCAAAATTATGATACAAAAACAGGGATCAGTGTATCCAAATAATAACCCCATCCCAAACTTTTTATATCTCGAGAGATCCCTTTTTATATTAATAGATTTGTTATCCTCTCTCTTTATAAATAATATCTTCATGAAATCTCTCCTTCTACGACAAAAATTCTTTCCATAATGCAGAAAATTTCAGATTTCTACCAAGCGAATGAGGTTCCTTAAAATATAATTTATTAAAGATTTTTCATCGGTTCCCCCATCGCGTTAATCTTATTTCCCCAATTTCTGTCAATTGCGTTTAAATCCATAATTCCAAGAAGAAACAATCAACGTTTATCGACAATCAGTTTTTATTAACTTTGATTTTTTTGAGTCATTGATTTGAGCGAAATTGGTAGAAATTGAGGAAATGGTATGGACGTGATTCGGGGACCGGTAAAAAATATGTAAGAATTTCGTATTTAGGAATTTCGTATGTTGGAATTTTATTCCATAAGTAAAAAACTGAGATTGGCGGCATTACAGAATAGTGCATTATGTTACATGTGCGAAAAATAGTCAGTTCCAGACTTTTCCGGCTCGTCTTCGTCTCGCCTCCAGTTTGACTCCAATTTGCCTGCAACTTCCCTTCGATTCGCCTCTGGCTCGTACAGCAAACTTTACAAGAGTTACAACTGCCTACTTTCAGCATCTGTTGCACCCGTTGCTTTTTGTGATAAGTGAAGGGAATTTCGATTGAAAAAGCAATAGAATCAAAATTTCCGGAAATTTATGGAAAATTTATAAATTACCGTAAATTTCAGGTATTAAAGAACTACCCAAATCTTTTGGAAATTTTCGGTAACGTGTGGTAATTCATCGGTAATTTATGGTAATTCAGCAGTAATTTGTGGTAACTTATCACTTCGAGGTAGCTCAATCACCATACACTACTCACAATCAGTCTGACAAGTGTCAACTCAAAGTGAAGTGAGGTAATGAATCCGGTTGTGCTGGAAAGTAACTTTGAATCGAAACGCGCAAGCGCAACAGCTAGAAAAAGTAATCTGGCTCAAAGAACGCAAACGCAGCAGCTAGATACTCTTTTCATAACTGCTTTTTATGACGGTTTCGGAATCGGTCACTTCCCGCACTTTATACTTGCCTGGAAAATCGAACATTAAGTGCATGCGTTATAAAAAGAATTTCAAAGGAAGGGACTTCATGAAAATATTATTTATAAGGGGAGGGTAACAAAGGTATTAAGTTAAAAGGGGGTTTCTAGAGAATTAACAAAGTTTGGGATTGGTTTATCATTTTAATACATTCATCTTTTCTTTCTATCATAATTTTGATAAGTGAAAATTAATTTTTACCAAAGAATGAAAAAATAGTTCAAAAAACATTTGATATTAATTTCTATGTTTCTATTTTCAGACATTAATTGAATTTCATTAATAAAAGTTTCCATTGTTTCTACATGTAGTTTTCAAATATAAAATTATTCTTGATGAGGAAGTCTAAATTGGCTCCGAAACATGTTGGTTCCCTAGTAGTATAAAAAAGACGGAGAAAGAACAAGGAAACAGTGAGAGGCTAGTTTTGGTTGAGTCTTTTCTTCTTCTCCGTCTTTGAAGGATTTCGTAGCCTCGGGCAGAAGCCCTTACGGATGGGTAGGATAAGCGGGGGGTGAAAGTTGAGGATAAGAGCTCCAAGGGGAAGTGAGGATGGGAGGGATAGCAAGAGGAAGGGTATGTGTGGTAGGAGTCGTGGAGGAGTAATTGAGGGGTGTGGGCGAGGGCGGGGAAGTTAAGATGGTTGTGTTGGTGAGGGGAAGTGATGAGAGGGAGATGAGGGGAAGTAAGGGGAAGGGTGGATGAGAAAGTAAGTGAAGGGGAAGTCAGGGCAGGGCTACGAGACCCCTTTCGATAAGTGCATGTCGCCTAGTCTTACTCATTTTTTTATTTTGTTATACACTTGTCTCTAATGAGCCGGAAATGAGGTAGTTGGAAGCCTACTTTCGATTTCTGAGCTTTTTGTGTCTTACTTTTGAAGCATAAAGAAGTTCATAAGAAAGTAGATTCCATTTCGATCTTCATACTTTAAAATAGAGACACTAAGCTCATGACTTGTTCCAATCTGCAGGGTTGCCTATGAATACACTGGAACTCCACTATAGAGACCATGTCGGGGGGGACCCTCAATGGCCTCCGTTCTATTTCAGAGATCTTCAAACCATGAACAATCAGGGCGGTATGAACCATTTCTGTTGGAGTTTTGTCTTAAAAAGATATTTTTTTTTGTATTTTTGCCATTTTGGTTGTATAATATCATATTGAAAGTGAAATGTTTGGGCTCGAAAATCAAACTTTATCAAGGTACTGATTTTTGAGTATGTACATACCTACTTCAGGGTGGCCATTTTAATCTGCCCGCTTTTTTCATACACTCTTGCGTTGCTGTGGAGACGCTGCCGCTGACCTCGCAGCGGCTGTCTTTCGCTTCGTTGGTCCCCTTGTCTTTTATAATGAGGGCATTTATAGTGGAGTTCCAGTGTACCAAGCATATCTGTTTTTATTCAAATATTGCTCGAAGGGCGTTAGTGGAATTAGCAGTTTTTAAACGTGTAATTGGATTATTACTTCTTCCGATTTGACAAATGGAATAATCTGAATAGCTTTGTCTTGAATCAACTACACATTATTTTCAGTCAATCAAAATTCATTTTTATCAATAATAAAAAAAAAAGTTTCATCATTTTGTCATCTCGGGATGTCTGTAATGATGAATGGCTGTTTTTTGAATAGTGAGTATATGGTCGGGTGGTAAATTGCATTTCCGATGCTTATTACATCGCTCGCATCAGATGAATCATAATTATTTACAATTTTACGGTACAGAGAATGTAATTATAATACGAGCAAAGGTTTCCAGGACGTTGTGGGGTCCCGAGATGCTGTCATAGTGACTTCTCCTAAAGTTCTAACCACCAACCCCTCCCAATCAGCACTGCACGTCAGGAACGAGCGGCGCTCGCCAAAGAGCATTTCATCAGAAGCTCCGTGGAGTTCCACAGACCACTTAACTCATAAATGAGGGATTATTTCATCGTGTAAACTTGCATGGACCAAAAAGCATTACAATTAACGTTAAGCAACTCCGCGAGCGTGGCAGCTCGACTCAACTACAATAGGGTTTTGCAAGAATACGGAAATGCTATGGTGTGTTGGTACACTAAATAGAAACGCCACGAGGCACCTGTACACTCTGTTTCTCCAGGATGGGGTTGGTTCTGGAAACGGAGAAACGGGAGTGTAAGATGGTACCTTAAGAAACAATCGAATGAATTTATTATAAATTTAATTAGAAATGGAAAGTAAGTGTAGATATAACGTGCTTTTGTTTAGGAAATTGAATTGTGACTTTTCATGGAGAGGAAAGGAAAAGGGAGGATGATATTGGGAAGAGGCAAACTGTTTTCATTAGCATACGCAAACGATGTAGTTCTAGTAGCGGGTAATTGAAGAGGGATGAACACGATTCTGAGAGTGTTTGAAGAATATGTAAGAGAAGAGGATTTGAGGGTGAATGTGAGCAAGACTAAGATGATGTGTTTCAGAAAAAAAGCGTAGAGTAAAATAAGAATGGGAAATGATAAAGGTTCTGCTACCTAGGATTTTGGTTCGAAGGAGGAAGAGGAAACGAGCTGCAGATAAAAAAGAGTTTGGAATGTGCGTGTAAAGTGATGGGCCAAGTGTGAAGTATAGGTAAGAGAAGGTTCAAGGACGACTGGAGGAAAGTGCGGATGTTTGACGAGAGAGTATGAAAATGTGAAGAAAGAATTGAGACTTTTGGGGCTGAATTATTTATTTATTCAGACACTTTTTTGGGTTGAGTGAGAATTTTTAATCTTCACTAGATAGATAGGCTTTGTTCTACACTGGAACCCCACTATAAATGCCCCTATTATAAAAGTCAAGGGGAGCAAGGGGGCGAGAGAGAGCCGCTGCAAGATCAGCGGCAGTGTCTCCTCAACAACGCAGGAATGTATAAAAAAGTGGGCAGATTAAAATGGCCACCCTGATATATGTACGTACATACTCAAAGATCAGTACTTTGATAAAGTATGATTCTCGAGCACGAACATTTTCACTTTCATCATGATGTTATAAAACCAAAATGGCAAAAATATAAAAAAAAAAATTTTTTTGAGACAAAAGTCCAATAGAAATGGTTCACACGGCCCTGATTGTTTATGGTTTGAATAACTTCGAAACAGAACGAAGGCCATTAAGGGTACCCCCGACATGGTTTCTATAGTGGAGCTCCAGTGTAGATGTAAATTTCTCTCACCGGCATTTACCGACATTCAGAGAATTTGAGAGTTCGTATATGTGTTAAATTTGATAGCTTCCATATATATGATGAGGGTAATTATTTTAGTGTGTGAACAATAATTCTTAAAATTCATAAACAAATTTTCAATAATTTTTATTCTCAAGAAGGGCTTGTGTCTGATTTTTGGTGTACTTCAGAATGCAAGATTGCATGGGATTGCAGAAGATTGCATATATGTCACTGAAAAATTTCGCGCGAGATTGCGAAAGATTCCGTGGATTACAGGAAATTTATTAAATAGAAAACGATTATAGGTTAATCAGCATTGAAATGAATAATACAAAAATATTGAGAGAATTGATACTATTGGTACTATAAATACAAATATAGATTCTTTAAATTCATTGTAAAATTTGGAAATCCTACTCAATTCTTTGACTTTCGTTGATATTTTTTGAATCTCTCCAAATTCTTCAGAATCTTCTGAAACAAAATCAATTTATTTCCTAAAATCCTGTAGAGATTCATTGGAATCCCTCGAAATCCCTCAAAAACTTTAATAATCGTAAAAATCTATTAAAATGAGTAGTAATCATTTGGAATCCCTTGAATATAGATTAAATTACGCTTTTCCATTAAAGTTATTTTAGAAAACCGTTTAAGTCACTAAAAATCTATGAAATCTCTTGAAATCCCTAGAAATTTAATAATGTCCTTTAAATCTTGTAGAATTCCTTGCAATACATCAAAATCCCATGCATTCCTTGAAATTGCCAGCAATCCTTGGAAACCTAATTTAATTTGTTTTTCCAAGTCTGTCTAGAAATCTCTTGAGATATTTAGAAATCCTAAAAAATTCGTCGACATTCCTTGAAAACCGACGAAATCCTTTAAAATTAATTGAAATGCTTGGAAACCCCATAAAATTTGAAAAAAACGTAAAATCTGCGGAAATACTTCGAAATCTGTTCAAATCCTTTGGAATACATTAATGTATTTGAAATCTCTCAACTTTTTTGGAATTCTGTAAAATTCCTTGAAATGTGTGGAATCTTGTGAAATTCCTTGAAATAATTTGAATCCAACGTTAAGTAAAAAAGAAATCACTCGTTTTCAGCTCCTTTGTTTTTTGTAAGGGAGGATCCGAAGGGATTGTAAGAGATTTTTTCGGATTGCAAGAAACTGCATGGGATTGCATGAGACTGCATGAGATTCCACGGGATTGCATGCAAATTGCAATGTACTATGGGTTTGCACGAAATTTTAAAGAGATCGTTCGATATTTCATACAGATTGCATGGGATTGTATCAGGATTGCATCGGATTACAAGGAATTGAAAATAATTGCAAAAGATTGCATGGGACTGCATAAGATTGCACGATATTGCACTGGATCGCATGCAGACTGCAGTGTATGGGTTCGCATGAAATTTCGTATAGATCGCTCGAGATTTCACAGAGATTGCATGGAATTTTGCATCGAGATTTCATGAGACTACAAGGGATTGTTAAGGACTGCATGGAATCGCAAAGAATTGCATCAAATTGCATGAGATTCCACGGGATTGCGTCCGGATTGCAGTGCACGGGTTTGCACGAAATTTTGTAAAGATCGCTCGAGATTTTATAGAGATACCCTCGAATGGCAAAATATTGCATGAGGTTGCACAAGATTGCAAAGACAGTGCACATCAGATTGCAGGAACAATTAAATCCTCGGTAGTGGCCAAAAACAAACAAATTTATCTAACAGCTTCCAAACTTAGCACGGATATAAGCCCTCGAATGCTCTGGATGTCGGTAAACGTCGATAACAGGAATTTGCAACTAGAACTAGTATGTTAAAAAATTAATTTTACACAAATCCACAGATATTTAGAAACAATCTGCTAATTGCGAAGACAGGTTTTATTTAACCCAGCTGACGTGTATTTCAGATGCGCCGAGATTAAAAAATACACACGGGAATTGTCCCTGGGTACCACGTCGATAAAAAGTTTTGCGCAATGGTAGGAACGAGTTGAAAAAGAGAACTTGCTAATAGCCTCCACGTTTATCCAGATCGGAACTTTTCTACGAGTGAGATAATTACAACACGGTCTGTCCATCTGTTCGTTCACCGTTGGGTAGTCCGGCGGCCTGTCGGGTATTTAGTTACTACTTTTTTATAATTAATACCTCGGGTGGCGAATGAAGTTAGTGATGGAGTGGAAAGGTTGGTTGACTGAAAGAAAAAAGAAATGTTTTCCTAAACAAATACCCACTCAGTCTACTGGTAAAGCTTCCACTTTTCAAACTATCCTTTCCTTCTTGCCTTTTTCATTTGTGCCTTATCTCGACTCCAATTAAATAGTTTCATCAAAATGTTACCTTTCTATTTATTCTTTATTACACCAATAAGCCAAATCCCCTTCATAGGATTTGAGATGCTTTTAGAAGCCAACCATTCACACCATACTCTTTAAGGACTTCCCGAAGTTTAGTCTTATCCACATTATCGAAAGCTTTTTCCAGATCAACAAATGCATAGGAAACTTTTTCGTTAATTCTCAAACTTTTTTCTATGATCGGCCTCCGGGTCAACATCTGATCCGCATATGATCTCCCTGGCATAAATTCACATTGGTCTTCCTAGATGTTTTGCAGAAAAACAGATTTAGAGAGTGAAAAGACCTGTTTCTTTATTGTGTCTGAAACTTTGTATCAAACGAAGCGGAAATGCTCAGTATTTCTGATATGGCTGAAATTGAAGCCTGATGCATGAACAATGATTATGATAATGTTGTGATTATGATAACAGCAAAAGGCTAGACAGCATTTAGACGCAGGATTTTTTTAGCTGAAAAGAAATTATAATTGACTCTTCAAACAAAAGACATGAAGTTACCTTGGCAACGGCTTCAATTGATGTCCGAAAAAAATATATGTAAGAAGAGTGAACAAATTTTTCCTCTAAGGCATGCAAATGTCAGTCCTTATCTTGTGCTACATTTTGTACATATAATTGTGGTATTAAAATAGTGGTGTGGTTATTACTATTCTCATATTTGTGGCTTCTAAAAGAGCTTGTCGAATGTTTACGGACTCATTCTGATATGTGTGTGGATACTATATCGCCTCAAAACAGGTGAGCCATCAAATTACGGCTGGTACAAAATTTTTATCGCATACATTGGCATACATACTTTGGTATGCCAATAAGTAATCAAGACAAACCATGCACACCTCATGTCTGCTGTGGGAGCTGCCGATCAACATTAGAAGGTTGGTTACGTGGTACCTGGAAGGGTATGCCGTTTGCAATTCGGCGAATTTAGAGGAAGCCAACAAACCATCATGATGATTGTTATTTTTGTATGGTAAATACATCCAAGTACAGAAGGCCCACTTATAGAAACAAGATTGTTTATCCTGACATACATTGTCAGTACTCCTCTAATACTTCATAACGAAAAACTGCCCATTCCTACTTCACCGTACTCAGATATGACTGATGACAGCTCACCTTTTGAAGTCTCGAGTACAGAAGAATTTGATGATAAAGAACCAGACTTCAACAACTGTTTAGACTTCGACAATTCTTCAGATTTCGAAAATTCTTCAGGCTTAGATAACTCTCCACACTCCTCTCACTAAAATGAACTAGATGACTTAGTGACAGACTTAGGTCTGGCTAAAAGCAAAGCGGAAATGTTGGCATCGTGGCTTAAGAAATGGAATTTATTGCATCCAAGTTTTAAAATTTCTGTATCCATAGAAAGGCTTCTTAATGGAAATACACATAAAAGAAGACTATGAAAATGCCAAATATTTTCTGCTTAAAATCGACTATGTATGCCATAATTGGGATGTATGTGGAGATTTCAAGATGTTGGGGTTTTTGCTTGGCTTACATGGGGGCTACACTACATATGTATGTTTTCTTTGCTTGTGGGATGGTAGAGCTGATACCCAAAATTATGTCAAGAAAAAATAGCCACGTAGAAGCTTATTAATTCCTGGTGCAGACATCGTGCGTTAGAATACTCTTGTCTCTCGGGAAAAAGTTTTGCTTTTATCACTTCACATAAAGCTGGGACTTATAAAACAATTTGTAAAAGCATTAAGTACTGAACGTGATGCCTTCCAAGATAAACGACCTATGTCCCCCAAACTGTCTATAGACCAAGTCAAACGTGGAATATTTGTTGAACCGCAGGTAAAGAAAATGTTGGAATGCGAAGGGTTGGAAGACAAAATGTCTTCCACAGAAAAAAGTGCTTGGCAAGCGTTGCGCCTTTTCGTAAATGAACGATAATCGCCCTTTCTCCGATCATTTGGAACTTCAATAATCACAGGACACATATTCAAGAATTCACTCAATTACACAAACACCCGTCACCGCTCTTAAGCATTTTAGCGATGATACCATCGACACCAACAGCCTTAACGTTCTTGTTTCTTAATGAGGGATATAATATCGCGGAAATCAATTATTTTTCCGTCACCTACATAGGGATTGTCTAACGTATCTTCTTCTGTGCCACGGTTATGCTTCATAGCTTGATTTCCATTTCTTGAAAAAGTCCCTCTACTCATACAGTCCTAATCCTGATCCCAATTACAAAAAGAGAGTATCAACGTATCGAAAACAATGGTTTTTTAATTGTGAAACGAAATTGTGAAAGAATTTTCGAATAATATTTCTGAACCTTGTTCAGATTTCTGCATGACGTTGTTGAGGTATCCTTATCGGTGGAAGTACGGCAGCCATTTACTCGGATAATGATGCTCCAGTTGAGAACGGATCGACTCAGTTTTTCCTTTATTATCTCTTCAGTAAAACCTTTTTTTTTTATTTCCTCCAACCTCGCCAACTATTGTTCCTACATAAAAATGTTGGATCGCGAATCTATAGTTACATGCATAAAGAACACAATGAAAGACGTATGGAAATAGATAGACAGCGAAGCAGAATTCTATGTACTTCCAGTTTGCAGTCGGAGTACCGCACTCGAATGCACTTGTCGTGCACATTTAAGTGTGGTAATGACGCATTGTTTTGAATTATCAGTCTCGGCATTTGGTCCATCCTGCTAATTATCAGAAAATGCAAGAGGATGGTGAAAAGGAGAAAAGAGTTGGCGTTTTAGATGGGTGGTTTCTTCTTTCAACAGCAACCCTGCGGGTTTTTCCCATAACCTCTGATCTAGTTTCCGGGTCGAGTCTTCCTTTCTCAAAGACTTTACATGCCACTCTTAAATCTAAATGCACTCATGTCGAGTGTTCATATTTTATCTTTATTTATTTAGGCAATTCTAGATGTTTTTTGTATATAATTTAAAAAATTGAAAATATTGTGTTCCGTGCTTCAGCTGGTGAGGAATATCATTTTAGAAAACGACGAATCTAGATATTGAATTGCGGAAGGGTGTGATGGATGTTGAGGCCCCTAAAGAGATATTTCTATGAAGAAATTAAAAAATACAGAGATCACTCAGTCATTTCTCAATCCCCTTTCCCATTTGAAACTGAAAAACACAGAGTTTTTTCTGTCCCATTTTTCATTCTTCTTTTCCTATGAAAAAATTATAGAATGTAGAGATTTCTCAGTCCTATTTCCCATTTAGAAACTGAAAAATACAGAGATTTTTCTGTCCCCCTTCTCTGTCCCCTTTTCCCATTTAGAAAGTGAAAAATATAGAATCTACTTAATACTTTCTCAGTCGCCTTTCCCCATGAAAAAATTGAAAAATATAGAGTTTTCTCAGTCTCCTTTCCACTTAGAAACTGAAAAATACAGAGTTTTCTCTGTCCCTTTTCCCATTCAAAAAAATTGGAAAAGAATGCACTAAAAACACACAAAAAGATATACTTGGATATCAATTTTCTTATTATGAAAAATGAGGGAATTGAAAAATATAGGGTTTTTCCATGTAGGGCTTTTCCATACTTCAAAACCAGACTATGCCTCCTACCAAAACATGTTCAAGGAAAACTTATGAGTTTTCGTAAAAGCAAACAATTTTGATATCACAACTTTTTTTCGTATCTCGCGTTATTTGGCTCAAAATTTGAATTTTCTATTTTCTGAAAAAATTCGTTATGACAGTCTTGTAGGGCTTTCAGAAAGCAACGTTTTTTCCTTCCTGACTTTTTTTCGTATCGTACCTGGTTTGGCTTAAAATTTCAATTTTCGTATCTTTTTTTAAATTTTGAAAACGCTATAACGCTCATATTTTTTTTTATCGAAAAAAGTCATGAGAGTGAATTGTTCGACTTTTTGAGTACTACGAATAGCCGTATATAGAATTTTCAAATTTCGAAGAAAAGGTCTGAAAAATTTTGTAAATGTCCAACTTTTTGAATTTACATCCAAAATGGCTGGCTGACGGACTTGACCTTCAGTTTTCGACACTAAAAGAGTGTACCAACGGCCAACTCAGTAAATTAATTCTTCCAAAAGTTATCGTGCTCACAGACAGACATACAGACACAGACATACATACAGACAGACACATTCGTAGAAACCTGTTTTTCGGGTTCAGAGGGTCTCAAAACGTGGACATTTGATAAAAACTGGAGGGGGGGTGGGTCAAATTTTACACAAATCTTATACGTTCTCTGATGAGAATGTAAAAATTGGAAAAGGATACACTAAGAACACAAAAAGAAGTACAATTTTCTCAGTCCCTTTCCTATTCAGAAACTGAAAAATACAGAGTTTTCTATATCCCACTTCCAAATTAAAAGAAGAAAAATATCGACAATTTTTATAAATATTGTAAAGGTTCTTGTTTGTGCTGATGTTTAGAGAAATACGCTGAAAAGCACAAAAATATATAATAAAATATCAATTTTCTTTATTATGAAAAGTGACGGAATTGGAAAATAGAGGGTTTTCTTTGTTCTTATTTTATAGTCTTTCTTTCCCATGAAGAAATTTAAAAATATATAGTTTTCTTCGTCCCCTTTCTAATTTAGAAACTGAAAAATATAGAGTTATTTCTGTTCCCTTTTTCAATACCCTTTTCCTATGATGAAATTGAAAAGTATGATTTTCTCAATCCCTTTCCCATTCAGAAACTGAAATATACAGAGTTTTATATATTCCATTTCTCATTCGAAAAGAAGAAAAATGTGGAAAAATTTGAAAAGATTGTGAAGGTTCTTGCTAGTCTTGATGCTTAGAAATGTACACTAAAATGCACAACAAGATATAATAGGATATCAATTTTTTTTATCATGAAAAGTGAAGAAATTGAAAAATATAGGGTTTTCTTTGTCCTTCTTTTTCAGTCTTTTTTTCTCATGAAGAAATCAAAAAATATAGAGCTTTCTCAGTCCTTCTTTTAATTAGAAACTGGAAAATACAGAGTTTTCTATATCCTGTTTCTCATTCGAAAAACGAAAAATGTGAGAAAAGTTTGTAAAGATTGTAAAGGTTCTTAGTGATCCTAATGCTTAGAAAAGTACACTGAAAAGCAAAAAAAGGTATACTAGGATATCAATTTTTTTTATTGGGAGAAGTGAAGAAATTGAAAAATATAGGGTTTTCTTTGTCCTTATTTTTCAGTACTTTTCCCCATGAAGAAATTGAAAAAATAGAGTTTTCTTTGTCCCCTTTTCTATTTAGGAACTGAAAAATACAGAGTTATTTCTGTCCCCTTTCTCAGTCCCCTTCTCCTAGGATGAAATTGAAAAGTATAATTTTCTCAGTCCTCTTTCTATTCAGAAACTGGAAAATAAAAAGTTTTCTATATCCCATTTCCCATTTAAAAAAGGAGAAACGTGGAAAAAGTTTGTGAAGATTGTAAAGGTTCTTGGTGGTCCTGATGCTTAGAAAAGTACACTAAAAAGCTTAAAAAGATATACCAGAATAACAATTTTTTTTTAATTATGAAAAGTGAACGAATT
>JAUMHM010000088.1:10269959-10311953 GCA_032362435.1 Melikaiella ostensackeni
ACGAGCAGACAAATCCCGAGAAAGAGATGGCGAGTGTCAAACACACTTGACTTCAGTTATATTTCACAGATACAAGTCCGACACTCAATAAAAAAGCGCTCTGTATAGCATCCTTCAATAAACTAAACTTCACAATTATGAAGCGAATTTCGCGACTCAATGCATAAGCAAAAGTGAAAATTGCTTTAAAATTATTTGAGAACTACGCGACGAAATATAAAAGATGAAGAAGCAAGAGAAACCGATCTAGCAGCGCGTTTACAAGGCAATAGCGGCCACTTTTCGTGCTAAGATAATGAAATCGCAGATTAGCCAGAGAATCGCGGTCGGTAATTTATTTTTTTCCCAAAACTAATTATCGGAATATATAAATGAAAAGTCACAATTTTCGTTATAAACATGCACCCTGAGACTATTTTTTCCAGAAACACAAAGATAAAATACTATTTATAAAGTTATTTACTAAGTTCCCAAGTCATTTGTAAATGCATAAATTTACTGACTTCGCGAAATTATTTATTTCTGAATTCACAAGCCTATTTCCTTTATAAATAAATAAATTTACCAACCTTGTGGAGTTATTTATTTCCAAATTTACACTTCTTTTTCCTTTATTAATGAATAAATTTACCAGCCTTGTGAAATTATTTATCTATAAATACACGAGTTTTTTTTTACGAATTAATGAATTAATAAATTTACCAACTTTGGGAAATTATTCATTTCGAAATTCGAAATTATAAGCAAATAAATTCCCTAAGTGGTCAAATTATTTATTGCTAACTCTACAATCCACTTTTCTTTATAAATAAATAGATTCATTAACCTTGAGAAATTATTTATTTTTGAATACACAAATCTCTGTTCTTTATGAATAAGTAAATAAATAAATTTACCAACTTTGCAAAATTATTTATTTCCAAATTCACAAGTCCATTTATTGTAAACAAATAAATATACTAAGTTTTCAAATTATTTATTACTAATTTCACAATTAACTTTCCTTTTTAAATAAATAAATTCACCAAACTCGTGAAATTAAATCTTTATAAACACACAAGTCTTCGTTTTTCATAAATAAATAAATAAATTTACAAACTTCGTAAAATTATTTAATGCTCACTTCATAAGTCTCTTTCCTTTTATAATGACGTAAATTTGCCAGCCATGTGGAATTTTTTATTGCCAAATTGAGACGCCTATTTTTTTTATGAACAAATAAACTCACCAACTTTTCGAAATAATTTATTTTTAAATTCGAAAGTCTTTGTCCGTTATGAATAAATAAATAAATAGATTTACCAGCTTTGCGAAATTATTCATTTCCAAATTCACAAGTTTCTTTTTTATTAATAAATGAAATAATTCTCCTAGTTTCCAAATTACTTATTTATACATTCACAAGCCTATTTTCTTAATAAATAAATTAATTTACCAGCCTTATGAAGCTATTTATTCATGAATTCACAAGTTTCTGTCCTATATAAATAAATATATAAATTTACCATCTCCGCGAAATTATTTATTCCCAAATTGTTGGCAATTGCATTTATTTATAAAGGACATAGGCCTGTGAATTTGGAAATGGATAATTTCGCAGAGTTGGTAAATTTATTTATTTATTTATTTATTCATAAGTGACAGAGACTTGTGAATTTATAAATAAATTATTTCGCGCAGTTGGTAAATTTATTTATTCATTTATTCATTAAAGGACAGAGATTTAAGAATTTGGTAATAAATAGTTTCGCAGAGTTGGTAAATTGTTTATTTATTCACTCATGAAGAACAGAGACTCGTGAATTTGAAAATAAATGATTCCACAAAGTTGAAAAGTTTATTTATTTATAAAGGAAATAGGCTTGTGAATTTGAAAATAAATAATTTCGCAATGATGGTAAATTTATTTATTTATTCATGTAGGACAGAGACATGTGAATCTATAAATAAATAATCTCACTAGGTTGGTGAATTCATTCATTTATAAAAGGAAAGTGACTTGTGAAGTTAGCAACAAATAATTTGACAACTTAGGGAATTTATTTGTTCATAAGAAATGGACTTGTGAATTTGGAAATGAATAATTTCGCAAAGTTGGTAAATTCATTTATTTATTTATTTATAAATAATAAAGGCTTGTATATTTTTAAATAAATGATCTCACATGGTTGGTAAATTTATTTATTTATAAAGGAAATAGGCCTGTGAATTTGGAAATAAATAATTTCGCGAAGTTGGTGAATTTATGCATTCAGAAATGACTTGTGAACTTAGTAAATAACTTTAGAAATAGTATTTTATCTTTGTGTTTCTGCAAAAAATAATTTCAAGATGCATATTTATAACGAAAATTGTTAGTTTTTATTCATATATGACGATTATTAGTTTTGAGGAAAAAGATAAATGACCGGCCGCGATTCTCTGGGTGATCTGCAACTTCATCACTTTAGTACAAAAAATGGCCGCTATCGCTTCGTGAACGCGCTGCTAGATCCGTTTCTCTTGCTTCTTCATCTGTTATCTTCCGTCGCGTAGTTTTCAAGAAATTTTGAAGTATTTTTCACTTTTGTTTCGCGTTTAATCACGAAATTCGCTTCATAATTATAAAGTTTAATTTATGGAAGTATGCTAAGCAGGGTGTTGTTTTTATTTAGTGTCGGTGTTGTGTCTGTAAAATATGACTGAATTTAAGTGTGCTTGACACTCGCCATCTCTCTCTCGGGATTTTTCTGTTCGGTGTTGATTTCAACGTTTAAATAAATGAATATTTTCTATCAAAATATTTATTTTCTCATAAAAAACGCGATGTATTTTATTGAGTTCAGGATCTCATGCAAACGATTTAATTGACCGATCATCTAGGACCCTTGGGATTCACGATTCGACTCTCTCGTTCACCTTGGAAAGAAGAGCAGGGGAGAATAGAAAGGAGGGTTGTGCGATCGGCTGGATCTCACTTCCTTATCTTAATTATTCCGAAAAGTTAATTAGTTTTTTCCTCTTCACCCCGCAGCATCCTTCGAGTGTACCAGCCATGCTTTAAGATTGAGGAGGAAGAATAACGACCAATCAGAGCACGTTTCTTCGTTGTTTCTCCGTTTTTATAGAATATTCTTAATTACACTTTACATCCTCAATTCCTTATCCTTCTAGATGGACGTGATCGGTACAAAAATTATGAATTACGTCGAAGTCTTTGTACATCATTAAACGATTCTCCAGAATTTTACCAGAAAAAACTTGTTCAAATTAATTCTTCGAAAATTTGGAATTTTGATTTATCAAAATCATTTCTGAAACAATCGGTGTAGCAAATCTCAAAGCACTCCTTAATCAATTTTTTGAAGCCAGTAGAAAGGTTATGTTTGCTCACTTTTCCTTCGTAGGCACAACTTACCCGTACGGAAAAGTGATTTTTTATCAATAAGTGCATGCGCGACGATGCGGAAAAGTTATTATTTCAAACTGCTCAAGAATCGCCTACTTTCCGCGGATATTCCGTGCATGTGTTACAAAAAAGTCATTTTTATTATTAACTGATATTGCTTTCAGAATGATTTTAGTCCGCAACGTTACAAAAATTCTGAAGGTATTTTTTTATAGTTTTTTAAACAACTTAAAGGGTACTTTACAATAACAGGCTTCGAAGTTCCATACTTTTTCACTTTTATGATATTTTTTTTAGGCAAGGCTACTTGCTTGCTACTTTTTTCAGTAAAGTGACATAAAAATTGATTGTACTAACAAATTTCAGTTTCAAAAAAAAAAAATAAAAGAAACGTGTGCCTAAGGAAATTATTCTACATAAAAAGAAGGAGAAGGGGAAATAAAAGTTCAATTTTTCTATATTCTGAGCTTTCCTATGTTTAACACAAATTTTAGGAATAAAAGCTTTAAGCACAAATTCTAGATCATTCCTTTCTCCTTACAAGGTGATGATCAAAGTCGAGAAATTTTTTTTAATCTCATAAATTCCCTACTGAGATTTCATTGCATGACTACTTATTTGCGAAAACATTATTTGCCAACGGCTACCCGTTATCGAAAAAATCTGATATTTTCAAATTTCTTTTTTGTATCAAAGTGTTTATTCGTTAATTCTCATGAAAAATTATGTCAATATTACATTCTCAACACATGTTTCTCATACAAAATTCAGCTATTGAAAACGAAAAAAATTGAGAACTGAAATTTTAATAGCTGATTCTTTAGCAGTTGAAGTTGCAGTTATTGGAAATAGGAGAAAATTCAAAATTCAGCTCTTGAAAATTCAATTCGAAATTTTCACCGATTTTCAGCATTTGAAAATTCAACTGTTTGAAATTAAATTTTCTTTGATTTCTCAAACTTGAAAATTCACGAAAGAAGTGAATTTTATATTAAAAACAAGTGTTCAGAACGTTATATATAGATAATTTTACATGAGAGTTTAATGAAAAAACATTTTAATCATGAACGAAATTTTTTGAAAAAAGTCGACTTTTCAAAAACGGGTCGCCGTTTTTGTTACGAATTTTTAACAATTCTTTTATTGTTTGAGTTAGGATTTATCATTTTAGTTGAATTTCCTCTTTTTGGTGTGAAAGTTCATCTCTTTTGGTTGAAAAATGGTCAGGAATTTCATTATTTTGTTAAAAATTTGACAATTTCTTTTCAAAGTCTGTCCTTTTGTGAAAAATTCGTCTTTTTGGTTGCAAGTTCAACTGTTTTGTTGAAAATTGTTATTTTCGGGCTGAAGATCCAATTGCTTTGTATAAAATTCGTCTTTTTGACTTGAAGCTTCAACGATTTAATTGAAATTGTTTCTCTGACTTGATTGAAAAATCTTTCTTGGTGAAGATTCGAATATTTTCGCAAACTCCGTCTTTTTGGTTTGAAACTTTACCACTTTTGGTAGAAATTTCTTCTTGTCATCTCAGTTTTGGTTAAGAATTCAACTGTTTGCTTGATAATTAATCTGTTGTGTTTAAGGATTTAATAATTTTTTTGAAAATTCCTCTTTTCTGGTTGAATTCAACTATTTTGATAGAAAATTGAACTGTTTGGTTGAAAATTAACTTTCTTAATGAAAATTCATATTTTCAGGTTGAAGATTCAAATGCTTTGTAGGGAGTTCGGGATTTTGGTTTAAAAATTAATTTCTCTTGAGTAAGACTATTATTTTTTGGTTGACTATTTGAGTATTTTGTTGAAAATTTGACGATTTTGTTGAAGTCACCCTATTTGGTTAAATTCGAATATTTTGGCAAAAAATGAAACTTTTCGGTCATAAATTAACTTCTTTGTTGTAAATTTATATTTCCGGGCTGAAAATTCAACTGCTTTGAAGAAAACTGGTCTTTCCGCATTAAAACTTTAGCAATTTGGTTAAAATCGTTTACCTTTCTTTACTGAAAAGTCTTTCGTGGTTGAAAATAATCTGATTTTGATGAAGATTCAAATATTTGTTGAAAATTCGTCTTTTTAATTGAATTCAACTATTTTTTTTGAAAATTAAAATTTTTTTTGTCATGAATCCAACTACTTGGTTGAAAGTTGAAGCACTTTCCAAGAACTCATTTTTAAGGGTTTCGTAACCTGAGCCATCATTTAAAAAAGGGAAAGTGGGGGGAGGGAGTGAGGGGGGTGAGGGGCAATGAGGGAGGCTATGCAAAAGAAATGAGGGAAAATCAGGTATTGCTAATGAGAAGAAGTGAGGGAAAGTAAGAGAAAATGAGGGAAAATGAAGGTAGGGTATTGAGGAGAAGTGAAGGGAATTAAGAAGAGACGATGGGAACTGAAGGAAAATGAGGGGGAATGAAGGATGGTATTGAGGGGTAGCAGGACGAGATGAGGGGAAATAAGGGGAAATGATGGCAAGTAAGGGGAAATGAGGGAAAATTAGGGGACATGAAGGGAGGGGAATGAGGGAAACTAAGCGTTATGTGGGGAAATTATGAGAAGTGGGGAGGGGAAATGAGTGATTGGGAGGGGAAATGAGGAAAGAGAGAAATTAGGGGAATCGCAGTGAGGAGTGGTGGAGGGGGAAGCTTTGAACAACTTTATTGACTCAATAAGGCTTTGCAACCCTTTTTTGCAGGCACCTGCCGCTTACTTTTACTGATTTTTTTTATTGAAAATTTATCATTCTCAGATGAAAATTGAACAATCTTATCACAGGCTCATGTATTTTGCCGGATATTTGACTTTACTTGTAGAAAGTCAATCTCCTTGGTTGAGAATTAACCTTTTTCGTAAAAATTCAATTACTTAGTTGAAAATTGAAATCCTTGTGTCAAAATTCCTTTTTTTTGTTCACAGATTCATCATTTCAGTTAAAATTTTATCATACAGACAGAAAAGTATGAGAGAAGTACCTTTTGAATACGTACTTTTTTTGTTTACAGTATTTGTTGCACTATATTTTTTACTCAAAGAACTAATTTCTTACTGATCTCACAAAGGCTACTTTTTAAATCCTTTTTTGACTTTTGGAGATACCTTTTTCTTTCAGAAAGATACTTTTTTATACTTTGTGGGGTTCTGTAGTCCTGGGCAGAAACCCTTATGGTTTCGGTTGGCTATCTGTCCGTCTTATATAAGGGGAAGTGAGAGGAAGTGAGGGTGGTGAATTAAGGGGAAATGATGGTGGAATGGGATAATTGGGGAAGTGGGGGAGGGGATGTGAGTGGAAGTGAGGGATAGGGAGGGGGAGGAGGGGAAGTAGAAAATGGTAGGGGTGGCGTGGGGAAGCAAGAGTTCGAACATTTTTAATACCATATTAAATAGGCTACGAAACCTTTTTTTGTAGGCGAATGTCGCCTACTTTTACTTATTTTGTTAGTCCCATAAAGCACTTCGAAGCCTGTATTGAAAGTGGAAAGATTATTTTTGTGCATCGTCGCGGAGTCTTCGATTATTATGTCCGTCATATATGAGGGGAAGTGAGAGGAAGTGAGGATGCTGAATTGAGAGAAAATGATGGCGGGGTGGGAAGAATGAGGGGAAGTGGGGGACCGGAAGAAATGGGGTATTGCGTGGAAGAGAAGTGATTGGAAATAAGGGCCGGGGAGGGGGGGAGGGAAAATAAGGGGGAGTAGGGAGTGTTAGATGTGGTGTGGGAAAGGGAGAATTTGAATATTTTCAATACTATATTAAATAGGCTACAAAACCCTTTTTTGTAGGCGAATGTCACCTATTTTTACTAATTTTTGAGTTCCATAGACCACTTCAAAGCATGTATTAAAAGTGGAAAGATTATTTTTGTACATAGTGTCGGAGTCTTTGATTTTAAAGTCCGTCGTATATAAGGGGCAGGGAGAGGAAGTGAGGCTGGTGAATTGAGGGGAAGTGATGGTGAGATGGAGGATGAGGGGAAGTGGGTGAGAGGAATTAATGGGTAATGGGGGGGAAGTAATTGGAAATGTGGGATTGAGAGGGGTGGAGGGGAAGTAAGGGGTAGTAGGGAATGGTAGGGGTGACATGGGGAAGAGAGAATTCAAATTTTTTAAATACTGTATTAAATAGGCTACAAAATCCTTTTTTGTAGGCGATTTTTGCCTACTTTTACTTATTTTTTCAGTTCCATAGAGCACTTCGAAGCCTATACTAAAAGTGGAAATATTATTTTTGATAGTGTCGGAGTCATTGGTTTTAAAGAAATGAAAAATTAATAGCCACGAATAGGAAGTAAGGGACGGGAAAGGGTTGAGGGGAAATAAGGGGAAGTAGCGAATGGTAGGGGTGATGTGAGGAAGAAATAGTTATAAATTGTCCAATACTATATTAGATAGGCAACGGACCCCTTTTTTGTAGGCGAATGTCGCCTACTTTCACTAATTTTGTTAGTTCCATAGAGCACTTCGAAGCCCGTATTAAAATTGGAAAGATTATTTTTGTGCACAGTGTCGGAGTCTTTGATTTCAAAGACTGTCGTATATAAGGGGAAGTGGGAGGAAGTGACGATTCTGAATTGAGGGGAAATGATGGTGGGATGGTGGAAATTGGAGAAAGTGTGGGACGGGAAGTAGTGGGTGGAGCGCGGAGGGAAAGTGAGTGGAAATGAGGAATAGGGAGGGAGAGGAGGGGAAATGTTGGGATGTAGGCAGTGGTAGGGGTAGCGTGGGTAAGGAAGAATTTAAAAATTTGTAATACTATATGGAATACGCTACGAAACCCTTTTTGGTAGGCGACTGTCGCCTACTTTAACTAATTTTTTGGTTCCATAAAGTACTTCGAAGCCTGTATTGAAAGTGGAAAGATTATTTTTGTGGATAGTGTCGGAGTCTTTGATTCTACAATCCGTCGTATATACCTAAGGAGAAGAGAGAGGAAGTGAGGATGCTGAGTCAAGGGGAAATTATGGTCGGATGGGGAAATGAGGGAAAGTCGGGGAGGGGAATTAATTAGTAATGCAGGGAGGGGAAATGATTGGAAATGAGGGATAGGGAGGGGGAATAGAGGAAATAAGGGGAAGTAGAGAATGGTAGAGGTGGCGTGGGGAAGGGAGCATTGAAACATATTTAAGACGATATTAAATAGGCTGCGAAAACCTTTTTTTGCGAGTGAATTTCGCCCACTTTCACTAATTTTTTAGTTCAATAGAGCATTTCAAAGCCTGTGCTAAAAGTGGAAAGATTATTCTTGTGAATAGTGTCGGAGTCTTTGATTTTAAAGTCCGTCGTATATAAGGAGAAGTGAGAGGAAGTATGGATAGTGTATTGAGCGGAAATGATGGTGGGATAGGAGAAATAGGAGAGAGTGGGGGAGGAGAAGTCATGAGTAATGCTAAGGGGGGAAGTGAGTGGAAATGAGGAAAGGGGAGGGGAAATGAAGAGGGAGTAGTGAACGGTAGGGATGGCGTGGAGAGGGGAGAATTTAAACATTTTCAATACTGTATTGAATAGGCTACGAAACCCTTTTTTAGGCGAATGTCGCCTACTTTTACTAATTTTTTTGTTCCATAGAGTACTTCGAAGCCTGTATTGAAAGTGGAAAGATTATTTTTGTGGATAGTGTCGGAGTCTTTGATTTTAAAGAAATGAAAAGTTGATAGCTACGAATAGGCGGGCATAATGAGAGTGCTTTTGGGCAGCATTCGTTATACATTAGAGGAAAATTTTTGTAGGTGTCGATGTAGACGCAGTGCCTTTATATCACTTGGATCTTGATAACACGCGTGGAAGGCCATTTCGACGAGCGCCTTTTCGCGTCGCTGCGACAAAGGGTGTTTTTAGAATATTGATATCGAAGCTACCGAGTGAGCGGCTGCCTTTGAATGAGTCTGGTAATCCAACGACTCCACCCCACCATTTTTTTTTCGCGGTTACTACTTTTACCTATCTCTTGATGACTGCAGACCGAGGAACGCGCGAAACGCTCTTTATCGAAGTGAGCAGTCACGACATTTAAAATGACTGCTCTTCAGCCGCGTTTGATCGCCCACCAAAAGTTTTTACTTCAAAGGCACTCTTTTCGAAAAGGAAAGAGTGTCTGCATTTGAGTGCTTGATTGATTTTTGACTCATCAAAAGCAAAATTTTCATTTCACTTTTCTTCGAGTATTTTGGTTGGAATTCATTTTGCACGTAAGTTATTGCAATCATCAAAGGATTTTTACAAATATTCATTAAATCTTTTTTGGCACTTTATAATATTTTAAAAATGTTTTTTTCATAGTCAAACTTTTTTCATGAACATAATATAAAGTTGATGCAAGATTATGAAAGATTCTTTGACTAAAGACAAATCGATTGACTCGTAATATTGCTACATTTTATTGAAGAGTGAGGAAGTTATGGTCATAAAAAAACTGTTTTCACAGATAATCATTTTTCATTTACATAATTCAAAGTTGATGCAAGTGAAGTGCTTATCAAATGAGTACCATAAAATTATGAATACAAACAAAGTGGAAACCCCTCAGATTGAATTCACAGCTAGTTTTCACTGTAAGGCTACTTTTTTGCTACTTTTTTTCAGTAAAGTGATATAAAACATTTATCGTACTAACAAATTTCAGTTCTTTAAAATAGAAATATAAAAAATGAAAGAAAGCGATGCCTTCAGAAACTACTCTACAAAAAAAGAAACCAATCAAAATAGAACAGTCGATGGGTTTCTGAAAAAATCTTAAAATCAGAAGCTGTATATAGTAAAAAAAAAGCAATATTTGCCAATGACTACCCGTTATCGAAACAATCAGATTTTTTCAATACGTTCATAGGTTGAAATATTTATTTATTAAATTATCATGTAAAATTATGTAAGTATAACATTTTTAACACTTGTTGTTCATGAAAACTTCAGTTTTCGAAAAATGAAGAAAATTGCAAATTGAATTTTCAACAGTTTAATTTTTAACAGTTGATTTTTGAACTGTTGAATATAGAAGAATCATCTTTTTGGTTAAAAATTCAACTCATTGGCTGAAAGTTGAACTATTCTTTCAAAAATTAATTTTTTTGAAAGATTCATCATTTTGATTGAAAATTTATCTCTTTGGTTGAAATTGTATCTTTTTTAGTTGAAAATTCAACTATTTTGCTGAAAATTCATGTATTTTAATGGAAATTCGTCTTCCCGGGTAGAAAAATGTTATGTTTGCATAATTTTACATGAAAAATTATCGATTAAACATTTCAATCCTTGAGAAAAAAATTGCTTACAAGTAGATTCTTCAAAAACGTGTCGCTGTTTTATTCTTGAATTTTCAACAGTTAAGAACTCATTTTTTTTGGTTAAACATTCATTATTTTAGTTGAATTTCATCTTTTTGGTTTGAAAATTAATTTCTTTTGGTTGGAAATCTTATTCTTTCGTTGAGAATTCAATTATTTTGTTGAAAATTTGACAATGTTTTTGAAAAATCGCCTTTTTTGATTCGAAGTTCATCTTTTTGATTGAAAACTCAATTATTTTTGCATAAAAATGAACTATTTGTTTGAAAACGAACTTTTTCGTTAAATATTCATATTTTCGGGTTAAAAATTCAACTGTTTTGCTGAAAAAATCATCTTTTTGGCTTGAAATTTCAACAATTTGGTTGGAGTTGTTCTTGTTCTTTGACTGAAAAATCTTGTTTGCTTAAGAAATGAACTCTTTCGTTTGTAAATTAATCTGGTGTGGTTGAGGTTTCAACAGTTTTGAAATTTTTTTTTTGGTTGAATTCAACTGTTTTTGAATTGAAATTAAAATCTTGTTTAGTCAAAAATTCAACTATTGGGTTGAAAGTCGAACTACTTTTTCAAGACTTCAGTTTGTTGGTTGAAAATTTGGGTCAGTATCAAGTCACGTGTAGTATGTCTCCCTTACAGCATGGCTACCCTGGAGCATGTCACTCTTGCGGCATGTCTCACTCGAGACATGTCTCCTACGTTAGGTCTTCTGTGCAGCAATTCTCTCCAGCAGAATGTCACTCTTGCGACATGTCTCTTGTAGCATGTCTCCCATGCAGCATGTCCCCTTGTGGCAGGGTGACATGCTGCAGAAAAGACTTGCTGCATAGGAGATGTGCCGCAAGGGAGACATCCTGCAAGGAGACATGCCGTCAGGAGACATTATGCAAGGGAGACATGCCATGAGGAGACATCATGCAAGGGAGACATGTCGTAAGGATGAAGTGCTGCAGGGGAGACTTGTTGCTAGGAAGATCTGCCGTAGAGGAGATATGCCTCAAGGGAGGCATGTCACAGAGAGACATGCCGCAAGAGTGAGATGCCGCTGAAAAAACTTGCTTCATAGAAGATATGCCGCAAGGGAGACATCCTGCAAGGAGACTTGCCGTGAAAAGACATTCTACAAGGAAGACATGCCGTAAGGATAAAATTCTGTCGGGGAGACTCGCAGCTAGGGAGACCTGCTGCAGAGAAGATACGCTTCAAGGGAGACATGCAGCATACAACTTGATATAGACTCGAAAATTTATCTTTTTCAGTTGAAATTTAACTACTTGGTTGCAAATTCATGTATTTTATTGGAAATTCGTCTATTCTAGTAGAAAATAAGTCTCCACGGCTGCATATTCATCTTTTTGGTTCAAAATTCAACTACTTGATTGAAAGTTGAATTCCTTTTTCAAAGATTCCTTTTAAATAAGTTCTTTTTCCAGTTTAAAGTATCTTCCACACTACTTTTTCATTTAAAAGACTAATTCTCAAGTTACTTGAAAGGGCTACCTTTTTTTTAGTGCTCTTTTATTTTTGAGGATATTTTTTTCTACAGAAAGATACTTTCTTGATACTTTTTTCAATTTCATACAGCACTCCGAAGCCTGTCATTACTTTGGAATGACTTACGAATTGTTATTATTAAAAGTTTTGAAATTCCTTTCAGATAATTTAGTTTTTAGCTGTAGTTTTTAGGAGAGAGATATATTAGCTGGACAATTGGGCATTAAGAGTAGAATGGAGAACTCCTAGTCAAACGGTAAGAGAGGAAGAAAGAAGAGAGTTGTTTTAGAGATCGACGGATGATAGACAGATGAAAATGATTGATAGGAAAGAGGACCGTATAGTTAACGCGATGTGAAGAAGAAAGGAGATAGTTGTTTTAGAGATTGACGGATAGAAGAGATAAAATGATAGAGTGCGAGGTAAAGGAGAAAAGAGATAGAGTAAGGCAGACGATAGACAGATGTGAAAGAAAGATAGATGGGGGAGCATAGGAGAATCAAGATACAAGAAATGGCATAAGGTGATGAAAAGAGAAGGATTGCCAAAATATCTGGAAAGGGGATGAGGGGAAACAAGACGGACAAGAATAGCTAGATGGAGACTGGAAAATGATGTAAAAGATGCAATGTGTTTGGAGAAGGATGAGAAGAGAAAATGTGGAGTATGTGAATAAGAATAACAACTTCTGAGTATAGAAGAAATGAAGTTAAATATTTGAAAATTGAATGCTTATTCATATAGCTAGCTATCCAACATTTAAGCGACAATTGGTTAATCTTGAAGTTTAATTTTTAAACTGTAAATCATTTGTTTTCATATTCACCAAATTTTCTGATTACCATTAAATGGGCCGAGGAGGGAAACGAATGGATCGCAAAATTCGAACAAATTTGCTCTTGCACATCCGGTCGGTGACATTTCATTCACGGCAGGAAGAGGGCCATTGTCTCACTCTATCTGATTCTCTTATTTGGCTGCCTTGACTGAGCCAGAAAGCACGGAAAGAGCGCAAAAAGAGAGAAATTGGGGTGGGGGTTGGAAGAGTCGTACGATTACTTTCTTTTTGTTTTCATTTAATTACAGATGTCAAGGGGTTGTACAGTCCCACCCCTCTCTTTGCACTTCTGCTCGACGTCCCTCTATTATTCCTTTATTTATTTCAATTATCCGCGAGACGTGAATTTGTCATTGCCTTTAATTTCTTTCCTTTTGCCTCTCCTGCTATCAGAAATGATCTGACATTCTCACCTCATATTTAAAAAAAATCGCTAATCAAAATCAAAGTAGACAATTTCATTTCAAATAACATAATAATAACAAGCAATTACTGAATTTATTAAATGTTTTGAATTTGATGAGGGGTGAAGTGTGATATTTGAGCACGTAGGATCCCCATTTGTAGAATTGAGCGGGTGTTTCTGCATTGGTGATGACTCGTCGGATATTCGGTCGTCAAAGTTGAGAAGGGGTGACTGGCACTAACATCCTTTTTTGTCAAACCACATATTCGCTGTTTTCTCAATTTCACGTCGCGAATAAAAAACGAAAAAGAATGGCTGAAATAGCACTACGGGTGGTAGCATCGCGACCGATGTGATTCAAAGGGCGGATGACATAAAAAACTTCCATTTAGGAATATTGAAAATATTGATCCCTTTTAAGTAATGGATCTACTTCCCTTTCAGTTGATGCTGTGATAGCCTGATCCCTGGAACAAAAAGCTTTTTCATACAAATTCTGATTAGCTTACTTCCTCATGAAAAATTTTTCATTACGTACCAACAATTTTTTGAATTTTAAGTGAAAAGTCTTCAAATTGAACGAATGCAAATTGGATGCGTAAAACAATTCCAACTTTCAAGTGTTCACCAAATTCTTCTTCATTATTTGTAATTTATTTCATCAGAGCTTACGTAAGTTCCGTTCCATTACATCTCTATCACATTCTTTTCACATCAATTACTCTAGAATCTACCTAATTCCTCTATGTGACTTCCGTTTTCTTCTTCTTTCCTTTCCACTTATGCCTTCCACTCTCTCTCACCCACACTCCATCATTCTTCTTCTTTAACTCCTCTAGCGATTTCTGCCTCCATCATCCATTCTTCTGCCAGTCCCTCCTCACCTCACATTTTCTTAGTATTTTCGTGTCATCCTCCCCTCCCCTCCTTACCTCTCATACAACGACCCCAGGCATTCTACCATGTTTCCGTGACCTATAAAAATACTCTAATATTTTTCTTCTCATCCTTCTCCCAATACATTGCCTCTTTCACTTCATTTACCAGTCTCCGGCCAGCTATTCTTGTCCTTCCCCCATCCTCTTTGCAGATATTTTGACCATCTTCTTTTCATCACCTTACACCGTCTATTGTATCTTGATCCTCCTATTGTCCCCCAACCATCTGTAACCTTTCTCTCTCTATCTCTTTTTTCCACTCCCTCAGAGTCTATATATTTTTATTTTCCTATCCTTGTCCTTCAGTAATCTATGATATTAAATTTTAATGCACACTTACTCATTTTTATTGAAAAATTAAATAAATGAGTTATTATTGAATTACTTACCTAAGCAGTTGACAAAATTTTAGGTTAGAATTAGAGGTTGCAATAAAGTACCTTGAACAACTTTTTTAGAATAAATAATCAACTGAACGGCAAGCGTGGAGCTTATACACAAATTTTTTAACATGTCACTAACACAGTACTGCGAAATTTAGTTAAAAACACGGCGAAAGTGACCGTCTCAGTAATTGGAAACGCAATCGTGCAACTGACGTTAAAGTGTCTAAAACTAAGACAGTCAGCGACATCTCGTCCCGGTTTAGGCAACTTCGTCGAAAATTTGTCCAATTGCGGGACATTCAAATATCAATAACTTGTTGAGTAAAATCACTAAGAAAGTAATGAATTTTATTCTTAAACGTATTAAAAGTGTGAAAAAACACTACTTTTTCTATTAGTGTAGTAAATTTCATTGATACAATGATATAAAAGTTATGCGAAAAGTTTTGAAATACAAAGAATATGGCGAATTTCGCAGAGGTTTATTCACAGATTTTTAGAATTATTTTTTAATATCTTTCACCAAATGTATAACTTGCCGAAACGAAAATAAATAGTGGTAATAAATTTAAAAGAACTCCAAAAATACTCGAAAATTTTTACTTTTATGATTTGTGTCACAGTATCAAAGATACTCAACGATATTTATTATTGTCCCAGTATTAGACATACTTTTCACGTTGTCCCAGTAATGGTCGGTTTACCTTCTTCCAATCAGTGTCTGCACATTCGACGGGTGTTTTTTCCGACTGTAAATTTATTACTTCTACTACCTTCTTCATCCATTCTTCTCCCAGTATCTCCTCCCTCAAAATTTTCTTGATATTCTGTTGCGTTTGAGTCATTGGACAAGGAGGAGCACGATAAGTTTATGGAGGAAAAGGGGGAATTAGGTTATGAGGAAGATATATGGCAATGGAAGATGAGAAAGGAGATAGAGCAGTTGCAAGAAAGATATATTAGTTAAACAAATTCACATTGAGGGTAGACTAGAGAAATGCGAGTCAAATAGTAGGAGGAGAGGCTCAAAAGGATAAATTTATAAGAAGAGAGGGGGGAGGGGCTGGAAGTTTGAGAATAAACTAAGGAGGGGTAAAGGAGAGGAGTTAGCGAGAGAGTATTACAAAGAGGTGGAAGGGAGAGGAAAGAGGATCGTATAGTTAACGCGATGGGAAGAAGAAAGAAGAGAATTTCTCACAGATCGATGGATAGAAGAAGAAGGAAATTTAGACTATGAGAAAAGGAAAAAAGAAGATAGAGGAAGGCAGATGATAGATGAGGGAGCATAGGGAAATCAAGATACAATAAATGGTATAAGGTGATGAAAAGGGAAATTTGACATAATACCTGGAAAAAATGGTCGGAAAAGAAACGGACAAGAATAGCTAGAAGTAACTAAGAAATGAAGTAAGGGAAACAATGGACAATAATTTTTTAAAATTTTTAATTGTTTACTCCTATGTATCTTATTACGTGTCTTCAATACTTTTTGAGTATTTGTATACGTTTTCCAGTCGTTACATAAGAAATATAGGGATTGAATTCTCTCGTATCAACTTTTTTCGCATTATTCTTGGCGAGAACTTATGCGACTGACTGTGATATATCGTTTTGAAGTTTCTGGTTTCCCCCGGCTATTATGGAATACGTTCCTGGTGCCATCGGAAAGCAGTAGCGAAGACATCACAAAGCGATCTGTAGGCAGATCGGGCGAGGCGAGCAATATGCCATCAAATACCCGTAACCATCAATATCCTTTGTCCCGGAGAGGATAACCACCCCCATACCAAACCCGCCTTCCCAAGCTACTCTCGTTCTCTGAAATGTTTTACATTGTAAAATCAATGCCGACATCCATCGGTTTCCCTTCATTCAGTCTACTATTTATTCCTCTCATACAATTTCCATTTCTCTCCACCTCTCTCGATTCCATCAGCTTTTGCAACGCTTCCGGTAAATCACCCAATTATCGAAAACGCATTTTGATTCACACGGAGCGATGCATTTGCAGAAGGCAAAAATACGCGACGAACGTGCTGAAATTAATCGGAATATTCCATAGAATTTCCTTCCTCTTTCAAATAAATTTCGTTAAAAATCAGAAAGGACAACTTGATTAAATAACTGGATATAGCGTCTACTTTTTTTCTATGTTTAAATATTTTGATTGAAAAAATTAAGAAAGCGGTGGGGGTGATGAAACAGAGGTGCGAAATAGGAAAAAGGTTTTAAGAAGACTGGAAAAGACGAATGAGGATGGACAGAGAGGAAGGCGGTAGAGGAGCTGCTTGGTGAGAAAATGTTAAAAAAGTTTTAGAGGAGGAGGGACTAGGAGGAGAATGGATGAAGAATATAGAGATAGCTAGAGGAGTTATAGAAGTAGAATGAGGATAGAGGAGACATGGGAACATGTACGGGATGATTGTATGAGACGAAATGAGGAAAAGGTTGGTCGGTGAGAATGTGTTAAGAAAATTTTAGAGGAGGGAAGACTGGGAGAAGAATGAATGAAGAAGGTGGAAAAAGCTAGAGGAGTTATAGAAGTAGAATGAGGATAGCGAAGACATGTGAGCATGAACAGGATGGTTGTATGAGTCGAAAGAAGGAAAGACTTGCTTGGTAAGAGAATGTTAGGAAGGATTTAGAGGAGGAGAGACTGGGAGAAGAATGGATGAAGAAGCTAGAAAAAAGCTACAGGATTTATAGAAGTAGGGTAAGGATAGGGGAGACATGGGAGCATGTACAGGATGCTTGTATGAGTCGGAAAGAGGAAGAGGTTGGATGGTGAGAGAATGTTAAGAAAATTTTAGAGGAGGGAAGACTGGGAGAAGAATGGATAAAAGAGGTAGAAGAAGCTAGAAGAGTTATAGAAGTGCAATGAGGATAGAGGAGACATGGGAAAAGGTAGAAAAAGATAGAGGAGTTATAGAAGTAGAATGAGGATAGAGGAGACGTGGAAGCATGTATGGGATGGTCGTACGAGACGATAGGATGAGAGGGCTGGATGGTAAGAGAATGTTAAGGAAACTTTAGAGGAGGAGGGACTGGAAGAAGAATGGATGAAGAAGGTAGAAAAAGCCAGATGAGTTATAGAAGCAGAATAAAGATAGAGGAAACATGGGAGCGTGTATGGGATGGCTGCATGAGGCGAAATGAGGAAAGCGTTGCTTGCTAAGAGAATGCTAAGAAAGTTTTAGAGGAAAAGGGACTGAGAGAAGAATAGATGAAGAAGGTAGAAAAAAGCTAGAGGAGTTACAGAAGTAGGATGAGGATGGAGGAGACATGGGAGCATGTACGGGATGGTTGTATGCGATAGAAGGAGGCAAAGGTTGGTTGGTGAGAGAATGTTAAGAAAATTTTAGAGGAGGAAAGACTGGGAGAAGAATGGATGAAGAAGGTAGAAGAAGTTAGAGGATTTATAGAAGTAAAATGAAGATTGAGGAGACGAAGGGGAAGGTAGAAAAAGATGCAGGAGTTATAGAAGTAGAATGAGGATAGAAGAGACGTGCGAGCATGTATGAGGTCGTACGAGACGAAAGGACGAGAGGCTTGGTTGGTAAGAGAATGTTAAGAAATCTTTAGAGGAGGCGCGACAGGAAGAAGGGTGGATGGAGGTGGTAGAAAGAGCTGAGGGAGTATAATGTATATGAGGGAGTATAAAGTATAATGAGGACAGAGAAAACATGAGAGCATGTATGGAGTGGTTGTATGAGACGAATGGAAGAGAGGGTTGGTTGGTAAGAGAATGTTTAGAAAGTTTTAGAGGAGGAGGGACTGAGAGAAGAATAAATGGAGGAGGTATAAAGAGCTAGAGGAGTTGTAAAAGTAAAATGAGGACGAAGGAGACATGGGTGCATGTATGGGTTGGTTGTATGAGATGAATGGAGGAAACGATTTGTTGGTGAGAGAATGTTTAGAAAATTTTAGAGAAGAAGGGACTGAGAGGAATGTATGAAGAAGGTAGAAAAAGCAAAAGGTTATAGAAGTAGAATGAGGATAGAGGAGACATGGGATCACGTATGGGATCGTTGTATGAGACGAAAAAAGTAAAAGCTTCGTTGCTAAGATAGTGCTGAGAAAATTTAAGAGAAGGATGATCTAGGAGGAGAATAGATGGAGGAGGTAAAAAAAGTTAGCGGAGTTAAAGAAGTAGATTGAGGATAGAGAAGACATGGGAGCTGGGTTGTGATGGTTGTATGAGACGAAAGGAGAAGAGCTTCAGTTAGTAAGAGAATGTTCAGCAGGTTTTAGAGGAGGAGGGACTGGGAGAAGACTGGATGAAGAAGGTAGAAAAAAGCTGGAGGAGGTATAGAAGTAGAATGAGAATAGAGGAGACATGGGAGCATGTACGGGATTGTTGTATGAGACGGAAGGGGGGAGGGGTTATTTGATGAAAGAATGTTAAGAAAATTTTAGAGAAGGAAAGACTGGGAGAAGAATGGATGAAAATGGTAGGTGAAGCTAGAGGAGTTATAGAAGTGAAATGAGGATACAAGAGACATGAGAGAAGGTAAAAAAATGGAGAAGTTATAGAAGTAGAATGAGGATGGAGGAGACGTGAGAGCATGTATGGGATGGTCGTACAAGGGGAAAGGAGGACAGGGTTGGATGGTGAGAGAATGTTGAGAAAACTTTAGAGGAGGCGGGACAGGAAGAAGAATGAATGGAGGAGGTAGAAAAAGCTAGAAGAGTTATGGAAGTAGAATGAGGATAAAGGAGACATGAGAGCATGGTTGGGATGGCTGTATGAAGCGAAAGGAGGAAAGGGTTGTCTGGTGAGAGAATGTTGAGGAAATTTTAAAGGAGAAAAGACCGGAAGAAGATTGGATAAAGAAGGTAGAAGAAGCTAGAGGAGTTACAGAAGTGAAATAAGGATAGAAAAGACATGGGAGAAGGTGGAAAGAGTGAGATGAGTTATGGAAGTAGAATGAGGATAGAGGAGACATGGGAGCATGTATGGGATGGTTGTATGAGGCGAAAGGAGGAAAGATTTGCTTGGTAAGAGAATGCCAAGAAGGTTTTTGAGGAGGAGGCACTGAGAGAAGAATAGATGAAGGAGGTAGAAAAAGGTTAGAGGAGTTAAAGAAGTAGAATGAGGATAGAGGAGACATGGGAACATGTACGGTTGGTTGCATGAGACGGAAGGAGGTAAGTGTTGGTTGGTGAGAGAATGTTAAGAAAATTTTAGAGGAGGAGGGACTGGGAGAAGAATGCATGAAGAAGATAGAAAGGAACTAGATGATTTATAGAAGTAGATTGAGGATGAAGGAAACATGGGAGCATGTACGGGATAGTTGTATGAGACGGAAGAAGGAAGGGGTTGGTTGGTGGGAGAATGTTAAGAAAATTCTAGAGGAGCAGGGACTGAGAGAAGAATGGATGTAGAAGGTATAAAAAGCAGAGATGAGTTACAAAAGTAGAATGAGGATAGAGGAGACATGGGAGCATGAATGGGATGGCTGTATGAGGCAAAAATAGGAAAGGGTAGCTGGGTAAGAGAATGCTAAGAAGGTTTTAGAGGAGGAGGGACTGAGAAAAGGATAAATGATGAAAATAGAAAAAATTTAGAAGAGTTATAGAAGTAGAATGAGGATAGAGGAGACATAGGAGCATGTACGGGATGGTTGTATGAGACGGAAGGAGGCAGGGGTTGGTTGGTGAGAGAATATTAAGAAAATTTTAGAAGAGGAGAGACTGGGAGAAGAATGGATAAAGAAGGTAGAAGAAGCTAGAGGAGTTATAGAAGTAAAATGAGGATAGAGGAGACATGGGAGCATGTATGGGATGGTTGTATGAGGCGAGAGGAGGCAGGGTTGCTTGATAAGGGAATGATAAGAAGGTTTTAGAGGAGGAGGGACTGGGAGAATAATGAATCATGGAGGTAGAAAAAGCTAGAGGAGTTTTAGAAGTATAATGAAGATAGAAGAAACATTGTAGGATGTATGGGATGCTTGTATCAGATGAAAGTAGGAGAGAGTTGGTTGGTAAGATATTGTTAAGAAAATTTTAGAGAAGGAAAGACTGGGAGAAGAATGGATGAAGGAGGTAGAAAAGGCTAGAGGACTTATAGAAGTAGAATGAGAAGGTGTGAGTAAGAGCGGATGGAAAAAAAATGTTTCGAATAGATTAGAAGTGGAAAAGATTAAAGACTGTCGAAAGAGAACTCAATCAGGAGGATAATTTTCTGGAAATCGCAAGAGGGCAATCAGGTCTTTTTAAATACCGACGAGTGCTCGAGAGAGCCGATAAAAAGTTACTTCGCGGATTGGGTAATAAAGCTCCAATCAACGGTTTAATTATTCGATTACGTTGCGACCTCCGTCAACGGAGAGAACGATCACAGGAAATAAAAGGAGAAATCTAACCGGGTGAATGGCAAGCTTACGGAATCGAACATAATTAGAAACAAATAAGAGGGAGGATCCTCTGCATTGACTATTTCTGCTAAGAGCGTCTTATTGTTTTAATTAAAACGGGGAAGTTGAGGGGCAAACGGGGGGGAAGGAAGGTCTAAATGCCGCAGCGAAAGCCGTCCAGGAAGTCTTCTTTCTCTGATAGGATTGAGAGCTACTTCGAGCGTAAACTGGAAACAACAACGGAAACGGACCAGCAAGTCACGCCTCGATTGAGATAAAGACGTCAGTTCCTGCTTATTAGTTCGACGCTTATTTTACTTCAACTCGTTTCAGTAAATCCCTGCTTTTTTCCCTTGGGGAGGAATGAGATGGACGATTTTTCTTGACTCTTTAAAAAAAATGTTCCTTCAAGGAAGGTCCTTCAATTCGTTTTCGTTTCTTTTTAGGAATGGGCATTTGCGGTTTTTGGTGAATTTAAAAGTCATCGTTGCTTTTTTTACTTTGGAAGAATTTCTTCTTGATTGCAGACGTAAAAGAGATGGATGTCATAAACCAGCTGGGTTTTCAAGTCTCTCTGATATCTTTTAGGATTTTGTGTTCAAAAGAGAAGAATTTCAGATGAGAAGTCTCGAAAGGTGCAGGACTTTATTTTATCGGGCAGAAATTTAGTGGAATGATGATCTTTTAAATTCGATTGAGAAAAATTTTTTATTGTGAAAAAATGACAAATTCTTGCCGGAAATGTTGGCAATGACATAAAAATGCATTACATGTGGAAACATACACAAAATTTTAATTTAGGGGATGGGAAACAACCCTTAACATAATTCCTGTATATGCGACTCAGAGTTAACAAAGTTACATTTATTTAGCAAAATAACTACTCCAGCCGTTATAAATCATCGGCAGAATAACATTGGCAATGATAAAAATTTCCGACTGCACCCTTAAAAACAACCCCTATTGAAAATGGCCAAAAAAACAAGCAAAAGATACCGAAGTTTGTAATTTTTGGAAAGCCGAAAAATTCTAATTCTGATTTCCCGGAGGATGGCTGCGGTGAGAAAACCCGCAAAACCCCTGAAAACCACCCCTAATGATAAATGATATTCTAATAATCGAAAAAAAGTCAAAGGAATGTCAAACTTTTTTAATTTTGCTGACATTGTCTTCGGAAAAATCTTCTCAATAATTACTCGAATAATATTGGGGGTTAGAAATCCTGCAAAACCCTTCAAAATCACTTCTATTGAAAATGACCAAAAAATTGGTAACAAAGGATTAAGAGACATCAATTTTTATATTTTTCAATGGATTTTTATACTAAAAATTCTCATTCGTAATTCACTGGAAAATTACGGTCGTGAGAAACACCGACAAACCCCTAAAACGACTACTAACGATCAAAGATTTTTCAATTATCAGAAAAACGTCAGAAATGCATAAAGTTTGTACATTCTTGCAGGTTTTTTCTCCTGAAAAAATCTCTTTAACATTTCTTGAATAATAGTCGGGATAAAGAGTCCTAAAAAACTCCTGAAAATCACCCTTATTGAAAATGACTCAAAAATTGGTCAAAAACGATTAAATAACACAAAAAAGTTTGTGATTTTTTGGTGGCTTTTATCCTCCAAAATTTTCATTCACAATCCCTTGAAGAATAGCAGTGAAAAGAAATCCCGCAAAACCCCTTAAAACCACTCTCAATGACAAATGATTTTCTAATAATCAAAAAATGGTCAAAAAAAGGAGAAAGTTTTTAAATTTTGCTGATATAATTTCCGAAAAAATCTCTTTAAAAATTACAGGAATAATATAGGGGGTTAGAAATCCCAAAAAAACCCATTAAAATCACTTCTATTGAAAATGATGGAAAAATTGGTAACAAACGACAAAAAAACATCAATGTTTGTATTTCTTGGTGAATTTTTACACAAAAAAATTCTCATTTGTAATCCACTGCAAAGTGACGGTCGTGAGAAATTCCCAGAAAGCCCTAAAAACCACTAGTAATGATAAAAGAATTTTCAATTATCAGAAAATCATCGAAAAGCATAAAGTTGCTAAATTCTTGCCGATTTTGTTTCCTGAAAAAATCTCTTTAACATCTCTCAAATAATAGTCGAGATAAGAAATCCCAAAAAATCCTTGAAAATCACTCTCATTGAACATATCTCAAAAATTGGTCAAAAACGACCAAAAGACACCGAAGTTTGTAATTTTTTGGTGGTTTTTTATCCTTCAAAATTTTCATTCACAATCCCTTGGAGAATAGCGGTGGAAATAAATCCAGCGAAACCCCTAAAAACCACCCTTAATGATAAATGATTTTTTAATAATCAAAATATCGTCAAAAAAAGGTTAAACTTCCTAAATTTTGCTGATATTATCTCCTAAAAAATCTCTTTAATCATTTCTCGAATAATACTGGGGGTTAGAAGCCCTGAAAAACCATTTAAAACCATTTCTAGTAAAAATGTCCAAAAATTGGTAACAAACAACCAAAAGTCACCAAAGTTTGTATTTTTGGGTGAATTTTCACACAAAAAAAATCTCATTCGTAATCCCGCGGAAAATGACGGTCGTAAGAAACACCGAAAACCCCCTGAAAATGACCAGTAATGATGAAGGATTTTTCAATTATCGGAAAATCTTCGAAAAAAGCATAAAGTTTGTGAATTTTCACTGATTTTATTCCCTTAAAAAATCTCTCTAACATCTATTGAATAATAGTCGGGATAAGAAATCTCAGAAAATCCTTGAAAATCACCCTTGTTGAATATAACTAAAAAATTGGTCAAAAACGATCAGAGAACATCAAAGTTTTTCAATTGTCGGTGGTTTTTTTATCCTCCAAAATTTTCATTCGCGAACCCCCGGAAAACGGCGGTAAACAGAAATCCCGCAGAATCCCTAAAAACCACCCCTTATGATCCACGTTTTTTCAATAATTAGAAAATCGTCAAGAAAAACTTATAAAGTTTGTGAATTTTTGCTGACATTATCTACTATTATTCGAGGGATTATGACAGATATTTTTTCAAGAGATAAAATCAGTAAAAATTTACAAACTTTAAGCTTCCTTCTACGATTTCCTGATTATTGAAAATCGGTTATCATTATGGGCAGTTTTTAGGGGTTTTTCGGGATTTTTTGGCACCGCTATTTTCCATGAGATAACGAATGAGAGATTTTGAGGCTAAAAATACAACAAAAAATTACTAACTTTGGTGCATTATGGTTGTTAAAAGAAAGTTGGTAATTTTCAATAGAGGGTGGTTTCCAAGGGTTATTACTTTCTTAGAAATTTCTTACCCCCACTATTATTTAAGAGATTTATAAAAAGATTTTCTCATGAGATAATATCAGCAAAAAATTACAAACTTTTAGCTTTTATTGACGATTTTCTGATTATTTAGAAATCGCTCATCATCAGGGGTGATTTTTAGGGGTTTTTTGGAGTTATTACCACCGACATTCTCCGAAGAATTACTAATGGGAATTTTTTAGTGTAATCATCTCCAAAAAATTACAAATTTCAATGTCTTTTGGTCGTCTTTCTGCTTTATATTTTTTAATTGTTTGAAATCTTTGAAATCCGTTAGAATCCGTAGTAATTCTTTGATATCTTTTAAACCTTTTTGTATTCCTTTGAAATCTTTGAAATGGTTGGAAATATGTAGAAATTATTTATAATCCCTTGAAAATGTATTAAATTGAATTTATTCCCTAAATTTCTCGAGCAAGCCCTTAAATTTTTTCTAATCCAATAAAATCTTCGAAATACTTGAAGGTCCTAAAAACCCCTTAATCTTGTGAAATTCTTTTAAATTCTTTTCAATCTTTCAAAATAACTTAAAATGTAATAAAATCTTTTGAAATATTTTTTAATTTCTTCATATTCCTGGACATTGTTGCAATCCGTAAAAATCCCTTGATATAAAATTCAATTTATTCCCTAGAGATCTCTAGAAATTCGTTGAAATCCCTTAATAAACCTTGAAATCTTTGGAGATATCCCGTGAAATCCTTGAAGAAACAATAAGATCCTTTAAATCTGGTGAAATTCCTTGAAATACGTAAAAATCTCTTGAAACCTTTCAAATGTAGAATTTCTTTTTCTAGAAATCCCTTGAAATTTATGGAAATCCAAAAAAAATCTTTGAAATTCCTTGAAATTTTCGAAATATCTTAAAATTCTTGGAAATTCAATAAAATCCTTCAAGCCTTGTGAAATTCTTCGAAATATCTTATAATCCCTTGTAAACTTTGTTTCGAAATCGCTAGGAATCCCTTAAAATCTATGGAAATCCAACAAAAATCTTTGAAATTCCTTGAAATTTTTTTAATATTTTTAGATTTCCGGGAATTTAATAAAATCCCTCAAATCTTGTGAAATTCCTTGAAATATCTTATAATCCCTTGTAAACTTTGTTTCGAAATCGCTAGGAATCCCTTGAAATCTATGGAAATCCAACAAAAATCTTTGAAATTCCTTGAAATTTTTTTAATATCTTGAAATTCTTGGGAATTCAATAAAATTCTTCAAATCTTGTGAAATTCCTTGAAATATCTTATGATCCTTCATAACCTTTGTTTTGGAATCGTTAGGAATCCCTTGAAACTTCATTCTATAAAATTTAGTTCCCTAGAAATCCCTCGAGATCTTTGGAAATCTGACAAAAAATTTTTAGAATCTCTGAAAATCCCCGGGACTCTTTGGAAGTCTTTGAAATCCTCTGACATCCTTTGAAATCCTATGTTAAGAAATAAATAAATTATCCGTTTGTAGTTTTTCTATTTTTTGCATCAATTCTTTCAATATTTTGAAATTAATTATTTCTACACTGATTTTCTTATAATGATTCTTTACGATGATTTTTCTAGAATCGGGAGAAAATTATAAGGAAATCATTATAGATCTATATTTCTTTTGTAAGGGGGGATTACAAGGGAATGCGAAATATTGCACGGGATTGCATGGGATTGCACGAGATTGCATAAAATTGCACAGAGAGTGTACACCCGATTGCAAGAGTAATTAACCCCTCGCCACATCCTAATTTGAAAAGTTGGTAATATTTTCGCGTTTACTGTATTTTTAAGTCTTCGCAAATATTTTGGAACATAAATTTCGTTACATAAATTTTTGTTTCGTCATTCATTTGATCGTTCATAACGTTCTGGTCATATCGTTTTTGAGATTTAATTTGTTTTCAGCTGGCTCCAAATTTTTGAACTCTTTTAAATATTCATATATTGAAATCGATGTATTCTTAAATGTAACCAGATAATCCTAATTCAGTCCTTAAATTCCACTCTAAATTAAAAAATGGTTCCAATATTCCGGAATATTAAGTATCAAAGATCGATATAAGTTATAATCTCACTCTTTATAATAGAATAAAAAATTCATCACGAATTCACTATTTTATCGGATAAAATCGACCTCTTCTTTGAGAGGATTAAAATTTAATATCCACTTGAATTTATTACGAAAATAATAGCTTTCTATCATTCATACCTAGACATTTTGTCTTGAACTATTGACTGCAAATTTTATTATACCTTATTGAACTTTATTAAACCCATATTCTAGAGCCAGTGGATCAAACAGGGTGCGTAACATGGGGCGTTAATACGTTGGACTATTTTTATGCTCGCTTTTGTGGACATATTGGTGGCTTTAATGTGACATAAAATTTCAGAATATCCGTTGAGCCGTATATATCGGCACGCCTATATTGAAATACATATTTCATGTGCCTTTGACGATCAACCCGCTGCCTTAAAAGCCTTGAATGCACGATCTCTGGGCTTTAAAACTAGACTTTAGTAAAGGTGATAGCTGAATAGGAGAAAATCACAAGGAATGAATCATATTTAAAATTTACATTCATCCAATTTATAACCACTGATAACATTTACATCCTCAATTTTTTAGTCCTACGGGGGACCTCTTAGGCTGAGCAACGAAAATCTATTTGAAGGGTCATCCACAAATTACGTAAGACGATTTGTGGGGACGGTGGGGATATTGGTAAAATCTGTCTGTTTTTTATGAGAAGGAAGGGGGTGTGGAATTACGAGATCTTATGCAGAAAAAATTGTTGCTGAAAAAATAATAAATCCAAAGATATTACTACTTGGACGATAGTCCAGCAGAAATGCGATCTGTTCGACCAAAAGGTGATTTTATCTTGAAGAGAATGCGTGATTTATTGCATCATAAGTTTTTTTAATAAGGTCAGAAAGTCAAACTTGAAACGCTTCAAATCCGTGAAATTACAAGCAAAGCATTTTTGACAAAATAATGAATTTTCAACAAAGAAGATAAATCTCCTACCAAAAAGGATGAATTTTCAACCAAATATTTGGACTCACCCAAAAAACACGAGTTCTCAGCAAAGAAGTTGAATCCTCAGATGAAGAAAAATTATTTTCGACCACACAGTAGTGTTTTCAACCAAAAACATGAAATTTCTACGAAAAGAGCTGAATTTTAGGTTCAAAAAGACAAGTTTCCAACGAAAGAGTCGAATTTTCAACTAAAAGAATGAATTTACGACAATTTATTTTAAAAGAAGATTAATTTAAATAAAATTAATCATAATATTAAAATTGAAGAATCAATTATAATTTAATATATAAATTCCCAAAAAGATTAATTTTCTACCCAAAAAGACGAATTTTCAACAAAATACATGAATTTTCAACCAAACAGTTGAATTCACCAAAAAAACACGAATTTTCAGCAAAATAGTTGAATCCTCAACTGAAGAAAAATTATTTTCGACCAAACGGCAGCATTTTCAACTAAAAACATGAAATGTCGCCAGAAAGAGATGAATTTTAGAACCAAAAAGGCAAGTTTCCAACGAGAGAGTTGAATTTTCAACTAAAAAAAATGAATTTACAACAAAGAAGGTGAATTTTCCACCAAAAAAGGCGAACTTCCAACAAAATACATGAATTTTTAACCAAAAAGGTAAGTTTCCAACGAAAGAGTTGAATTTTCAACTAAAGAAATGAATTTACAACTAAGAAGATTAATTTTCCGCCAAAAAAGGCGAATTTCCAACAAAATACATGAATTTTTAACTAGATAATTGAATTCACCCAAAAAAGACGAATTTTTAGCAAAGAAGTTGAATCCTTAATCGGAAAAAAATTATTTTCGACCAGACATTTGCATTTTTAACCAAAAACAGAAATTTCGACCAAAAGAGATAAATTTTAGAACCAAAAAGGCAAGTTTCCAAGGGAAGAGTTGAATTTTCAACTAAGAGAGTGAATTTACAAGAAATTAATTTAACAACAAGATTAGTTTAAAAAATAATAATGATATTGAAATTGAAAAATAAATAAGTAGAATTAGATATAATATTAAATTTACAACAAGATTAATTTTGTACCAAAAGAGATGAATTTCCAACAAAATACACGAATTTTCAACCAAATAGTTGAATTTACCCAAAAACATGTTTTTTCAGCAAAATAGTTGAATTCTCAACCGAAGAAGGATTATTTTCGACCAAACAGTAGCATTTTCAACCAAAAACATGAAATTTCGACCAAAAGAGATGAATTTTAGAACCAAAAAGGCAAGTTTCCAACAAGAGAGTTGAATTTTCGAATAGAAAGATGAATTTTCAACAAAAAAGATTAATTTTCTACCAAAAAAGGCGAATTTTCATCAAAATACATGAATTTTCAACCAAATAGTTAAATTCACACAAAAAGCACGAATCTTCAAAAAAATATTTGAATCCTCAATAAAAAAGAATTATTTTCGACCAAACAGTTGCATTTTTAACCAAAAACATGAAATTTCGAACAAAAGAGATAAATTTTAGAACCAAAAAGATAAATTTCCAACAAAAGAGTTGAATTTTCAATATTTTAGATGAATTTTCAACTTAAATGATAAATCCTCTACAAAAAAATGAATTTTGAAAGAAGTAGTTTCCCTCTTAACCAAGTAGTTATGTTTTCAACCAAAAAAGATTGTAATTTCAAATCTGAAATAATTAAATTTCACCAAAAAACACGAATTTTCAAGATAAAACTTGAATCTTGAACAGAAACAGGTCAATTTTTGATAAAAAATTACTTTTTCACAAAAAATCAAATAATTAAATTTTCAACCGTAAAAGATTAACTTTTAATCAAGAAGATTAATTTTCTACTGGGAATGATAGATTTTGAACAAAATATATTAATTTTTAACTAAATCGTTGAATTTCAAACTAAAAAGATTAATTTTTTACCAAAAAGACGAATTTGTGACGAAAAACATGAATTCTAAATCAAATAGTTGAATTTTTGATTGAAAAATATACACTTTCAACAAAAAAAAAACGAATTTTCATGCGTAGAAATGAACTTTCAACTAAAATGATGAACCTACAACCACAAAATTAATTTTAAGCATAGTACTTCAACCTTCAGCCAAGTACTTAAGTTTGCGAACAAAAGAGATGAATTCACAACGAGAATTGTTATAGTTGATATTTCAATTGAAAACAATTTTGATTTTGAATAAAAAATATTCGAATTCGACCAAAAAGACGAATTTTTCAACAAAATAGTTGAATCCTCAACCGAAGCAGATTAATTTTCTAACGAACATTTGCATCTCCACCCAAAAGGGATGAAATTTCTACTAAAAGAGACTAATTATATAACTATAATATAGAGTTATATATTATTAGATCATAATTACATGGGGGAGGGGAGGGGGTCGAAAATTTCAGAAAAATACCCTACGTAATTTTTGGTTGACCCCTTAGCATTTTTTTGAATTTATTGGAAAATTTTTTTCACTACCAAGCAATTTATAACTTGGTTTTCTTTCTTAAAATAGGACAATACTTTGTGTTATATCAACTGCTCTTTTTTTTAAAGGGGTCTCCTAAAAAAATTTTGCAGGGAGGCCTCTACGTTTCTACTTACGCCACTGAAGATAGGAGAAAAGAAGCGAGAAGAATTTTGAACAGGAAGAGAACTTAGGCAAGGGAAAGCGTTGAGCCTTCTTCTGTTTAATGTCCTATTGGTGGAATTGAAGAAGATGGAGAGTAAAGAAAAAGAGGAGATAATATTGCGGTCAGGCGAATTGTATCCACTAGCATAAGCAGACGATGTAGTTCTAGTAGAGGATGATGAAAGAGGGATGAGACGGTTGCCATAGTTTGTGTGTATAGGAGGAGAGAAGGAGAGAATGGATGGAGAGTAATAAAGAAATGGATGGAGAAAAGGAATAAGTTGGTGTTGGAAAGAAGAAGAGAAGAAGAGGAAGGATGGAGAGTAATAAAGGAATGGATGGAGGAAAGGTAAGAGGATTTGGTGTTGAAGAGAAGAAGAGAAGAAGAAGGATGGAGAGTAATAAAGAAATAGATGGAGGAGAAGAATGAGGAATTGGTGTTGATAGGAGAAGATTCAAATACCTGGACCGAAGAGTTAAGTAACAGATATGGGTTGAAGGACGCGAGACGCTTAGGAGAAATTCGAACCACAGGGAAGTGAATCGGAAAGGTTAAACACTTTTGAATCTTTTAAGAGAGGAGGGATGGTTTATCTGTTACAGAAATACCAGTGGAGATGAAGAAGAAATGACGTTCACAGGTAAAGAGGGCACCGAGATAGATTACATTCTGGCTGAAAAAAGCAAACTGATGGTTAGAATGGAAGTGGGCAATGATATAGGCTCTGAGCACATTTCGGTGATAGCGACATTGAGATGTGGAGGACAAAAACGCGGTAGGAGGTGGAGAAAAGGAGTAGGGGAAAGGAAACTGAAAATGAGCAGTTGCTGGGAGGGAGATAAGTTGATAGAATTTAGAGAAAAAATGGAAAACGAGATGGTAGGGAGTTTGGAAGAGGAAGGAGCAGACACGCTGCTAGAAAAGCTTCGAAGAGTGATTAATGAGGTAAGGGAGTAGGTGAAATCGAAAGGAAATAAAGGAGGGGATAGGAAAAGTTGGTGTTTTTGTAAAGGCAAGGAAAGTAAAGGCAGGATGAAAGAGAGTGTAATAAAATGGAGGAGGGAGTAAATGGTGAAATGGGAACCTAAGAGGAGAAAAAGAGAGCACGAGAGAGTATTGAGTGAAAAGAGATTAGGAATGGGAACTGATAAATAGGTAATGGGGTGGAAGGAGGGGCATAGATGAGGAAATCGGGAAAGGCAAGGAGAGGAAAGATGGGATGAAATTTTGAAGTCAAGGTACAAGAGCTGACATAAGGTGGATAAGAGTGAGGGGAAAGCCGGAAGGCCTAAAAAAGATTGAAAAGGAGAGCAAATAGAATAGAGTGGCGAGATTCAGAATGGGAGACGGAGTAGGAGCATGTAGGGATCGAATAAATGAAGAGGAGAATCTATGTAGAGTATGTAGATATGGTCGGAAATAGGAATGGTCAGGGTGAGGAATGAATAAAGAAGCTGGAAGAGCTGTGAGAGAAGGAGAGAGAGAGTAGTGTAGAGGAAATGGAAGTCCAAGGAAGGAATGGAATGGCAAGGTCAAAATATGGAATGCCCTTCCCAATGGAAGGGCAAGGTCGAAAGCATCTAGGATTAAGAATGGTGGTTAAGATGATATGTAAGAAATAGTTGACGTAGTAGTGTGTAAGGATTGTCGATAAGAAAACTTGGTTCTGTAAGGGCTCTTAAACCCGTAAACGGGAGGGAGTATAAGCAAATGAAGAAGAATTTACTATTATTATATTTTCAATTTAATTATGCATTATTATTCATTTCAAAGTACAATTCAAAGGTGCTCCATTCCGAATTTCAATTATCGTGAAATAATAAAGGTAGTTATGAGAATGTTAAAAGGGTAAATGTCAAGGATATTGTGACTGTTTTTATATTATCCTCTGCGTGAGAGGTCTGACTTCCGGAATCGAATGCATTAGCATAATTAATTATAAAATCTGTGAAGAGAAAGCCGGATATAAAGGTGGCACAACGGAAGGGATAGGAAGAAAAGCACAGAATCACAGTGGTGATGGTTATAAAACTCTCGACATGAAAATACGGAAGCAAATCGAGTAGACTTTCCGCTCGTTCGGTCGCTCCCTCGTTCTTTCTGTTTGCCCAGTCCACTCTACCGGAGTCATAAATTAGAATTAAAATGCAGATTTTAGGAATTTTTTCCTCTTAATACAGTATTTCGCCCTATATTTTCGAACGGAATAATTTTGAGTTTACCTTTAGACTATAATTTGGCCAATGTTAAGACTTGATTACCTAAAATTAATAACACAAATATGTTGCCCGAAAATCGGGAAAATTCCAAATTTTTGGTAATTATAGAACCTGCAAATGTTATGAAGGGGACCCGCAAATGAAGAGTTCTTGATAAAAACATCAAAGATGGAGGAAACGAATTGTTTTAAATTGTATGGAGGAAAATCCCTAAAAAAATTTAATCAAGTCGGATGAAATCTTGCACTTTCTCTTCGACGTCAAACGTTAAACTCCAAATATCTTCGTTGCTTTCGTGATTACAAAAAAAAATGTTAAGAACAATGTTAGCCTAATTTTTCATGATAAATTGAATGGCTCTGTGTAATTTGATAGAAAAAAAATGTAGAGATATTTTTATATAATTTACTTTTTCTTCTCATAATTTAGACTTTTAGTGAGCCTAGACTTATAAGTATTTTAGGTACGAATACATGGGTACCATATGCATTGTTTTTATGATTTTTTCAAGTTCAAAGATACATAAGAAAGAATGAAATAAGCATGAAAAGAAATTTGTATGGTACAAATGAATTCGTATTGAAAACATCTACAAGTCTAGCTAGACTAATTTTTGTCTTGAATAAAAGAAACCGTTTCTTCAACAACATTTTTTTCATTTGACCTAAAATAACTCCAAAATGAATAAAGACATTTTAATTATAGAAAAATTTTCATTGGAACAAAGAACTGTTTTTTGAATTAAAGGATTTTTTCCATTCAAAGAAACTTTTCTTTGACTGAATGAGAATGAATATTTTTTTTAATTTAAAGAATTTTTCTCTGACTGTACACTGAACAGTCTTAATTGTTGAAAGAAAAGCAAATTATGTAAATATATTGTCTTTAACATTTTTCTGTAAGCACAAAAGCAACGTAGATATTTAGAAATCTTTGATCCAGGTGAGAAAGTTCAAGGCTTCATATGATTATATTGAATTTTTTCAGGGATTTTCTTTTTCTCGAAGAGAAACAAGAATTTCCATGTGCACATTTCATTTTTTAAGCTTCGCGATTCTCGGACCACCCTAGTGTACACCTTTCATGAAATTTCGTGCAATTCTTGGAAATCTTTGCAATGTTTTGAAATCCCGTGAATTCTTCTGAAAGTGGTGTAAAGGCCTCCAAAATTTTTTAATCATGTAAAAATTCCTTGAAATCCTTTGAATTCCATGGATATCGTATATAATCTGTTGAACTTCTTTTTGAAGCGATTCAGCTCCCTGAGAATGCCTTGAAATCCTTAGAAAAAATGTGGAAATTACTTGAAATTTTTTGAGATTCTGTAAAATCTTTTGAATTCCCTGAAATCGCTTGAAATCTTGGAAATACCATAAAAATCTCTCATAATCCTTTAAAGTCCACGGAAATCCCTTGAAATCTCTAACAATCGGCTAAAATCATTAGTCTCTTTAAAAGTCACTGATATGTCTAAAATCCTCGGGAATCATTCCGAATCTCTTAAAATCCTTTAAAAAGCCGTTAAATTCTTTTAAAACCCATTAAAATTCTTCGGAATTCCTCAGAATCCTTCACAATATTCTGAAATCCTTTGAAATTTTTCAAAATCTTCGCAAATACTTTGAAATCCCATCAAAATCCCTCGAATTCTTGAAAGCTTTCAAAATCATTTGGAATATGTGAAACATCTCATAATCCTTTGGAATCGTTTGAATTCCATGGAAATCCCATGTAATCTGTTGAACTCCCTTCAAAACGATTGAGCTTCCTGGAAATGGCTTGAAATCCTTAAAAAAAGAATGAGAATTCCTTAACATTTTTTGAGATTCTGTAAAATCTTTTAAAATACCTGAAATGGCTTGAAATTTTGAAAATATCATAAAAAATCCTCATAATCCTTTCAAGTCTATGGAAATCCCTTGAAATCTCTAACAATCGGTTAGAAACGTTGAAATCTCCTTGACAGTCATTGATATCTCTCAAATCCTTGGAAATCATTCCGAATCTTTCGAAATCCTTTAAAAAGCCATTAAATTCTCTTGAAAACCATTGAAATTTCTCGGAATTCCTTAAAAACCTCTATAATATTTGGAAATCCTTTGAAATTTTTTAAAATGTTTGCAAATACTTTGAAACTCCTTGAATTCTTGAAATATTTTAGAAACATTTGAAATAAGTGAAACCTCTGGTCATCCTTTGGAATCGTTTGAATGCCATGGATATCGTATATAATTTTTTGAACTCCCTTTAAAACGATTAAACTCCCTGGAAATGCCTTGAAATCGTTGAAAAAACTGTAGAAATTCCTTAAAATTTTTTGAGATTCTGTAAAATCTTTTCAAATCACTGAAATTGCTTGAAATATTGAAAATGCCATAAGAATCCCTTATAGTCCTTTAAAGTCCCTGGAAATCTCTTGAAATCTCTAACAATCGGCTAAAATCGTTGAAACCCCTTTAAAATTCATTGATGTTTCTTAGATTCCTGTGAAGCATTCCTAATCTCTTAAAATCACTTAAAAAGCCATTAAATTCCTTTATAAGACATTGAACTTCCTCGGAATTCCTTCAAATCCTTCCTAATATTCCAAAATTATTCGAAATTTTTCAAAATCTTTAAAAATACTTTGAAATCTCATAAAAATTCCCCGAACTCTTGAAATCTTTTTAAATCTTTCAAAATCATCTGAAATCTGTGAAACCTCTCATAGTGCTTTGGAATAGTTTGAAATACCCTGAATCTTTTATGTTATCTTAAAATCTTTTGAAACTCCTTAAAATCTCATGATATCCCTGAAAAGCTCCCAAAATCTTGTTAAATTCCGTAAAAATTTTGAAATTATTTGAAGTACTTTGTAGTACTTCAAAATACCTCAGAATGCCTTATTGAAATCTGTTGAAATCCTTTCAAATCACTGAAAATCTTTTAGACATTTTTCAGTCTCGTTTAAAGTGAAAATAAATAATATATTAAGTAGAAAATGTAAAATCCTACGTATGAGGAGGGAGAAGGGGTCAAAAAAATCTTACAAATCCTTACAATAGGGGCGGAGGGGGTATGAAAAGTTTTAAATCACCATCAAGTAATTAATGGTTGTTCTCTAATAAGACTTTGAAGAGTAATAGGAAAGAAATTCTAGCGTTAGAATTAAAAAACAACGAAAAGAATTTGTGAAATAAAAATTGGCCCATGTATATGGTAGGGTGAGTCGAAAAAACTATATTATGGAAATCAAAATCAAAACTATATACAAAGAAGTATTGGTTTTGGTTCTGCTCTAGGCGATAATTTATGTTTAATGTTTCAAAAAACAATTCGAAAATCTACAGAAATGACAAAAGAATCAAAATTATGAAAATAAGAATTTTTGGTGCACAGTTTGCTAACGCATAAGTTGAAGGCGTTCATGAATCTGCACGAAATTAATTATACTTTTTCATGGTCCCAGTACACTACTTTTCCACATCGTTTAAGTTTTGATTTTCATAATTGTGTTTCATTTTCTTCATCGATCTGAACTATTCAGATTACTGAGTATTAAGATTCACAGTTTTTTTTTTTCGAATTTGTACTTGGCCAATTTCTTGCATCATTGGTGATTTTGCTGCAATTCCAATTCTGTACATCTATCTTTATTTATCTACGAGAATCTCTTCTAAATTCATCTTCATCTGCCGATGGGTTAATGCAAACTACTGCGTCTTGTACCCAGCGAAGAGAATCCCGAAATGCAATATTCTGCAATATTCACTGACGAGAGAGAAGAAGGTGAGCGGTGGAGTAAGATGATGAGAGGTCAGGGGGTGGAGTGTCGGAGTTTGAGACGAGAAGACTTTTACCATAGCTCAATATTGGTACTCCGTCAGCATCCACCTCTCCTTCTCAGTGCTCCTTTCCTTCTCACGCTTTGCTCATTTTGGTCCTGGCATCTCTTTCACTCTACCTGACTGTTTCTCTCCCTCGAACGTAGAAAGTTACTTGACAACTGTTATTTGCATTTCTATCCTATTGAAGAAAATATCTAATAAAGTTTCCCGACGATGCGCCATCTTGCCCGCGTCTCTCCATCTTTACGTCCCTCAACATCGAACTTAAGACTTGTCCTTTGGATTCGAATGGATCGCTAATTTTCTGATGAATTTATAGTCTGTCTCCATCGGTAAGAAAAAAAGCTCTTATTATTGCACTCCTCTCTCCTAAATTTTCCATATTCTAAACAATAGTTTTTTTTTAATGGGATTAGAATTTTAGATTTGAATGCCATAGGTTTGCAGAACTTGTTTAAAGTTGGAATGGCGTACAACGATTCTCGAAAGTGAAGTCGAATCAGAAGGACATAAGAAGGGCAGCATGCTAATTTATGGCACCCAGGCGCTCCATTACGAATATTTATCCGCGGCGAGTTTAATCTAAACTTCGAGAGTCTACCCCCTGGCCTCTTCTTCCAGACTGGAGGAGTCTTAACGACGTATTGTCTCCAAGATTCATCAAAACAATTCGTTGAACTGCATATATATTTTCTCCCAGCTCTGATTAAATGTGCGTTCTTATTTTTAGAAGCATAAAACAAAAGTAGGCGACGTGTGCCTACTAAAAATGATTTCGTAACCTATTTAATATAGTATTGAAAATGTTTAGCTTCTCCCCACTCTGTCCCTCGAATCACTTTCCCTCAACCTCACACTCTCACTTCCCCCACTTTCCGTCCACTCATCGCCCCTCCCTCAAATATCCTCCCACTTCTCCTCCCTCACTCACCATCTCTCATCACCGCCCCTCACTCACCCCCTCCTATCACCGCCCCTCACTTCCCCGTCCCACCCATCATTTCCCATCACTTCCTCTCCCCACCCTCCCCAGAAAAAAGTACGATGGCCGGACACTCGACCGAAACTACGAAATCCTAAAAACTTTCAAAGACAAAGTCAAATACTTTAAATTGTAAAGGTTTTACAGAAAACTATAAGTATCAACATTAATAAGATAAAGGAATACTATAAGATCACTCAATCATTTTTGAATTAGATTGAATATTGAATTTGCAATTGAAGCATAATGTGCTCACAACAAGATAATCTTCGAACGAGACAGGAAACTCGTTCAACCCCGACTTTACCCCCTTTGCGTCATCGGAGGTCTGGTTATATCCTTATTTCTCGCCACCCCATTTTCCCGATGCTCCTTTGCATATTAACAATATCGCTCTTCGGAAGAGACGGAGCAGTTTCCGAGGATAAAAATTATGGGGACCCCCTTCCTCGATAACCTCACCTCCGCCCCCACAACCCCCCTCCACAAGAAACTTCTTTCTCCGCTTTTCCGTCTCGCTTCCTTTTCCGCTCTCCACCCTCCGTCATCCCCGAGATCTTGACTCTTTTTTACGATACTGCCAATTACACGCCCGTTTGAATTCACTATCCCGCAGCGAATACCCCGATATAAATTTTTATCGCTCGCTGGCAAACTTGGTCCTTTGTCGACTGCTAAAGTTTAATTTTTCACTGCATCCCTCACGTCAGGTGCTACTTTTGATAGTTTGTTGCATATGTGAGTGTATCTGGTACATATGGGACAGAGAGAGTTTTAATTAATTTTCAACTATCATTTTAGAGTAAGGAAATAGACTATTATTAATAACATATCATTAAGCCAAATATCCTTTTCGGGGTGAGTGTAACTCGTTCGGTTCTAGCCTCGTTATGTCTCATTCACACATTCCAACCATTCATTTTTCGGTCTACCTCTGGGTACGCTACCATTCACCTTACCTAAATACACCTGCTTCGTCAAACGTCCTTTATTTATTCTCTCAGCATGGCCAAACCGTCTTAGAAAGTTTTGTTTGCTCTTGTCAATCAATGTTCGTTCTACACCTCGTTTTTTGAGAATTCACTCATCACTGACTTCGTCCATTAGCCGTTCTCAGAATAAATATTCATAAATTCGGTCAGCCACACAAACACATAGCCGCCACCGCTCTTAGGCATTCCAGCGGTGATACCATTCACACCAGCAACCTTACCATTTTTTAGTTTCTGAATTTCGGATATAATGTCGACGATATCGATTCTTCTTTCATCAACCACAACGGAATTATTTAGTATTGCATTATACTTGTAGTTATAGTTCTTGTAATATTGTATTGTATTATCTTCTGTATCACAGTTCTTATGCTCCATAGCTTGACCAACATACAATTTCAGAAAAAAATCACTTACCTCTTACACTTTGTTCGTATTCCCTAACATTTCACTATCAGCATTCTTTATTCTGACTCAGTATTAGTACTTTCGTTCGTAATCTTTTTAACCCATTCCCAAAATAATTTATTATTTTCTTCAAAATCAGTTTGCATTTTTTTATCTTCATCGGCTTTGATCGCTTCTTCCGCGGTACCGCACACTTCAGATGCAATTTTCAAGATATTATCCCGTAGTATTATCCATGCACCATCTACATCTTTATTGCCTAATTCTATCTTCTAGTCTTCTTTATGATGACCTAAATATTTATTCACCTTTCTTATAGAATAGATTAGTTAATTTACATTCAAGTAACTCTGTGTTACAAAAAGGGAACTAAATATAAAACATTGTCTGGGATGTTGATTGAGAAAATTGAAGAGTCATCTTTCGTCTAATGAACTGATCTCGTCGATGATGTAAGACAATCGTACTTCGTAAACAGATCGCGAAGACCACGCAGGGATTATTGGCGCGTGCCACAATTGACACCACAGCTAAAAATATCCTCGATGAACTCCGGTCAATTGGAACAAGTTGCCGATCATCACCATTAACTGGTATTTTTAACGACCCAAAGAGTCACCCACATATTTTAAATTTAGAAAATGAACTCTCACCAGCCGCTTGTTAATTCTGTCGCGATGATAACGTCGTAAGATCGTACACTTGGCTACCAGTGTAGGTCATGCCGTCAACTTGATAAACAGATGGCTTTCTGGCTGATTATTGCCGATAGTTTTATTTCTTTTCGACAGCTGCTTAAAGTGGCGAAATTAGAACACGGGACCGGATTGAAGAGTATTATTTTCTTGGAAACAAAACCGAAATTTAAACTCAATTAATCATCAAAATTGAAAAAGAAGTAATAAAAATCGTATCTACGGCAGTAGCTGCGCGGTGATTCTCAACTCGGGCTAAAAGTACCCCACGGAAATTCTACAGAAATTTCGTTGACTTTCCGTAAGGATTCCTTTAATTTTCTGGCTGCAAATTACAGCCTGCAATGGACCCAGGGATTCTGAGAAAACGTTATACTATCTTTTTCTCTGCCCGACTTTATTCCCGGAGTTCTCGGCCGTCTACTCAACATATTCCGTTTGCACTAGGTGTAAAAAATAAATTTTCCTCTAGGAAGATGACCTTTAAGTCAGAATTCGTTGTTTTCCATTGGTTGCTGAGACAACCCGTTAATGTATAAAATCTTCCGCGTGCACCAGGTGTACAAAATACATCCTTGTCAAAGAAGTTGAGTTATAAATCAAGATTGGTTGCACTCCAGTGATTACTGGGATGATCTCTCATTGTACAACATCATCTGAGTGCACCTGGTGTAGTAAATACATCTTGCTCGAGGAAGTTGTTTTCTACATAGCAATTGGCTACACCCCAACAGTTACAGGGATGACCCGTTATTGTGCAACATTTTCTAAGTCCACCAGATACATCTTCCACGAGGAAGTTAACTTCGAAATAGGAATTGGTCGCTCACAAAAATTTCTGGGATGATTCGTCATTGCACAGCATCTTTCAACTGTACCAAGTGTAAGAAATACATCTTCCTCGAGGAAGTTAAGTTCTAAATGAAGAACTATTTAGAATTGAACTTCCACGGGAAAGATGTATTTTTTTAAACTTGATGCACTCAGAACATGTTGTAAACTGACGAGTCGTCCCAGTAACCGTTGGGTTGTGACCAAGCCCTCAATAGAACACAACTTTCTCGAGAAAGATGTATTTTGTATACATGGTGCACACGGAAGATTTTGCACAATGATGGGTCATTCCATTAACTTTGGGGTGCAACCAATTCCTATTGGAGAGTCAACTTAATCGAGAAAGATGTATTCTGTACACCTAGTGCAACCGGAATTTCCGTAGTATTTCCATGAAGTACTTTCCGGGGAATCTTTCCACGTGGGTACGCTCATCATAGAAAAAAGCTGGGCTCATTTCGAGCAGTATATTGGCCAAAAATAGAGATGCAGCATTATTTAGTCAAAAGGGACTTAAATAAAGTTGTTGAACAAAATAAAATTACATGAAGTTGCCACGCCAATAACTGAAGTAAGACCTGAAAATAAAAGATGCAGCAAAAGCCTAGCTTTATTCTGTGTCCTCCACCCCTGCATATCCGTAATAATAATATTGATAATACTTATTCAAATCATTATGGTTCTAATTGCTCCTTTCTTTTTTATATAGAAATTCCGAATTTACATGTTACGATTCCCTGAAAGCCGTTCGTCTTAGGAGAAGTAGGAATGTAGATTTGAATATCAGCGAAGTGCTCCTTTGGCAGTGCCTTTACATTTGAAGTATTATAATAAGCACGTTCTCTTATAAAATGTTGATTACGGTTTTATTGTAAATATGCGGGCACCACTGCGCACCCGCTTTGGCTTTGTAGGAAGTTTGAAAACTCGACGAGTGGATTAATATCGCAGAGTTCTCGTTACTCTTTGTTGATTTTGTCTGTCTCTATTCCACCTTCCCCGCACCTCATTTCACGTCACTACCTCTTACAGATCCAACTGGCACCCCGCCTACTTTTCCACCTTCACCTACCCTCGCGAATGCCCCTCGCGAGAAGCTCAAATGTCTCTAATGAACCGGCTTGTGTGCTTATATCTGCGGCTAGTGTAACCGCTTTATACTGAGATCCATGTATTCAGTAAATAATTTACGGTTTAAATAAAAAACAAAATAACTAGTTTTCTGGTCACAGTAAAAGAGGACGAGAAGTTCGGGATTAAAAGTTATCCTCGGATTTTCAATCCGGATGTTATTTAGGCTACTTTTCAATTTGAAATAACCTTTTTTTTTGTTTGCTCATTAAGATTTTCGAAAGCATACTATTCTACGACGGAAGAATGATCCCGGTAGCATTATACGAGCTTCCTACTATTTTGCTAGCTATATCTGAAGAAACATCCCTAGAAACAGCCTGAAACAACGTTTCTATAAACTATTTGTACAAGGGACATAAACAGTCCAACTATCTACTTCTTGTAACAACGTCCCTATTAAGTAACAGCTGCGTACAATAAGCTCTCTGGAAATAGATAAAAACAACCCAGTGGTCACATTATGAAACAACTGCTATAAATAGTCACATAATTAACTGCCTCGTCACTTACAATAATAACCCCCCTCCCGTCTAGAAAATATCTAATATAATTTTCTCATCAGCTTCTCTAGCAGCATCCTAAAAGAAACCTCTTGGAACAACCTTTCCTATAAACAAGCAATACGAAGCAAAATCTCACTATCATCATGAAAGAACCCCACCGTAAATTGTCGCATAACATTACGCCACCTGGTGACTTTCAAAGTTTCTTAATAGATTTAATGCTTTCACGAAGATTCATTATGATGAAAGGAGGTATTTCGGGTTTCAATCGTGTGCAAAACTACGAATCTTGCCGACATTTCGTGAACATTGCAGTTCACTTCTTCAGGGCTAACCTGAAACTG
>JAUMHM010000088.1:10312053-10337566 GCA_032362435.1 Melikaiella ostensackeni
TAGCAAAATTACGATTTTTTCAAAAATGGTGATGATTTTTCCAAAATGTTAGATTTTCGAGGTTCCGGCAATTCGTTGTTTTCCCCCTAAACAATAGAAATTTTGATCCAAATGAAAATCCCTTCCTTCACGAACTCTATATAGAAGTATACTGACAGAATCTTTTCAGTTTTTTGATTTTAGACAAGCAGTTTGAGATTTATCGTGCTCAGCGATAAAAGAAGGGTGTTTTTGGGCAACGGCCATATTTCCCCCAGTTGTCGAAATTTTCTTTCAAGAGAGTTCATACAATTACCTCGGAACATAAACTAATCGATACACAATAGTGTATTCTGATAAGGTTTGATCACCCTGACTAAAAGCGATTATAAGAATATCCTTATTTTTCCAAGCACAAGTAAGTATAACCCCTTAAGTAATAAAACATTTTTTTCAGAAAATTTGCATTGATTCTTCAACATAGTTCTCCTTCAGCTCGATACACTTATCCGAACGAGTTCCTTAAAGTTCGAGGCCTTTTTTATAGTAGTCGGCGCTCAACTCCTCAAAATAGGCGTTTGTTTTGGCAATGACCTTTTGATTTTAGTAAAATCTCTTGCCAGTCAGCCATGTCTTCAAGTTTGGGAACAGAAAGAAGTCGCATGGCGCCAAGTCTGGAGGACAGGGTGAATGAAGAATCAATTTGAACCCCAGTTCATGTATTTTTGCCATTACGATTGCGGCGGTGTGAGCCGGTGCGTTAAGGTGATGAAACAACACTTTTTTCCAGATATTTTTGCAGTCCTTCTCTTTTTTCACCTTACACCATTCATAGTATTTTGATTCCCCCATCCTCCCCCATCGACCTATCACCTGTCTTTCTCTATCTCTTTTTTCCAATTCCTCGTAGTCTACATTTCTATATTTCCTCCTTCTCCTATCCCTCGATCTCTAAAAAACTCTCTTCTTTCTTCTCCCCACCGCATTAACTCTAAGACCCTTTTTACTCTTTCTTCCACCTCTTTGTAACATTTTTCGCTTACTCTCTTCCCTTTCCCTGCATGGTCTCCCTTGTGTGATAAAGCTACGGGATTTTTTAAAAGTAATCGGTGCTCTTCTTATCCAAGTTCAAAATTTATAATTTAGCTTTTTGCCGCAAAGAAGGTTACTCTCACACGCAGATATTCGATCTAAAACCACCCCTGGATTCATACTGCGAGATGAAAAAAGAAGGGAAAGTATTTATAAATCATCCGACGCAACGAATATCTCTTACGTCTGGGCGAACGCAAGAACACAAAGCTAATGCAATTTTGCAATTACATCGCGCTCGCCCTATGGATACAGAGGAATTCCACTGCGAGAAAATTTAAATTTCGTTTCATTTTCGTGTCGTACTCTTTCATCAGTGGAGATATTTTCACAAAAAGTCGGTAATTGATACTATGCATCCAATCAGTATACAAGATATTGCAAATTGACTGTTCTCTGTTCATCCTGGTATATTTATTCCCTTTATGTTACCATTTTTATAATAATTATCATTAAACGTGAAGGATAACTTCCAGAGCAACTACGTAAATTTTTTCGATATATCGCAAACCTTCATTTCACGAGGATTCTCCGATTTTGTAACTTTTTGGAAAATCTGTTTTATAATCACAGAACTATTGCTTAATTTTTTTTCTAATAGCAGAAATTTTTGTAATTAAGGGGCCATCCATAAATTACGTAATGCGATTTTGAAGATTTTTCGACCCCCCCCCCCCACCTTTGGACATGGGAAAAAATTTTTTAACGATAAAGTTCGATTTTATATTTTCAGGTAGATTATTTATTCATATCGTTATAAACTTTACGCACGTACAAGAGCGAGGCACTGCTTATTTGTGAATTTAAAGTTGTCGTCGACTCAATCTTGTTTTTCCCAAACAGATTGCAAATGCTCTTCAACAGTTATAATGGAAGTCCCTGCTGTTTCGTTTTTGTCATCGACTGGACATGTGAGGGTGCTGTCATCTAATATATCTTTGTCGAACCATTCGAATTCTTACTCGTTATTTTCAATGTTTCTTATAACGGCCAAAACTTCTTTTCGACGAACAGCTGCTATTCGTACCGGTCGAATTTTCTTGGTTAGAATTTGTACCCCACACGACTTTTAATGAGTTTGTAATCTGCTTAGGGCCGAATTGTAAAGAACGCATTTAGAGCAAACTTTTCTGTTTATTCCATTCCTAACTGATGGACACATTATATCGTATGGAGTGTCTTTATATTGAGGGAAAAAATATATGCACATTGTATTTTTCAACGTTTGCAACACAAACAAACTTTGAAACTTTCCTTTATCTTCAGAACCATGCAAACCAGTTTGACTTTGAGCGATCGATAGAGGAGGCGCTAGAAAACGATTTGGCAAAACTTTCAAAATTGAACTGAGCATAGGTAAACAACAGTTAGTGTCGGTACATTTTATGATTTGTGTTAAATATTGACTTGATCGGACATGAACATCTTGCCATTGATGTAATTTTTCCAACATATCAGATTTTACAGAATTTTCTGGCGTTATGTATTCAGCTACAACAGGATATTTATCAATGATCGTGTTAGACCAAATCTCAGCTAATGCTTCACCAGCAAACTTGAAATTTTGTTTCTCTTTTACATTGTCAATTGTTTTTCCATTTTTATCTGAAGGATTTCCATAGTTCTCGTCAGGAAGAATAACGCCAGATAATTCTTTACTCAACGGGACCATCCTGCGTTCAACTCTGTTGAAAGCGCTTCGACCAGGAGCATTGCATGCTATATATATATATATATATAGCATCTAAATCATTTTGTATGAAATGATGGATACCCCCAGTGATGACTTTATTATAACGTGGATTTTCATCTGGTCCTCCATCGACATTGAAAATCATGATCGGTTTCGCGTATCCTAAGTGATCTTTCGTGATAAGATCGAACTCTGACATATTAAGAAATTTTTCTACATCTAGTATATGAGACCATGCTGTCGAAGATGAGTGTTTACCCGATCTTACGAGTATAGCAATTTAGGTTGGTCCCGAGTAACTGACAGCATCTGGTGCTCCAAAACCGTTCTCTTTGATAACAACACCCGCATAAACCGATGGTATAAATTTATGGCTGGGAGCTACTACCCATTCATGAACAGGGAGCCTGACTTGGTACTCCATACTCATCAAAAGCGGGGTTTGTTTGTTGACCGCTGGAATTGTTGAAATGGAAAAAAATTCAGTATCAATGGAATTTTTTAATATTTATTCTCACTACTCATAAATCATTTACATTGGAATTTGTATTTTTCTTCGTATTTTCATTTAGTTTCCCGAATCAATTGATGAGAAATTTCATGCTTTAAGCTTTAAATTTTTTTAAAAAGTGCATATTAATTTAAGTAACTATATTCAAGCTTTTGACGAATATACTGATTATATATGAATTCTCAAAATGTTATAAAATGTATCTGCTGTTAAAATTTTTAAAATTGGAATTTAAGGATTAATATTGTCATCAAAAAATTCCAAAGTATACCTGAAATACCGATCGGTACCCGAGCCTCATCATCTTGGCTAATGAACGTAACTTCATGAGGGTCTAACATAGATGCTATTTCTTCCAAATGGTGAATTGTAGCGGTTGCAAAATGTGAGTCAATATGTTGCTTGTGTGAATCATTTTGTGGTTTTGCAAACTTCACTGGGATAGTTGCAACATGCTTTTTTCCTTCACTACAATTTGCACGACGAGGAATCAATCGTAAATACATACGCTCCGCTTCTGCTTATATTGAAGTTATATTCACTTCGGAGAATGTGAGTTAATTTGCTCAGTGTTTGACACAATTCACTTTTTCGGTTTGACGTCTGTTATCTGTTGCGGATCCATGAGTGCAAATGCTTAAAATGACATTGTGCAATTCTGGCTGATTAACTTCAATTCTTGGACGACCAGAATTTTCACGTGATTTCAATTTTTTCGAAATCTCAGGAGGCTCTAAACATATTTCCTTCAAAGCTTTCCTCTTATTATCAGGAACTTTTTTGAAATATTGCTAAAGAGATGACCAGTGTGATTTACGAAACGTCCGAATAAAAATGGAGGTTATGAATAAAAAGCTGTTCAAATGAGTCACTTTAAAAACTTATTTGTTTATCATTCATATGATTAGAAACTAAATTGAACGAAGTCAAAACTTGTTTTATCGGCATAGAAAAAATATTGAAGTGACGACTAAAAATTTTTTTTTAGTCGTCGTTGTTCCAGGTTGTTCACTCTTGACAGAGGTCTGAATCTGAGAAAAGGTGCAGCAAAAATTTTTCTTTCAGTAATCGCTCGTTTCTGCTGCATTTAACGCGGAATTTTTTTCATAAAAATAAAAAGTATATAAAATACTGTGTGAAGTTAAAAAAGCAAAAATTTGAGAACTTATATGACATAATATTGTTAGTAATCTCATATTGGTATCGCGTGCCGATAACTATATAGGATACATACGAGTATAAGAAACAGTTTGTTGCCGAGCCAATAAATTTGGGATAATTTTATTTTCATGCGATGATCAAGAGTTCTAAATCTGGAATTAGAAAAAAGATTCGAAGAAAAATTTTTGCTTCGAGAAATGTATAACATATACAAATTTATAGCAATAATATTACAAACATAATTATAATGAATAATTGAATAGCCTTATGTTCTCGAAACGTCACGGATCGATGAAAACTGGATAGAGCCAATTTCGCATAAATCTAGTAGGAAGCTTCTATCACAAACGATGAGAGTGGAATAATTGTAGATAATTTAATGCAATTGAAAACATAAATTGAATGTTGGAAATTAAAACTGGTCATACATAAGGACACTTAGCAAGTTTTTTGCTTACTCTTTGATACAAGTTGAGTATGTATCGCGCAGGAATCAGGAATTTCTATTCTCCTTAAAAATAATAATTATGTTTATTGTTCGTGATTGCAAAGGAGGAATAATCGGCGAGTAAACAAAAAATCAAATGTTCATCTCAAATGTCAGTTCAATACAAAATTGAAGGGTCTACGCTATACATAAATAATATACTGTAGTAAATAAATATAGATGGAGTATCTGGGTGATTTGAATTTCATTCATCCAACTAATTTGATTATAATGATGATATTAATTAAATTCATCAGAATAAATCTAAGACAACTTGCATGGGTTTATCAATGATACTACTATCGTGAATTAATGTTCGAAAATTTTAAAATTGAAACATAATTGTTATACATTATTAATTTTGCGTAACGGGATTCTGAAATACTAAATATTGCCATTTGCACAAGCAAAGAAAAAATCTCTCAAAGATTTTTATTTGTCAGACATATGTATAACTGAATAAATAGGTTAAACGTTGAACGTAATTGAACATACATGTTGACTAATACATGGACATCGATTACTAAAGGAATGAATTTTTCAATGAGAAATCGATAAAACCTCACTTGATGACCTTGTACAAACTTTTGTTCTAACTTGTGAGAAATCAATGCTTATAATACCTGAAATTGTTTTTAATTGAACTGGCAGGATCACAAAAATAACTGCTTGCACTAAGTTCGAGTTTCGTGATTTTCGAATAAATTTTAAACACAGAAAATCCTCGGGAATCAAGAGTGCTGCAGCTCAGTTCTATCTTCCATTTAATATTAAAATGATACAATCTAGCGAATCAAAAAATCTGCTAGCCCACCTTCACGATCTTAGCAATCGACGGTCGCGTTTTTTCCCAAACAGACGGAAAAATAAGGTGATACGAGGTGCTATGAGGTGAAGATTGACATTTGATACTTGTATCAAGTGTAAATAAAATAAACTAATGTGGAAACATAAGGTAATATTAGGTGCTGTAAGGTAAAACAATCTAATTTCTATCGAATTATGAACGAATGGACTTTTGATTGACCGATACGGATTGATGTTTCTTGATGCGGAGAGCATATTATCTCTTGAAAAGACTTTCTAAAGTTTGCCTGTTACAACAACGCAATTTTTATAGAAGATATAACCAAAGTAAAAAATGCAATAGCAAAACGCCTAGACACTTGCTCATTTACTGTGAATGAATATTTTAGAGAAACTACAAAATTATTTGCTCCCTTTACATCTATACATTTTTTATGCAAGCTTCTATGCTCCTAGAACTCTTTATACCTCTCTACTTTAGAGTCTCATTCACACATTCCAACCATTCTATCTTCAGTCTTCGATACATGAAATCATCAACTTGTTCTATCCTCTCTTCGTTTAAGACAATGTCGCATATTGTTTTCTCGCTCCTACTTCCAAACACAATAATTTTTATTTCATTTACGTCAATCTTGAGACCCATACTTTTTATGCTTGTATCTAATCTGCTCATCATTCTCTGAGAATCATCGACTGATTCTGCCGTAATGATCTTGTCATCTGAAAATGTCAGTTCACGCACGTATATATCGAACATTCAGGAGGACATTACGCAACCTTGCTTAACGCCCTGCTCAATATCAGACCAATCGCTCAGTTGTCCATTTCCTCTTGCACTTGCTTTACTACCATTATGTATTGTTTTTATTGCTTTTAGAAGCCAATCATTCACTCTATACTCTTGAAGGACTTCCAAAAGTTTCTCTATCCACCTTATCGAAAGCTTGCTCCAGATCAACAAATGCGGAGAAAGCTTTTCTGTTTACTCTCACACTTTTTTTTATGATCTGTCTCAAGCTAAATATCTGATCTGCACATGATCTCCCTGGCATAAATTCACATTGGACTTTCTAGATTCTTTCTTTAGTTATTCTCATGACCTTACCAATAAGTGTTTCGGTAAATATTTCGCCCACGGTGCGTACTAGGCTAATCACTCTATAATTAGTACAGTCACATGTATCACCCTTTCCCTTATAGAGTAGAGCTATAATCGCTTTTCTCCAATCATTCGGAACTTCACTGTTCTTAACACACATATTCGTCAATTCGTTCAGACACATAAACAAATATTTACCAACGCTCTTAGGCATTCCAGCGGTGATACCATCCACACCAGTAGCCTTACCATTCTTCAGTATCTTAATCACGGATATGATATCGTCGATATTGATTCTTCTTTCGCTACCTACAACGGGATTGTCTAACGTATTCTCTCCAGTGTGAAGGTTGTTATGCTCAATAGCTTGACCTCCATCATCATCTTTGCTTTATCATCAATCTTGATTCAAGCTAATTCAGTGTTAGTACTTCCTTTCCTAATCTTATTAACCCATTTTCGAAATAGTTAATTTTTTTATTCAAAATCTTTTTGCATTTTTTCATCTTCTTCGGCTTTGATTTTAGCCTTGCTTTCCTCGACTAGAATCTTTGCTTTTCTGTTGTTATCCATATAATGACTTTCTAGTCTAGTCCTCTTCTTATTACGAAGACCTTTAATATTCAGCTTCCTCGATTACGGCTGCTAATAAAAATCCTCAACAGATACCCGAATTCCATCATCCCACCAAGCATCTTAAGTCTTTCTTTCCACTACCACAGCACCGCAAATTTTAGATGCACTCTTGAAGGTGCTATCTCATAGTACGAGTATTATTCATAAACCTTCCACATTTCTTTTGCCTAATTCCGTCTCCAGTCTTCTTTATGTTGTCCCAAATATTTATTCAGATTTTCGTTATATACTTCCTGTACTTTTGGCTTCTGCAAATTCTTTATTTTAACTCACATCCTCTTCGACTTATCATTAATTTTTCTTCTCTTCCATCCTTGATCTAAATTTGTTTTTTGAAACTATAAGGTAGTGATCCGTTCCACATTCAGAACCTCTTATAACTCATGTATTTCTTACAAGCCTTTTCAGTCTCTCATCCGCTGCAACAAAATCAATCATACCGTGGCTTTCGCCTCTACACCAAGCATACATGTGGATCAATTTAAGTGTGAATCAAGTATTTGTAATGAACAGGCCTTTTTGTAAGCATAAGCTAAACAATTCTTTCTTGTTACCGTTCGTTTTTGGGTCTCCGAAATGATAAAGTACCCAGTCAGTACCTTCACATTGCACACCAACCCAGCCATTCGTATCTACGTATAGAATGATTCTTTCCCCAGGATCGCAAATAGCTATGATATCATTTAACGAGAAAATAACATTCATTGTTTCTGAAATGTGATAAACATTCTCAATCCTGAATAAAACTTGACAAGCGTTGAAGCTTCTATAATTTTTCATTACTCTCCCAAAGTTACCAAGATTTCCAAAAGCTGCAAACATTTTCATAAATTTCTATAAATATCCAAAAGTCTCAAACATTTCCATCTATCTCCAGAAATATTCCCAACATCAACCTTAACTTGAGCTGATGGACATTAATTTGTTTGAAGGAAATATTTCCTTGATTCAAAAGTACATTTAACTATACTAAATAGTTAATTTTCAAACACAAATCTCCTATTTCTTTCAACTCCTTGTTTGATGTTTGATTAATTCATTTTTACAAAAACTGAATTTTTGTTAAGAATTAGATTAACTTCTTTTGGATGTTGAACTTCAAACCCTAAGATGTTCGACGAGGGCCCCCACAGGGGGCCCTGCTTTTTGCCCTTGTGCCTCAACTTACAAAAATCAAACGATTTTGTTATTGTAGTAAATTGTTTTTGGTGTCAAATAGAAACAATATCTCATTTAAGTGTGCAATTATCGAAAAAAAAGATGATTTCAACAAATTTTGATGCGCGTGCGGAGTGTCTGTCTGAAAGAAGGTATATGCCTTCTGGTAAGCTGATCAAAAGGAAAAACAGAAGTCTGATAAGTTGCTGATCATGAGTTCAAGTCCCGGTTGAGGCGCTAATATTTTTCATATTCTTTATATTTTTTAAGCATATTAACGATACATACATATTGATGAGAATATTTTAAAAAATTATGAGGAAACATTCATCAAAGTCCCCCTTCATTTTTTGAATCGTTTGAAATATCCTAAAACTTTTGCAATCCCTTGAAATTTTTTGAAATCTCGTTTATAGTGAAAATAATAAATTGATATATTGTTGATATATGGAGTAAAAATATAAAATCTTACGTTGGAAGGGGGTAGGGGTTCAACAATTCAAAAATCATCCTGACGTAAATATTGGACATTCCCTAACAACATTCATTCGCTTAGTTAATATTTTAGTTATTGAAATTATTATTAATTTGCTTTGATAATTTCAAACTTCAGGTTTGGTTAAAGCTATTTCTTTGTATTGAAAAAATGTTTTATAGGACGTATGCAGTACGATGATTCCTTTGGATGAAGTAAGTTTTCTTTGACTAAAGATATTTCTTTTCTCAGTATGTCATCCTTTCCTTATATTTTTCTCAATTTCTCAGAATAAAATCATAGTAAGCCCTAGGATATCAAACTGTTGTATATCACATTGATTATCAACTTCAAATCAAAAGGATACAGTTATGCGGATCCAAAATTAATTTTCACGCAACTTCATGTTCATCTTTTGAGGAGCAGTTGTTATACCTTTTATTAAAAGTTGTGGGTTAGTTTTCAACTAAACAGTTCATATTTCAAACAAAAAAGGTGAATTTTCAACAAAATAGTTGAATGCTTATCCAAAACAGATTAATTTTCAACCCAAAGATATGAAAGTTCTACCAAAAGAGATGCATTTTCGAGTCAGAAAGACGAATTTCCAACAGAGAGTTGAATTTTCAACCAGGAAAGATTTGTTAGTTGATAAAGAAAAAAAATCAACTAAATTGTTAAATTTTCAGCCAAAAAAGACGAATTTTCAAAAAAATAGAATTCTCAACCAGGACAGAATAATTTTCAACCAAACAATTGTATTTCCAACTAAAAAAGATAAAAGTTCTATTAAAGGAGTCAAATTTTCAACCAACAACGGTTTTCCAGACAAGAGAAGGAAAATTTCAAGCAAATTGTTGAATTTTCAAGCCAAAGAGGAAGGTTCTCTACAAAACAGTTGATTCATTAATAAAAAAAGCATGAATTTCTAACATAGCTGTTGAATTTTCAACAGAATCATTTAATTATTAATAAAATAATGAAATCCTAAAAGAAAGTTGAAGTTTCAACCAAGATGATCATTATTCAAGTGAAATGATTAAATGGGCAGTCGAAAAATTGATTCTCAACAACAAAAAAACAAATATTAGGCTGTTAAAATTAATTTTTTTTTTCTTTCTAAAAGTGTTTCTGTACTTTTGGAAGATTAACAACTTCCTAGGACTAACAAGGAATGTTTTAGAAAATTTAGAAAATTTAGATTCTCAGTTGAAAAAAAATATATATAGGAAATTTCTTGGAACACTCAGGTTTCAGTGTGCATCTTAAAAATCGGATCATTGCGATGCGCGATTCTTCGATCAAATAAAAAATCCATAATCCATATAAAAGTCTTGCATAAGAGGTGTGGCTATTAAATGACCGGACTGATTTTTTGCCATTCACTTTGGGCTTCGGTAGCAACAAGCAAGGTCTGATATTGAACTATGTTCCTTTCCCTCTTTTTCTCTGAATTTCAAGGTTGTACGACCCTCAGTACGACAGTAACCTTTGTTCGAAGTTGACCGTCTGCCTGAGCTCCGCCGGAATTACGTTAAGTGTGAAGGAAACGTATAATTTGTTAAAGAAAGTTTATGATGACGAGTGCCTATCTCGTACTTGAGTTTTCAAATGGTTAGAAAAATTGAGGGAGGTGAGAGAAGTGATTGAAGACGATCCGCGTCTTGGCCGTCCTCGAACTTCGAAAACCGACGGTAACATCAAAAAAGTAAGTTAAATTATTAGAATAAATTGAAGAATGAGCATTCGAGCAATTGCTGACTCAGTGAACATCGAAAAAGGAACTGTAAGACTAATTTTAAATGAAAATTTACAGAAGAAATAAGTTTGCGCTAAAATGGTGCCGAAACTGCTCACTCCTGAGCGAAAGAAAACGCGAAGCAACGTTCGTGCTGATATTCTAGAGAACATTGAAAATGATCCAAAGATTTTGGAATATGTAATCACTTGTGGAGAATCATGAATTTTTCAATGCTACCCTAAAACTAAGCTCCAATCCATGCACTAAAAGAGCCTTAGTTTACGGGTACAAAAGAAGGCACGGACGAGCAAGTCGAAATTCAAAGCAATGATGATCATTTTTTTCTCATATCAAAGAAATTGTTCACACTAAATGGGTACCTGAAGGTCAAACTTTAAACCACGTGTATTATAAGGAGGTTTAAACAACTCTTCGTGAATGCGCAAAAAAAAGACCTGAAATGTGGAAGAACTGCTCGTGGATTCTTCACCAGGACAACGCGCCAGCACACAAGGCGTTGTCTCTCCACAGGTTTTTGGTGAGGAAAAAGATTCCCGTATTAGAGGATCTGTAACATTGTTTCAAACAATAGAAGATTCGTATTGAGCGGTGTAGGGATTATGAATGGGACTACATTGAATGGAATAACATTTCCATTAAATTATTTGATAAATAATATTGTTACAGCATCAGCCTGGTTATATAACAGCAACACCTCGTATCATTTTGATCCAATAACGGGATCAATTTGATTGAAAGGCATTTACTGTGAGCCAAGTATGAAGTAATGCATTTATGAAAACTATTTGAATTCAGTTAAAACGTCTCTTTGGTGGGACCTTATTTGTTCAAAGTGAGAAACATGGTTGATGTGGCAGAAATTTTTGGTTAACTACATTTCGTTTATACATGTCTGTCTTTTTTACAAGAGAAGTCTCTCGATTGTAGATGCATAAGTACTTGGCAAAAGTGCACGTACGTAACGAGAACAAACGTTTCTGGCATAGCTGGTACCTACGGGGTTGGAAAAAATATGGGGAAGCCCATCCTTGGAGAACACAGAGGCCAGATGGAAGGGATGGAGTATACTCGTACGATAGGTAGGAAATGCGCAGATATACGTGCATACCTAGCGACGTTCGTATGCGAGAGCAAGCAAGCGCAAGGGTTGAATTTTAATTATTTTCTCTTTGGAAGGTATAATATTTCAATGCTCGCTCGGCCTGGACTTCTCTACTTGCCTCTCGCCGCCATCTCTGTCAAGTAATGTTATTATAATTACAGTCGTGTAGGTTTGCACGTATCTGTACTAACGCCTATGCGGTCATTTCTTGTACGTGTCCATCTCTCACATTCGTTTCCACTCAAGTGTTTCTCCTCTCTTCAAGTTTCTACTTCTTTTTCCATTCCTTGATGCTCGTTTGAGTGGTCAAAAATTAATACGATGTGATTAAGGAATACGAATATTAGCTTCGTTTTGAATTCCCTCACTTTACACTCATGCTTCTTGAAAATTCACAATGTAAACATTTTTTGAATCAAAAGTTTCCCGAGGTTCCACCTCGTATCTAACGTTTTATGGCTCTAAAAGGTTCATTATGGTTTCAACAGTCAGATTACTTTGCACCTTCTGCCATCTTTGACATTTGTTGATATTGACAAATGAAGTTGAGCGCGTACATGCACGGTGCTGTGCAAGGATAGTGGCTCCCATTAAATGAACCGCACGGTTCCGTTGAAATGTCTTCAACCCAAAGGTGCGATCACCAAGGATATTTTCCTTGATTTTGTATCTAAGATGACTTACAACTATTTTTTGATGAAAAGAACATCTTCGCCGGATCCGTTTTTAAAGAAATTCTATGTTTAATTTCAAAAAATCGAAATTTCTAGTTTTTCGAAAACGAAGCGAGATATGGAACGTGAATTCGTTTTATTAGCTTAAAATAATTGTTTTGACCTGACTCATGTGCCTGTAGAAGAATACGGTCTACTTCGATTTTGAAGTGGGTGAAAATCCATATTTGTTATTTTTTTAAAGTAATTACTTGTTTTGGCCTGTTCTTTTAACGATTCAATAGAGCTGAGTAATAGCTCGAAATTATTTTCTTGTTTTTCCAAATAAAAAAACAAAAACATCGTCAAACACTTTCCGAGTTAAAATCAGCGTTTTTTGGGACGCGCTATTATTTTGGTAAGGGTTTTCTGGAAGATGGTTGCTCTTTCCAACGCGCTGTCTTCACGATTCGATAGAGTCTAACAATACCTCGGAAACGTTTTTTATTTTATTTATTAATTTTTTTAAATTAGGTACGTTAAAGTTCGACAGTATATTTTGTTCATTCAAAAAAAAATTAACTACCACAGTCATGGATATCTCAATTAAATATTTCAGACACAATTTCTGCTAACATTAAATTGTCCTGAAGTCAGGGATTTCCAAACCAAAAAGACGAATTTTCAACAAAACAGTTGGGGTTTTAACCAAAAAATACGATTTTCAACATAAATGTTATTTTTCAACAAAATAGTTGAATTTTCAACCCGAAAAGGCGAATTTACAATAAAATGGTTGTATCCTCAAGCAAGAAAGATTAATTTTCAACTTAACAGTTGCATTTTAAACCAAAAAAGATTAATTTTTTACCCAAATTGTTGTATTATTCACTAAAAAAGTGATTTTTACCAAAAGAGATGAATTTTTGAAATAAATAGAAGAACCTTCAACAAAAGTATTGAATTTTTAACCAAGATAGAATTTCGGTTCATGAAAGGAAAAAAAAATCAACCAAATTGTTCAATTTTCTACAAAACAGTCGGGTTTCCAACCTTAGTATATGAATTTTCCATGAAAATATTAGTATTCAACAAAATAGTTGGATCTTCCACCCAAGAAGGCTAATTAATAATGGAATAGTTGAATCATCAAGCTAAAAAGACTAATTTTCAACTTAACAATTGCATTTATAACGAGAAACGGTTCGTTTTTTTACCAAAATTGATGTATTTTTTACCAAAAAAAAGTGACTTCCACCAAAAGACATGAATTTTGAAGCTAAACAGAAGAATTTTCAGCAAAAGTGTTGAATTTTTAACCAAGATAGAATTTTGATTCAAGAAAAAAAGGAAACAATCAACCAAATTGTTCAATTTTCTATAAAACAATCGAATTTTCAACCTTAAAATATGAATTTTCCATAAGAATATTAGTTTTCAACAAAATAGTTGAATTCACAGCCCAAAAAGGCGAGTAAGCAATAAAGCAGTTGAATCAAACAAAACAGATTAATTTTCAACTTAACAGTTGCATTTTCAACCAGAAAAGATTCGTTTTTTTACCAAAATTGTTGCATCACTCACCAAAAAAAGTGGTTGCTACTAAAAGAGATGAATTTTCAAACCAAATAGAAGAATTTTCAACAAAAGTATTGGATTTTTAACTGAGATAGAATTCTGATACAAGAAAGAAAGAAAAAAATCAACCAAATTGTTCAATTCTCTACAGAACAGTCGAATTTTCAACCTATAAATATTAGTTTCAGCCAAATATTTGAGTTCTCAACCCTAGAAGACGAATTTTCGAAAAAATAGCTGAATCCTCAACCAAAACGAACTAATTTTCAACTAAACAGTTGTATTTTTTACCAGAACAAAGTGAAATTTCTACTGAAGGGATGCATTTTCATGGCAAACAGACTAATTTCCAACAAAAGTGTTCAATTATAACCCAAGAAAAGAAAAAATTTCAATCAAGTTGTTCCATTTTGTACAATACAGTTGAATTTTCATCTAAAAAAGTCAAATTTTTGAATAAAAAAATTATTTTCAATCAAAAGAAAACTAATCTCCAACAAAATTGTTAAATTTTCAATCAAAGAGATTAATTTTCAACCGAAAAAAAAATAATTTTTAACAAAACAGTTAAACCTTCAACCAAAGTAGATTTCATTTTTAAAACGAAAACAGTCGAACTAAACCAAGAAATTAGAGTTATTAATTAAGTAATCAAATTTTTGACCCAATAGTTAAATTGTTCACTGAAAAGATAAGTTTCCAACAAAAAATGAGATATTAAAATTTTCGGTTAAAAAAATTAATTTGCAAACAAGAAAAAAACAAAATTTCATCAATGCAGTTAAATTTCGAACCAAGGAGATTAATCTTCAACAAAAAAAAAAAAGAATTTTCAACAAAGCAGTTCAACCTTCAACCAAGTAATTGAATTTTCAACCAAAGAAGATGAATTTTCAACATAAAATGTAATAGTTGATATTTCAACCAAAAATGAACCTTTTTAAATCAAAAATTGTTTAATGGAACCAAGAATAAGAATTTTTGAAAAGTAATTGAATTTTTTTACGAAAAAAGATAAGTTCTTGAACAAAAATGGAATAGCTGAATTTTAAATTGGAAAAATGAATTTTCAAACCAGAAAAAAAATGAATTTTCACCAAAATAGTTAAATTTTCAACCATATAGTTGTATTTTTTACCAAATAAATTCAATTTTCACCAGAAGATAGAATAGATTAATTTTCTACTGAAAGAAGAAATTTTCAACAAAAAACATAAATTCTCAACCAAATATTTGAATTTTTAGCCAAGAGGTTTAATTTTTTACCGAAAAATAAATTCTCAACTAAAATAATGAATGTTCAACATATTAGTTCAATCCTTAACAATAAAAGACTACTTTTTTAACCAAATAATTGTATTTTTACCATTAAAAAAATGAAATTTCTACGAGAAATGACTTTAAACCAAAGGGACGAATTTTCAATTGGGAAGTTAAACTTCCCACCAAAAAAGATTTTTCAGTGAAGTCAGTTCAAGAAAAGAAACAAATTTTGAGCAAATTGTTGAATTTTCAAGACAAAGAGGAGTTTTCTACATGACATTTGAATTTTCGAACCGAAAATATGAATTTTCAACAAAAAAGTTCATTTTCCGAAAAAAGGTTGAATTTTATACCAAAATATTTGATTCCTCGACAAAAAAAAACAGGTTGATTTTCAACCAAACAGCTGCATTTTGAACCAAGAAAGATGAAATTTCTACCAGAAGAGCTAACTTTTTAAACCAAAACGACGAATTTTCAATGAGAATTGAATTTATAACCAAGAAAGATTTTCAGTTAAGAAAGAAAAAATATTCTCACCAAATTGTTGAAGTTTCAAGCCAATAAGACGAATTTTTTATGATAATTTTCACATTAATTCCTTCAATATTTTTTCCAATATTTATTTCAATGCTGATTATCTTATAATCGTTTTCTGTATAATGGTTTAACTGTTGAAAATTCGAATTTCAATTTTCTTCGATTTTCAACACTTGAAAATTCAAGCGTTGAAAATTCGATAAGGAAAGCGAATTTTGTATTAAGAATGTTATATTCACATAATTTTACATGAGAATATAATAAATGAACATTTCAGGTCATAACAAAATTTTGAAAACAATCTAAGTGAAATTCACATTGGAAGTAATGTGCTAATAAATAAAATAATTTGTATATTAATTAATCAAAATCCCATATACATTTTTGACTGTCACTTCAATTAGTCTCGAATTTCTTGGAGAAATTCTTCGAAAAGAAACATCGAGCTAATTCGTATTCCCCTTGATCTTTGGTTCGAGTTAACAGTTTTAAAGGATAAAAGACTGTAGATCGGTCGCTCGCGGTTGGATGGCGTCTGTTCGAAAGCAAAAGAGAGGCGGGGGTGGAAACTAGCAAGGGGTGGATACGAAGCAAGAGAGGCGAAGCAAGAAATTGATATACCATACGAAAATGAATTGTGCCCCCTCTCCTCGCACCACCTTTGCCGAAGAATATTTCACGGCAATCTGCCTGCGCCTTGCTTTTTTTAATGCTTTTTATTCTCATTTTCAATTTTTTCCCACTCTCCACTCATATGGTCTCCCATAAAATGTAAATTACCGCATACCAAGTCTCTCCCCTATTCCTTCCTCTTGTCAACCCTTTTGTTCTATAACAAGAAAACAAAGATCCTTTTCCAAATAAAAAAATTACTTTACGGATGTAGTTATTATTTGAAACATTAATTTTCAATTTTTTATTTGAAAACTTAAGTCTGTTGATATAGGGTGGTTTGAGCAATATTGTAGTGGAAGGATAGAGAGCTAATCGATAGAGATACATAGCTATTGTAAAGAGTTCCCCATTCCTTTGGATCCAACATCCCTTCTATCTAGCAACACCCTCTTATTCCAAATCGCGATGCCAATCGACGTTTCACGTGTCTGGCATTTGTATGACCAATTTGTATTTCTTAAGTGGCAAACACCCCCTTTCTCATTCTGTGGTGTTGTCATTGAGGAATCGCTCTTCCATTTTGAATTCACTCTCGTTCGATTGTTCCTTATCCCAAGAGAGCAAAAACAGTGTGATACGAAAACTACAAATCTCGAGTCACATTAAAATAAAATTTATTTTCTAGAAACAATTTTTTAAAGAGATATAATCGATCATTTGTATGAGAATTTGAGGGGCGCGTCTCTTACAATTGGTGTACAGAATTGCAATCACCATGCAATCATTAGAATTTATCAACAATAAAAATTCCAACACTTTTGTGTTCTCAATCACCTCAGATGAAGAGCTTCACAGAGCCATCCTAACATACATCAGGATTTACACAGAAACACTCAAAATGACTGAAAAGCCCATAGGAAGATCCACACTTTTTATCCCAACCACATCCACTAAGCAAAACTCTGCATGACGGCCCATGAGTATCCAAAATCTTCCTTTTGAAGCATCACTCTTCTTCTTGTATTTCAACGACTCTTTAGATCTCTCCACTTTAGAGTTTCACTCACACATTCCAAATACTCTTCCTCCGGTCTATCTCTGGTTACACTACCATTCACATTACCTAAATACACTTGCTTCGTTAAACGTCCTCCATTTATTCTCTCAAAAAAAACCAAACCATCTCAGCAAGTTTCTTTTACCCTCGTGCATCAATGTTTCTTCGACACCACTTTTTTTGACAACACACTGATTACTGACTTTGTCCATTAGCGTTATACCGCATATATTCCACAGGAATTGCATGGCAAAAGCGTTCACTTTACTCCTGTCCTTTTCTTGAGACTCTCAGGTGTCGCTACCATACAGCAAGGTGGGTGCAAGCATTTAACTATACATTGCAATTTTATCTTGACTCGCTACATTTCTACTTCTAGTAATTGCACGTACACTTCGATAATCTTTCCACCCTCTTCTATACGTTTGGATATCTCTGCATCTATCCTTCCGTCAGCAGTAAATAAACTTCTAAGATACACGAATTTATCAACTTGTTCTACCCTCTCTTCGCTTAGGGCAATGTTGCATATTGTTTTCTCACTCCTTCTTTCAAACACAATAATTTTTGTTTTATTCACGTTGAACTTGAGACACATACTCATTATGCTAGTATCCAGTCTGCTCATCATTCTCTACAAATCATCGCTTGATTCTGCTGTAACAATCTTATCATCTGCAAACGCCAATTCACGCACTTTCAGTGTCCTGTGATCAACACCTTCTTCGTCAAAGAGAGCCGTTCTTAGAAATCTGTCTAAATATATATTAAGTATCCAGAAGAACAATGCAGACTTGCCTTACGTCCTGCTTAATATCAAACCAATCGCTCAGTTGTCCATTCACTCTTACACTCGCTTTACTACCATTATATATTGCTTTTAATGCTTTTGAAAGCCAATCATTTACTCCATACTCTTTCATGACTTCCCAGAGTTGAGATCTATTTAACTTTTCGAAAGCTTTTATCAGATCAGCAAATGCACAGAAAACTCTTTTTTCAACCCTCATACTTTTTTCTATGATCTGTCTCAAGCTTAATATTTGAGTTGCACATGATCTCCCTAGCATAAATCTACATTGGATTTCCCAGATCCTTCCCTTAGTTATTCCCATAAACTTCCTTATAAGTATTTTGGTAAATATTCTGCCCAGGGTACTTGGTAGGGTAATCGCTCTATGATTAGTACAGTTGCGTTTATCACCCTTTCCTTTGTAGATTAAGACGATAATCGCTTTTCTCCAATAATTTGGAACTTCTCCATTTACATCACACGTATTCATAAATTCGCTTAGCTACACAAACAAATATCCGCCACCGCTCTTGAGCATTTCAGCGGTGATACCATCCACGCCGGCAGCCTAACCATTCTCAAGTTTCTCTACCACGGATATAATGTCGTCGATATCGATTCTTTTTCCGCTACCTATAACAGGATTGTCTAACGTATCCTCTTCAATGTGAAGTTTCTTAAGCTCCATAGCTTGACCTCCATATAATTTCTTGAAAAAATCTCTCATACAGTCTTTCACTTCGTCCAAATTCCACGTTATTTCACCAACAGCATTTTTAGTTCCGAATACCTCAGTGCTAGTACTTCGATTCCTAATCTTTTTGATCCATTTCCAGAATGATTTCTTATTTTATTCAGAATCATTCTGCATTTTAATATCTTTTCCAGCTTTCATTTCATCCTTGATTTCTTTGACTAATATTTTGGCTTTTCTGTTTCATTCCCCACAATAATTTTTTAATCTAGTCCTCTCGTCATCGCTAAGACCTTCAACATTCAACATTCTCAAGTACGCTACCTTTTTTTCGTTGACAGCCACGCGGATTGCATTATTCCACCAAGCATCTCCAGCCTTTCTTCCTGCAGCCGCAGTACCGCACACTTCAGATGCACTCTTGAAGATGCTGTCCCGTAGTATATCCATGCATCTTCTAGATTTTTATTGCTTAACTCCGTCTTCCAGTCTTTTTTATGATGTCTTAAATATTTATTCAGCTTTTCACGATACACTATTCGTACTTCTGGTTTCTGCAAATTCTCTATTTTAACTCGTGTCTGCTTTGACTTATTATTAATTCTTCTTCTCCTCCATCCTTGACCCAGGTTCATTTCTGAAACTATGAGGTAGTTATCCTTTCCACATTCAGAGCCTCTCATAACCCCTCATATCTCTTACTAGTAGTGATGCCGTTGACTAATATTTTCCGATACTGAGACGATACCGATACGATACTGACCTACCAGTCTCGGTTTGGTATTGCTCAGTTTCATATCGTATCGCAAAAATATCGGAAAGTGCAGTAGCGTATCGGTATCGTATCGGATTTCCGAGACAAAACGACCAGATGGGATTTTCGTCATTCACAATAGAAGGGTCGTCGAGTCGCCGGTCGCAGGTACCGGAAAAAGTTGTTTTCGAAGCTACGATGAGCTTCGAAGGCCTGCGTCTACTCTTTGAAAGAAAAGCATCGACACTCTACACTCTCTACACTTTGCTCTGCCGAAGAAATTTCAAAGCACTCAGTTAAATACCGATTGGTTTGATGCGAACGAACCAAAATTTGCATCTGCACGTTGTATTCGAATCAAATAAATTGCTTATTTACATTCGAAAAAATGGCTTAATTGAAATAAATGCAATTTTTAAATAGAATTTTTTACATAGACAAATAAATGTTTGTTTGAAATGAGAGATTTTATTTAAATACATTTTCCTCATACATTCTATTTATTGATCAAAAGACGCATATATATTCCTCAACTTCTATTTTGAATAATTTTTTTTTACCTAAATCTACAATCATGGAACTTAATAAGACTACTCATCGTATTTAACCTAATTTTTATGTGCTACATCTACTCGAAACAGTCCAAAATTACTTATATCAAAATCTCCGATATTTTTTAAATATGCCCGTAACACGTTTCAGATGAAATTCAGTGGACACACCTCATAATAACAATTTAGAAAAATAAGAATTATGTAAAATAGTAATTGAGTAATATAAAAATTAGAAAAAACGATGATTCGGAAAAAATAAAAAAGCTTTAAGATAGTTTTAAGGTCACATGATTTTAGATAAAATATATTTAAATTTTAAAGTAATATAAATTTTGGGGAATATGTATGCGTCTCCCCAAGCAAAAACCTTTTGAGATTTCGTATCTCTTGGTCAGCATTATAAATCTTCTCAGGTCAAGTTAAATATCGTTCAACTAAGATTCAGGTTATTCAAAATTCAGATACAATAGCCAACTCCAACTCAGTACTCTTCAATAAAGCGTATTAATATTATAGGTCAATCAATTCGTCTAGAATCAAGGATTCGTTTTTATTCTTAAACCAACTTTGAATTATATTAATAAAAAAAGTTTTACTGTGAACGAAATTTTTTAAATATTATGAATGACCATGGCTTCCTCACTCGGCGATAAAATTTGATAATATTATACGTCAATCAATTCGTCTCAAGACAAGGAATCTTTTATGCTCTTGTATCAACTTCGAATTATGTTAATAAAAAAAGTTTTACTATACAAAGCCCATTTCTAAAATATTACAAAGTGCTAAAAAAAATTCTGATGATTATTTTGAGAAATCCTTCGGTCAGTTTTAAGATATTACTTGTGAAAATAAGCCCTACAAATTTAATTAATTTATCTGAAATTGTCTTCAAGTTATCGTTTTCACAAGAAAGTGTGACATCCACACACACACACACACACACACACACACACATCCGGACAATTGCTTAGAACATTGTATTAGACATTTTTCAATTGAGAAACGTTTAAAGGGGAAATAGAGAAAGATTAAACATTTATTTTTAAATGTAGAAAAGAAACAATCTTTTTATAAGAAATGTTATATTTTTAAATATTGTTAAATGATTCTTTAATGATTGAGGCTTTCAAAGAATTTATTTTATAAAATTGTATATACTTATGTCTGCTTAGGTCGTTGGAAATTAATTCAAGGCAATGTAAAAAAGTCCGACAAAAAAAAATTTGGTAAGGAAACAATTTTTATATGTTTGAAATCATTCTCATAATCAAGCGTGTTTTCTCTTTTGAAAAATACCATGATTAATAATCAAATCGTAATATATACTTATACGTGTAATAAAATATTTCTTTCCACGATTTGTCATTTCGTCGTTACTATAATTCATATTTTGAATGCAAATTCAAAAATATTTAATTTGTATAGATTCAGCGAAAAAATATTTTAGCTTTCAAGTTTTATTTAAATTCAAAATGGAAGGGTGAGTCGAAAATAAAAATGTCTGGAATTCAAGAACATTACTACGCCCCAATGCTCGAAAAAATTGTTAAAATAATTTACTGTTTGCAGAGTTTAAAAATTTTCTTGAGTTTCAATTTTTTTTTATATTTCTGGAGAGCAAAAAAGTCTTCCTAATTCTTTGCGGATTTTAATAAATCATTTTCTAAGGGATAATTCCTATTTAATTCACCCTGCTATCGGCAAAAATTCTTATAACCTGTGTAAATAGGAGCAGAATTTTTTCGGGTATTTAAACATTGTCCAGTGACAGAAATGTACTAGGAGAAAAATCGCCAAAACCCAGGAATCGAAATTGGACATTGGAAATTACAAATTCGCTTTATTTCCAATTATGATTTCTGGGTCTTGGCGATTCTTTTCCCAGTGCATGCTTATCACTGAAAAGTTTTCATATGCCCCAAAATAAATTATACTTTTTCAGGATCCCAATACGCTACTTTTTCGTGTATTGACGATTTATAATCAAATAATTTTTTCATTTTTGACCCACCCTACTAAATAGTTCAGTTTTTAAAAATTGGTCAAATAAACATTTGTAGATTTTCTATTGGTAAGACTTAAAAATAAAACCTGAGACTGCTCAACACTCCTGTATAAATTAAAAATGCAAGAAGCTCAATTTTAAACATTTGACTTTACATTGTTTAAGTTAGAACATTTAATTTTGCAGTCGATCAACTTAGAATATTCCATTTTTTAATTATTTAACTTTGTACATTTCAATTAAAAAGTGTTCACCTTCTCATACTTCTTTTTAAAATTACTTTAGATTTTTTAACTGTTCCAAGCCAACTTTTCATATTGGATAACAACTTCTGTCTCCGGCTTTCACATTTTCAAAAAGGTTTTAAAATGTTTTAGCTTCAAGTTTTTTTTAAAGAATGTTTATTTTTAAAAAAAACTTAAAACTTGTTGCACTTCTATGGTCACATTTGTTCTATGATATATTCTAATTTTGAAAAAAATAATTTTGTAGATGTAAGACGAACAATGGTTCTTTTAGTTCATATGTATATTAAATTTACTAATTTCAGAGCATTTCCCGCGTAATTTAAATATTATATTTTTAAATGTCGTATATTTACAGAGAAAAGGGGAAAAGGGACTGGGAGTATTCGAAGGTCAACAGGTGGTTCTATTGTTAAAATTGTTGCTTGACTAATTAAATCAACAATAGCAATAAATTATTAATAATCAGATTTTGACGTCAAACCTAATCAAATTCAAGAAATAATCAATTCTCTTTTTATTGTATACTTTGTATATATTAAATTGTATATTTATATGTATCCGGAATCGTTACTTGGTCATAATCTTATAATTGTTGCTTGCTTCGTAAAATAAACAATAGCAATAAATTATTTAAATTCATATTTTGACGTCAAACTCAATCAAATTCAAGAAATCATCAATTCTTTTTTCAAGAGTTGTTTGGGAATCGTTAGTTTGTCCTTTTTCAAAAATGGTTGCTTGCCTAATCCAATAAACAATAGCAATAAGTTATTAACATTCAGATTTTGACATAAAACTTAATCAAATTCAATAAATCATCAATTCTATTTACTAGAGGTGTTCGGGAATCCTTAGTTGGTCTTTTTTCTAAAATTTTTTGAGTTAGTTTAGTGTCTTCAATTATTTAAATGTTTTCAATTTTTGTAATAAATAATTGGAAAAGTTGTTTACTGCTAGTTGATTGTTATTATTTTTGCTAAATTAGTGCCAGAGTATGCGAAAGAACAGTTATTGATCGCTCCCGGAGTAAACTATGGGTTTTAAAGAAAGTATTTTTCATATTTTTTATCAATTGTTTATTATTCGTTATTGTTGTAAATATTTTTTTAAAGGACCAACTAACGTAAAAATGTAACCGAATAACGATTTCAATTAAGTCTGTGCTTTTATTTTTTTCAATTTTTGTTTTTTGTGTTAGCCCGCAAAATATATTTTTTTTGTAATTAAACAAATTATTAGCTCTTTAACGATGGGACTGGGCAAACTAACACCAACTAAGAACCAACTAACAGCTTCACGTCAAAAAAGCTGCATTACGTAAACATGCGGGGCTCGCGGAAATTGGCTCCTCATTTTTGTTTTGTATTAATCCCACGATTCTTTAACTAACTAACGCCGGGACTGGACCAACTAACCCTCTCTAATGACCAACTAATGAATGGTTATGAGCAATTCAGAGCAATTAAAAAATTATTGATGGTGCGGGGCCCACTTCACACCGCTCAACTAATGCTTTCCTTCCGGTCTGAAATCAGACTTTGAAAATTTGTCGACTTTCTATATAAACTGCGTGAATATTTATCCAAAACAAATGAATATTCATGTAGAACTTCAACGAATTTTCAAAGCTTGGTTTCAGACAGGAAGGAAGGCAGTAGTTGCGTGTACTGCACAACGTTTCGGTGTTTAAATTTAAAAAATAAAATAAATAAAGAAGAGGAAAGAAAAAGAAGGTAACGTCCAAATCCTCTTTTTTCTTTTTTCTCGTATTTTTTTCCTTTTTTAAAATCGCAATCAAAAACATATGATTTAATAAAAGTGAGAATGAAAAAAGACGCGAGAAAAATGTAGGCAGGAGATTTGAAGGCTGCCTTCTTTGTCTTTCCAGGCTGGCCACTATTTTTATAATTTTCGTCTTCCGGCTTTCTCCCAGTTCTCCCGGTAGACATTCGTGATTTCTACTGGTTAAAAAAAATGATACATGCGTCCAAGACTACGATCCAAGACAGATTTATGTGTAAACATCTTCTATAGACGTTAAATTAAATTAAAATCTTACATAAATCAAAAAATAAATAAATTTTTCTGAAATCTTCAAAAGATTTCAAAATGTTTAAGAGTTTTCACAAAAATTACAAAAGATTGCAAAATACTTTAAAGTTTTGAAAGGATTGCAAACAAACGTTAACTTGAGCTAACATAAATCAAAGAATAAATAAAAATATTTCAAATATTTCAAAAGATTTTACAAAAATATTAAAGATTTAACTACTGAAAATACCTATACAGGTGTCTATTAGAGTGGGCTGAAAAAACCCTTTTTTTGAGTGGCGGATTCTAATAGTGAGTAAAAGTTGTATTATCCCAACAGTAATGAGCACTACAAATTTTAGTTTGATCGAACAATATCTTTTGTTCTGTGTACGGATTTGAAAATTCAAATTTTGGAAAAGTTTATGAAATTTGTTTATGGGCCAAAAATAATGTTGAATTTTTTATAGGTACAGTTTTCAGTAGCGAATAATAATATAAAATTAGAAAAAAAAATTGGGTTCAAGTTGCATTTTTTTTTTAAATGTACAAAAAACGAGTTTTTTGGATTGTGTCAACTGCACATTTTTTTGAATTTAAAGATATGCCTAAAATTTTTTAGTTATGATAAAAAAACATGAAAAAAAATTTTTCCCTCCCCCCCCCCCCCTCTCTCTCTCTCTCTAAGCCCCAAGATCTGGCTGAGATGGATGATGTCCTTCGTGAGGATCTCTCTGAGGAGTCCGACCTCTGGACCATC
>JAUMHM010000088.1:10346306-10360632 GCA_032362435.1 Melikaiella ostensackeni
GAGTACAAAGTTGTTCAAAAGTCATAGAGTTTCCAAAATATTATGTCCGCCATATTGGGTCCGCCATTTCGAATTCCAAAAATTCGATGTCAAATTCATAATCAGCAACCCCAAAAACCCCCAAGTACAGAGTTGTGCGAGAATCGTAGAATTTCCAAAGTTCCATGTCCGCCATATTGGGTCCGCCATAACAAGTCCGCCATATTGGGTCCAACATTTTGAATTCCGAAAATTCGATGTCAAATTCATAATAAGCGTCCCCGAAAAACCCCGAGTACGAAGTTGTTCAAAAGTCATAGAGTTTCCAAAATATTATGTCCGCCATATTGGGTTCGCCATTTCGAATTCCAAAAATTCGATGCCAAATTCATAATCAGCGACCCCAAAAAACCCCAAGTACAGAATTGTGCGAAAATCGTTGAGTTTCTAAAATTTCATGTCCGCCATATAGGGTCCGCCATTTCGAATTCGGAAAATTCGATGTCAAATTCATAATCAGCGTCCCTGAAAACCCCCGAGTACAAAGTAGTTCAAAAGTCATAGTGTTTCCAAAATATTATGTCCACCATATTGGGTTCGCCATTTCGAATTCCAAAAATTTGATGTCAAATTCATAATCAGCGACCCCAAAAACCCCCAAGTACAGAGTTGTGCGAAAATCGTTGAGTTTCCAAAATTTCATGTCCGCCATATAGGGTCCGCCATTTTGAATTCCAAAAATTCGATGTCAAATTCATAATCAGCGACCCCAAAAACCCCTGAGTACAAAGTTGTTCAAAAGTCATAGAGTTTCCAAAATATTATGTCCGCCATATAGGGTCCGCCATTTCGAATTCCGAAAATTCGATGTCAAATTCATAATCAGCGTCCCTGAAAACCCCCGAGTACAAAGTTGTTCAAAAGTCATAGAGTTTCCAAAATATTATGTCCGCCATATTGGGTCCGCCATTTCGAATTCCGAAAATTCAATGTCAAATTCATAATGAGCGACCCCGGAAACCCCCGAGTACAGAGCTGTGCGAAAATCGTAGACTTTCCAAAATTTCGTGTCCGCCATATTGGGTCCACCATTTCGAATTCCGAAAATTCGGTGTCAAATTTATAATCAGCGACCCTGAAGACCCCCGAGTATAGAGTTGTGCGAAAATCATAGTTTCCAAAATTTCATTTCCGCCATATTGGAGAGTAGAGTAGAGAGTAGAGAGGAAAATCAAGTTAATAATAAAATTCAACGTACAAGAAGGGGTTATTTCTAAAGGATAGGAAGAGTCCAGCCCCGTCGTGTCCGACGACGGTTTCTACGACTGACGTGGGATTTGCGTTCCACCCCCGTCGACGGCCGTTGTATTAGATTTGCTTTCTAGGACACTTTAATCAGAATGTACCTATGTAAATTTTTGAATACACATTCTCGTCTCTCACAATGTTTGAATAGGTCAGGGAAAGACATTTTCCTCGCTACTATGGGATATTGCGCTTTTCCCATCGTCACCATCGCTAAATAACGGGAATTAAAGAATTTGCAATTCTAACAGATGATCGAGTTCATCCGTATATTTAATGTATTTTGGAATCTATCTAGTGAAATACATTTTTTATATAAGGATTTAAGCAATTTCATGATTTACTGCTCATACATGATACTAAATATCAAAGTTCCAATATCGAATTATCTGTATTTTAATATTTAAAATAAAAGCATCGTTACTTGTAAATAATATATGGGTCATTTTTAAATGAGTTGAGTTTTTTACGTGAAGAATCGCGGTAGCATATCGCCGCTGGGTAATAAAAAAAAAATTGAAAAAGATTTTCGATACACATACGGTGGAAAAAAGTCTACCATAAAGGACGAGATGTGAAAAAGAAAAAAATCGTTAGGGGAATTATCTGTAACATAAATGATTTTGTAAACTAAAAGTGAAATATCTCAGTCAATATATCAGATATCTCCACTAAACTTGGTAGGTATATAGAACCCACCAAAGTGTAAAGATGCTACTAGCTTGGAAGATATTTATGTCAAATTAGGAGAATACGCTGCAATCGAATTTTCAAAAAAAAATTCACGAAAAGTTGTCTGCTGGCTATAATTTTATATAGGGATGGGAAGTAACTAGTTTCTTTTAACTAGTTACTGTTACTAGTTACTTTTTTGGGTAACGATGGTAGTAACGAAATTATTTTCGTAAGTAACGATTTGGTAACTGATTATATTTTTTTAGTAACAGTAACTATCAAAATCGTTACTTTTTTAGTTACTTCCAAAATGTTGTTCACAAGTCTTTTTTACGACAATCAATCAATTTTATTGCTTTTTACAGCTATTTCTTTCTTTTCACTATACAAATTATGGCGGCAGATAACCATAGAGATTTATAGCGCAATATAGGAAAATTGAAATTTTTCTCCCACCCTGGGGTTCAAAGTTTTATAAAATCTATAAAAACACTTAGAAAGAGATAAAAGAATAATTTCAGAGTTAAATTTTCATTTCTCTTTGGTTGATAATGAATCTTTCAAACCGGAAATTTAGCTATTCTAGTTATTTAACTCATTATTTTAGTTGATAATACATCTCTTTTGGTAAAAAATTTTATTTGGTTGAAAATTTAATTATTTTGTTCGAAATTGAACGATTTTGAAAGAAAATCATTTCATTCGGTTAAGAATTCAACTGCTTCGTTGAAAATGAGTTTTTTGGTCAAACTAAACTGTTTTTGATTCAAAATTACATTTTTTTCTGGTGGAATATATGAAATATCACACTTTTAGTTGACGATTTATCTTTTTTCGTTGAAAATTAATTTTCTCAATTAAAAATTTAACTATGACATTTTTCGTTGAAAATTGATCTTTTTTAGTTGAAAATTCATATATTTCGTGCAAAATTCGTCTTTTTTGGTATAGAATTAATCTTCTTGAGTTGAAAATTCATCTCTTTGGTTTCAAATTGCACTATTTTGTTGAAAATAGATCTTTTGTGGCTGAAAATTAATGTATTTTGTTGAAAATTCATCTCTTTGGTGTTAAAAATTCGTCTTTTTTGGTTGAAATTTCATCTAATAAATTTTTTATTGAGAATTCGTCTTTCTGGATACAAATTTTATTATTTGGTTCAACATCAACTTCTTTGTTGAAAACTCGCATTTTTGGCTTGAAATTTTAACAAACTGGTTGATTTTATTTCTCTCTTGCATGAAAACTCAACAATTTTGATTAAAATTATTTTCTCGGTTGAATATAACAGTTTTTGATTTAAAATAAAACTGTTTTTGGTTAAAACATCAACAATTACATTTTTCGTTGAGCATTCATCTTTTTTCATTAAAAATTACTTTTTTTAATTAAAAATTCAACTATCCCATTTTTGGTTGGAAATTGATCTTCTTTAGTTGAAAATTCATCTCTTTGGTTTCAAATTGCACTATTCTTCTGAAAATTGATCTTTTGTGGCTGAAAATTCACGCATTTCGTTGAAAATTCATCTCTTCGGTTCCAATTCAAACAATCTTCTTGAAAATTCGTCTTTTTTGTTGAAGTTTCATCTACTACATTTTTCATTGAGAATTCATCTTTTTGTGTACAAATTATATTATTTGGTTCAAAATCAAATTCTTTGTTGAAAACTCGCGCTTTTGGCTTGAAGTTTTAACAATCTGGTTGATTTTATTCCTCTCTTGAATTCAAAATTCAACTATTTTGATGAAAATTATTTTCTTGTTTGAATATAGCAGTTTTTGATTTAAAATTAAACTGATTTTTGGTGGAAATATCAACTATAACATTTTTCGTTGAAGATTCATTTTTTTCCATTGAACATTAATTTTTTCAATTAAAAATTCAACTATCTCATTTTTGGTTCAAAGTTGATCTTCTAAAGTTGAAAATTAATGTATTTTGTTCAAAATTCGTCTTTTTTGGTAAGAAATTATGCTCTTCGTTAAAAATTTATCTCTATGTTTTCAAATTCAAATATTTTGTTGAAAACTCGTCTTTTTTAGTTGAAATATGAAATATTACGTTCTTCATTGTGAATTAAACTTTTTTGGATAGAAATTCTATTACTTGGTTGAAAATCAACATTTTTATAGAAAATTCGCCTTTTTCGCTTGAAACTTCAATAATCTGGTTGATTTTTTTTCTGTCTTGACTGCAAATTCAACCATTTTGTTTAAAAATTGTTTTTTTGGTTGAATGTAACTTTTTTCGATCTAAAATAAAAAATTTTTTTTTTTGAAATATCAACTATTGCATTTTCTGTTAAGAAGTCATCTTTTTTCGTTCAAAATTATTTCTTTCAGTTGAAAAAGAAATTCATGTATTTTGTTGAAAATTCGTCTTTTTTTCGTAAGAAATAATCTTCTTGGTTAAAAATTCATCTCTTTGGTTTCAAATTTACCTATTTTCTTGAAAATTCGTCTTTTTGATTGAGTTCAACTGTATTTGATTGAAATTGAATATATTTTTGGTTTAAATTTCAATTATTACCTTCTTCATTGACAATTGATAATTTTTGTTTGAAAGTTAAACCACTTTGTTAAAAACGTTTTTTTTGTGTGCTGAAGATTAATAATTTTAATTGAAATTTCATTTCTTTCGTTGAAAATTTAACCACTTTGTAAACATTTTCTTTTATTAAACATTCATTTTTTTGAATGAAAATTTAACCATTCCATCTTTGGTTTGAAATTTACCATATATTTTTTTGTGAAAGTTTCAACTATTTGATTGGATATTTTTGTTTTTTATTCCAAAATTCATGTATTTTGTTAAGGATATGTCTGTTTTGGTCGAAGATTTATCCTTTTTTGTTTATATTCATGTATTTTATTGAAAACTCAACGTCTTCTGAAAAATTTTTTGTTGGTTTCAGAAGAATGTAAGTCTTCTAGAAGTGGAAATCGTAACTAGGTAAACTTTAAGAAGCAGTTTTAGAAAGAAATAATTAATTTTCAGCACCAAAGAGATTTATAGCCCAAAAGAGGAAAGCTGAAATTTTTTGTTCACAATGAAATTCAAAATTTTCTGGAACATTCCTTGTTCTATAAATATTATGTGGTTCATGACTAGCCTACTACTTTCATTGAAAAGTGTAACAACCATCACTCGAAAGTTATGAATAAAGTTTTGTAAAAATCAAATTTAGATATGTATTTCTGGAATACAAAAGTTATTGAAAAGGTAACGAAAAGGTAACGCTATGTACATATATTTTTTCAAACATTTGAACATTCGAAAGTTTATATTTTTATTGATTCAGGAGATTTTTTTACAAGCTCTTTATCCTGAGAACAAATAGAGATAGGAAGCCGTATAATAACTCTAGAAGCGCAGTTTTGTGATGCGAATGCAGTCCAATGATTGAATTAATGACAAAATCGCTTCTACGCGAAAGATATCATTTTGAATATTTCTGAACTTAATGATTTTTGGCTCGTCGAAGGCACATCAAGACAAGTCCTAGAAAAAAAGTATCCTTTTGATGACGATAGTAACTCCAAAAGCAGGTCGACTCTGTCTCAAGCAGGTTAGTCTCAAAGTCTCAGAGATACAATAAAAAATAAGGTTAATTAAAAAAATCATATGTTGAGTGTTTGCATATTATTATGTTTATAAGCAGTCGCCTGAATTTGTTATTGAAGTTTATTTAGTACTTCTAACATATATTAATTTAAGAATGATTTTCAAAAGAAAATATTTAGGATATTGAATGAACATTACATTTTCAATACAAACTTTTTCACACTTCAATTAATTTAATTAATACTTTAATTAATTTCCTACTTCATTTTCATTAAACATTTTCTTATCCCTGCAATATTATATTAATACTGAAATCTTTACAAGTTTCATTACTTATTTTTTTCCGAGACATGTTTTTCTGTGCCCACAATATCTTAAATAATCGTTAACATCTATCTAAGATCGAATCCATTTCAAATAAGGCAGGTTCTGAACTTCAAGTAGCAGAATATCTCAGAGTTATTTTTTAAAACAATCAGGCGACACGTATTTTTCCAAATTTGCGAAACAAAAATTACGCGAAGTACTGAGAAAAAAAGTCTGTTAATCTTACTAAATGGTGACAGCGTGGATTTTTCTGTAATGTTTTCAGAAAATCCTGTATAAGATTTGCGACATTTTCTCTATGATTTACTGAAAGTTTTTGAAGGATCTGCAGAAATTGTTTGTAAATGTACAAATTGCTAGAAATTACCTAAAAATTATGTAGAGATGACAGAAAATTCTGTAAGCTCTACATGAAGAACTATGCTGTCATTATTTTAAGATGGGCTTCTGTAACATTAAAAGCTTTTTTCTACATAAAGATACGAGTATTTGAGTTTTGACGTATATTTAAAAAAAAAATACAAATTCTTTCTTTCATGTTCTACAGTTTTCAATCATTTCAAGCATTCCAATTTGAGTTTCGGATTTTGATAAGTTCTACTGTTCTCTTTCGAGATCCGTCAAAAAATTTAGATAGTTCAAAATAACCAAAGCGGCGGCGATTTGTTTAAAAATATAAAAAGTCGGTTCTCACAAAAAACCCACACGAATATTTTTTGCCAATTTTTCTTCAAACTTGGTCTCCTAAGGCATGAAAAACAAATTTTTCTGGACACAAAAATGGTTTGGAGAACAAAAAGCTCGCAGGATGTCTCCCTTATAGAAGGCCAAATTTAGTAAAAAATTGGCAAAAAATGTAGGTGTAGGTGAATCGAATAGTTCGGCTTGAAAAGGTTTGACATATAAGGGCCAACAATTATTTTTCAGCAGACAATTTTACTTTTTTTGGTAACAAAATCATTTTTATTAAAAAGAATTGAAATTTTGAAGTGACTACACTTCCTCCTGATAATTGAAAGAAGTAAAATGTTCCAGAAATATGTAAATAATGCTTAGTATTATCAATATTGATTCTGTTATACCTGAAAATTATATACCATAAACTGAAAACCTGCCTCGGGAAAAATATGTAAAGTTACTTTCAAGAACTGCAGTATTAATATCATGTTGCAGGGATGAAAAAATGTCTAATTAAAATAAAGTAGGAAATTAATTGGGGTATCATTTAAGTTAATTTAAGTATGGGGAAGTTTGTATTGAAAATTTGTATGCGCAAAAAAAACAAGGTATTTAATTATGCGGAGCATTCAGCTTACATAAAATAAATGCGTTGCTTTGAAAGACTATGGCTGGAATTATTATGAAAATATATTCATATTGATTTATTGTTTGTGATGATAATTAATGCAGAGAAAAAATCAGAATCTACAGGTATTTCTTATTACTTACAAATTTCTTCAAGATGCAAGACAAAGCACATGTAATTTTATATTTAAATAATTAAATATTATATTCTTATACGATTACCTCAATATGTTAATCGTAGTCATTCTTCTGGGGTGAAAAATTTAATCCAAAAACGAAAGAACTTTCGAAATTTAAATCGTTCAAGCCTGTCAAATATTGTTGTAAAATTAGAAAATGCTGTGAGAAAATACGAATCTCGAAACAAGAGGAATCAAATTCAAGTTTTTGGCAACTAGGAAATTATCAAAAGCAGAAAATTCAATTATCTAGCTTTTTGAAATCTTCAGATCCTTCTGTTATAAAACCAGGTGTTAGCAAACCTGAACCAGTCATGTAGAAGTACTATTAATGTGTAAGAGATCAGGATAATATAGTATACCTATTTGTAAAAATTTTGTTAACAGGGTTAAGAGAAAATAGATTATGAATTGTGCAAAACGAACTTCGAGAAAAAAGTACTTCAAGCGATGAAAGAGGAAATAGTGATTGTCATCGTTTAAAATTAGCAAATGAATTAAAGGAGTTAATTAACACTCATTGTTATAGTTAATTTTACTAAAAATCATATTATGATAAAATTTCCTCCACAAATTATTTTGAATATCCAGAATTAGATTTGCAAACGATGTATCACATATAAACAAACTAAGTGTCAAATGGCAACAAAAGTATCTCCTCTAAACTTTCAATTTAGCAAAATAATGTTGTTATCAATTTTTCTAACTCAATCAACCTAAGCATATATGGTCGATGGCTCATCTATGGATTTCCAAACTTTTGTCAAGCATTATAAACAAACTAAGGGTCCAATCAAAAAACCAAGAGCACCTTTCGATTCATCTCCGGAATACCTGAATGTGCATCTTTCAAAACAATTTTTCAAACAACTGCATCATTTTTTGAGGTTCCACGATTGTTAGAAGCAAACGAGGGGTCCGATCAAGAAACAGAAAAGGCCCCTGGATTCTTCCCCAAACTATCTAGAAGCGACTTTCTTTTTAACGATTTCGTAGACAATTACATCATTTTTTAATAATTTTAAAGTTTTAGAAGCATTTTGAACAAATTAAGTGTCCGATGGCAACAAAAGTATCTACTCTGAACTTTCAATTTAACAAAATAATGTTGTTAACAATTTTTCTGCCTTAATCATCCTAAGCGCATATGGTCGACAGCTCATCTATGGATTTCCAAAATTTGTCAAGCATTATAAACAAACTGAGGGTCCGCTCAAAAAACCAAGAACACCTTTGGATTCGTCTCCTAAATACCTAAATGTGCATCATTAAAACAACTATTTAAACAAGTGCATCATTTTTTACGGTTCTACAATTGTTAGAAGCAAACGAGAGGTCCGATCAAGAAACGGAAAAGACCCTTGGATTCGTCTCCAAAATATTTAGATGCGACTGAATTTTTAACGATTTCTCAAACAATAACATCATTTTTTGATAATTTCGAAATTTAAAAAGCATTATAAACAAACTAAGTGTCCGATGGCAACAAAAGTATCTCCTCTAAACTTTTAATTTAACAGAATAATGTTGTTAACAATTTTTCTACCTCAATCATCCTAAGCGTATATGGTTGATGGCTTATCTATGGATTTCCAAACTTTTGTCAAGCATTATAAACAAACTAAGAATCCGATCAATAAACCAAGAACATCTTTGGATTCGTCTCCGAAATACCTAAATGTGCATCTTTTGAAACAATTTTTCAAACAACTGCATCATTTTTGAAGGTTCTACAATTGTTCGAAGCAAACGAGGGTTCCGATCAAGAAACAGAAAACACCCTTGGATTCGTCTCCAAAATATCTAGCTGCTACTCATTCTTTCAATGATTTCTTAAACAATTACATCATTTTTTAATAACTTTAAACTACGAAAAGCATTATAAAAATACTAAGTGTCCGATGGCAACAAAAGCATTTCCTCTAAACTTTCAATTTAACGAAACAATGTTGGAAAACACCCTTGGATTCGTCTCCAAAATATCCAGATGTAACTTTTTTTCTCAACAATATTTTCAACAATTACATCATTTTCTAATAATTTCAAACTTTGCAAAGCATTAGAAGCAAATTGAGTGTTCAATAAAAAAACCTAAAACACCTTTGGGTTTGCCTCCGAAATATCTAACTGCAATTTTTTTTCTTTCTTTTTAACCACTTTTAAACAATTAAATCATTTTTTCAAGTTCTGCAACTTCCATAAACAAATATTATAATTTCACATCAACTTCCAGTATGTAATCAAAATCAACCTGTGAAAAGGTCTCAGATACTTTGTTATTATCTTGAAAAAACAATTATATAAGAAGTAAATCGTTATTCACATTTTGTTAACTTTTGACAGCAATTTCCGAACTTATGTACACATACGATGCTACAACAGACTCGTTGGCAAGAGTATCTCCTTTATACTTTCAATTTAACAAAACAATGTTGACAACAATTTTCCTGCCTCAATGATATTGAGCGTATATGGTCGACGGCTCATCTATTAATTTGCCAACTTTAGTCAAGCATCATAAACAATCTAAGGGTCCGATCAAAAAACCAAGATTTTCGAAGACACTTAGTTTGCTTATAATGCTTTGCAAAGTTTGAAATTATTGAAAAATGATGTCATTGTTTAGAATATTGTTGAGAAAAACGTTACATCTAGATATTTTGAAGGCGAGTCCAAGGGTGTTTTTCGTTTTTTTCATCGGACCCCTAGTTTGCTTATAACAATTGTAGAACCTTATAAAATGATGCAATTGTTTGAACACCTTTGAATTCGTCTCCGAAATACCTAAATGCGCATACAATTGTTATAACCGAACGAGGGGTCCGATCAAAAAACGGAAAACACCCTTGGATTCGTCTCCAAAATATCTATATGCACTTTTTTTCTAAACAATTTTTGAAACAATTACATCATTTTCTAATAATTTCAAACTTTGCAAAGCATTATAAACAAGCTAAGTGTCTTCGAAAATCTTGTTTTGATCGAACGCTTATTTTGTTCATAATGCTTAACAAAAGTTTGAAAATCCATAGATAAAGGAAACTTCAGGGTCGTAAAATTTTACGTGTGGTTTTACTACCCAGAGTCTCAATTTTCTGCACAAAAGATGACTTCGTTACAGTTTATGTTGTTAGAAGTTGTTCCTTCAAATACTTCACATAATTTTCTGCTTCAATAGTTCAAGCCTTCAAATAATTTTGATCTTCAAGAAATGTCACTAATACTGAAGCTAACTGGCAGAGGTTGGAGAACAGTGACTAGCAAAGGGTTGGAGCCATGTTTGCAGGCCGGATCGCGATCGATCATGCATTATAGACTGGTATTTGACACTTGATGATAGATCGTGGTAATTAAATAACTCGTTGCGATCGGCTGTACTAGAGAAATTGGGATATTGGTGGCAGCATGTGCGCGCCCTGGGACGACGGGATGTAATTGATAACGCAATTGATAATCACCAGCCAGTTGACATCTCCAGAATTAGCAACTCCTCCTGATCCAGATTTCTCACCACAAATCATTATTCAGATATCACCTAGCTACTCTGATATATTTCTCAAAAATCGAAATGGAATCTACTTTCCTATGCAAATTTTTTGTATACTAAAAAAGAACACAAAAAGTTCACGAATCAAAAAAAGACTTCGAGACTACCCGCTTTTTCGGCTCATTAGAGACAAATGTACAATATATGTACAACAAAAAAGAAGTCAACCAAAACCAACCTCACACTCTTTCTTTTCTCCTTTTTTTTGTACTACTGGGGACCAACATGCTCCGAAACCAATTAAGACTTCCTCATCAAGGATAATTTATAGAAAAACTACAGTTTTTGATTATCAGAAAAACATCAAAAAATTACCTGAAAATAAAATGAAATTTATTATCAAATGTTGCTTGGTCAATTATTCCATTTTCCCATTAAAACTAAAAATCTTTAATCTCAATTGAAATTCACTTTCTTATGGCAATCTTATTACACATTTTCTTGTTAACATTAAATGCCTTTTTGTAAACAAAACCCACGAATCTTGCATTTTGTCAATAAGTCCCTCTGTAATGCATCCAATTTGAGTTTTTAATAATTGAATGAATTTTTTAGTACCTTTCACCGGTCTTTCAATGACATCCATCAGAAGATCACATTGCCATCTATTTTTTAGTAATTTTACTGAAAACTGTAATACTAAATACAATAAAAACAGAATAGATAAGAAAAATTTTTTTCCAACTTTTTGCGTAGAAAGTCCAATAATGATGATTCAGTGTTTTGCAAACAATTCACCACAACACTAATGGAGTCAAAAATGTTATATGTACATGGATTCACATGAGAAATTGATAAATAAACATTTCGATCCATAAAAAAAATTGGAAGAAAACCGATTTTTCCGATTACGGGTAGCTATTCGAAAATAAAGTTTTGTTAAGTTAATAGTTATCTAACGGAATCTCTATAAGGAATTTATGAAAATATAGAAAAAATCCCAGCTCTGATCATCTTGTAAGCAGGAAGAAATGGTCAAGAATTTGCGCTTAAAGTTTTTAAAAAAACCATCGATTGTTCTATTTTGTTTGATTTCTTTCTCCTTTTCTGAGTAGAGTAGTTTCCTTAAGCAAACCTTTCTTTTATTTCTTGTTTTTTTTATTGTGAGAAAAACTGAAATTTGTTAGTACGATCAATTTTTGATATCACTTTACTGAAAAAAGTAGCAAAAGAGTAGCTTTACGTTGAAAAAAGTAGCAAAAAAGAAAAAAAATTGTAGAACTTCGAAGGCCAGCTTTGGGGATCGAACCCTTGGCCGCCGGCTCGAAGTCTGATGCACTACCACTGCACCAACCACGGAGTCGGTGATGAGTTGGATTTGAGTCAGTCTTCGGGGTGGAAACGGGGAAGCTATGTGACGTGCACGATGTACGACGTTACATCAATTAAAATAATAAAAATTCTGTCATCAGGGCCGAAACTTATTATTTAATCAACCTTTGATCACTCTCCCACCTGAAAAATAATGTTTTTAATCTGAGAAAACTCCATCTAAGGTGAGCATGCTGGCATAGAGAAAAACTTGACGTCGACCGCGCAACCAGTTCTCCATTATCGGCAGTAGAAAAGGATAAAAATACTGCCTTCTGCTTAATTTCAGTTTTAACTTCGGGGTATATTTAATTAAGAAATTTCGTGAAACCGGGATACTATAATGAGAGCGAGACCTGGCTACCAACAGGGATCTCGACACTAGCGACCAATGGCGGTAGCGGCCAAGTTTAAATTAAAAAACCCACTGCCAATTTGTACGAGACGGTCTAATTTTCAAAACAGAAGCTGCGATCAAATCGAAGAAAAGCCTCTGAGGCTAGTCGCACGCTCAAACTGCTTAAGTGGGGATAAGCGTAGCTGTGGCCTGACCATGGAGCATGAGAGGGGGTAGTGAAGCAAACGTTCGGCCTCCGTCCCTCTCATGCGACAAGGTCACTCAGCTACGCTCATCCCCACTTAATCAGTTTAGCCGGCGTCTAGCGTACGATGTAAGAACATTCGGAGTGCAAGAAAAACAATGATTAACTCCACTGTGATCTACTATTTCTTAAGAATATTTTATTCAAAATGCAAACTACAAAAAATTATAATATATTCATCAGTCTATTATTTATAAATATCGATTTTCTCAAAATTTTGGGGCAGATAAACTTTTTATTTTTCAAGATTAAACAAATACTCTACCTTATACATTCCTTTTTTTTTTGATATCAAATGGCTGCAACTCTCTGTCACGATGAAATTCGAAGAGCGTATCAAAGCCGTCTAGCAATTAAGTCTCTTTTGAACCGATTCGGGTTGGCCAATAAACAAACTAAATCCACATCCTCTGGACTAATCTTGGAGATAGTGAGAGGTTAGGGAAGTAGAGATTCGCCGAACCTTGTATCGGCTTGTGCACCATTCTGGATGTACACATAGAACGATTTTCCGAGATATTCCTGAGATACGAGCGAAAGAGATTTTAACCCGAGCCGGCGCAATCCCCTAATAACACTCAATTCCGATGTGGATTAATAGTGGTTTATTTCACTCTTCTCTCCTCCTCATTTCGTCCTTTCCCGCAGGACACGATGTCCTCCTACGAGTACCGTCACGGCGTGGAGAAATTTCCTATTAACGGCTGAGCAATTAACTCGAAGGCGACTTAATCCGTACACTAAAAACAATCGATGTCGTCGATTCCACCACATGGGCCTTTATCTGCAACAAAAAATACAAGTCACTGGAATGAGATGGACTTTATCCCTCTAAGATGAAGGCCCCGGTTCATAACTCCCGACCAGCTCGTAACTCAGCAAACATATAAATTGATTTTTTATATAATACAATAGAAACTGTTGGCTGATGTGAATTTTATTTCAAAGTGGAAATGAAAATGTACAAAACTGATATGAGATGATAGGCATTATTTCGCGTTTATAAACTCGAAAAAAATAATAACCTCGCGCTCTGGTCCTCTACCGTGGCACAGTGTACTTTCAGACCAGCTGACTATAAGACCAGCACTGGAATGTCTCCACGAAACTTGACAGCTCGGCGTGTTGTAAGTAAAAAAAGTAGCAATCCAGTCGACAGTGATAACTTTCGTCTTGTTTCGAGTGCAATAATTTTAGTAATTAGCTTCCTTTGTCGAAATACAATAATTTTTGAGCCGGTTACGAACGGGCACCGAAATATCAGCAGTGATGCATCTATAACCTCTCTGGCAAAAACTCTTATGAAAATTGAAATATGACACATATTATTAAAACGCTAAAGCAGATCTTTACCTTAATTTGTACTCTTTGAATATCAATCATAACTTTTACCTTTGATAAAAAAAAAGAATGAATGCGTCATTTAGAAATTGACAGTCCTCGAATCGATTGTAAGGTTAGTTTAGGAATTGACGCACTTGGCGTAATTTCCTGTTGACGCCAGTTAGTGTCAACTTTCACGAGTCTCA
>JAUMHM010000088.1:10360732-10403157 GCA_032362435.1 Melikaiella ostensackeni
ATTTTGGAAAAATCATCACCATTTTTGAAAAAATCGTAATTTTGCTAAATCCTTCGTTCAAGAACTCCGTATAGAAGTATACTAGTGGGATCTTTTTGGTTTTTTGAATTCAGATGAGCCGTTTCAGATTCATCATGCTCACCGCAAGTGATAACAAAAAGGTGTTTTCGGGCAATGGCCATATTTCTCCCGCTTATCAAGATTTTCTCTTGAAAAAATTCATACGATTTCCTCGATACATAAATTAACCGATACTTCGTAGTATATTCTAATAAAATTGTATCACTGTGACTAAAAACGATTATGAAAAAACCCTTATTTTTCCAAGAACAAGTAGATATAACCCTTTAAGCCCGGGATCTTTCGAACGACCTAATAAGCAAATCATCAATTATTATTATGAAAATGATAAATGACAATCTTCTAAGCAGAATGACCAATAAAACGCCTCACTTCCTGTTTGGATCTCAGTCTCTTATTGTTTCGTGTCAGTATTTTAGTGCGTAGTAAGCGAAATGCAATTTTGAAGACAAAGCAAAGACAAACTGGCGAGCTGTGTCGCTCGATGACGGAGGAGTGGTCGTAAAGGGAGAAAGAATCACTGTGGCTCGTAACAGGTCGTTCATTATGATTTAATACTAACACGGCGGTAATGTCGTCAGAGAGACTCCTGCGTATAAATAATTCGCGTGTCCGGACGCCCACCCCGTAAGGACTGTAGTCAGGCGGGGAGCACCGGAGGAGAGGGGCTGGGGTTCAGGTTTTTAATGCGGCATCTCTGGGGGCGACGAGGATTACCAAGGCTAAAAAGGAAGTTTTTAATAATTTTTCATTTTCTCTATATTTATTATCGCACGCTTCCTAACCGGCGGGGTGTTTGCTGAAGACAATGGAGAGTCGACTCAACCGTCCAGAGGGTACGGGAAGGCCATCCAACGATTGTCAGTTGTCCTTGTAAAACTTTAATTTGTTCTCCTTTCCTCCACACACTCTCCTCTTTCCACTTACACCTTCACAAAATCGACAGGAAGCAGGAATCGACTTTCAAGTTGGTTAATTTCAACCATGAGACTCTGTTAGGGAACTTTTATTAATTATATTAAGATGATTTTTGAAATCTTAAGTCCCCTCCGCCCTTATTGTAAGCGATAGAAGGGTTTTCGTGAACCCCACCCCCTTCTTACGTCAGATTTTTTTTTACTCAATGTATCAACAATGTATCAATTATTTTCACTGTAAACGAGATTTGAAAAAGTTTCAAGGGATTTCAAAAGATTTGAAGGGACTCCGACGGATTTTTAGGGATTTAAGAGCTTTTGAAATATTCAACAGGAAATGACGTAATCTTGAAAAATTCAAAAAGATATCAAAAGACATCAACGAACTTGTTTTGATTTTGAGAAATTAATAACGATTGCCATAAATTACAATGGATTTGGAGAGGTTTCAAGGATTTTAAGGAATCTTGAAATATTTTTAAAAAGTCACAGGACTTGAAGGATTTTCACGGATTTCAAGAGATACCAAACGATTTCGACGGATTTTGAGGCATTTTGAGGATTCAATAACGATTTTCGCTGATAGCAAAAAATTTCAAGGATTTCCAAGGGTTTATAAGAGATGTTGAAATATTTATAAAAAAGGAATCACGGAATTTCAAAGAATTTTAAAGAATTTTAAGAGAAACTAAAAAATTTTGACCAATTTTTAGGGATTTTGAGGATTTAAGAAAGACCTCCGCGGATTACAAAGGATTACAAGGAATTCCGAGGGATTTCAGGAGATTTCAAAATATTTTAAAAAGTATCACTTGATTTCAAAGGATTTAAAATAATACCGAGGGATTTAGGAGGATTTTTAGGGGTTTTAGGAATTTGAGAACGATTGCCATAGATTACAAACGATTTTAAGGGATTCCAAGAGATTTCGGAATATTTCAAAAGAAATCACGGGATATCAAAGGATTTTGAAGGATTGCAAGAGATACCAAAGGATTTTGATGGATTTTTAGGAATTTTCAGGATTTAAGAAAGACCTCCGCGGATTACAAAGGATTTCGAGGGATTCCAAGGGTTTTCAGGAGATTTCAAAATATTTCAAAAAGTATTACGTGATTTCAGAGGATTTGTAATAATACCGGAGGATTTAGGAGGATTTTTAGGGGTTTCAGGAATTTGAGAACGACATTTTAGGAATGACATTCAAAAAAAAGTTTTGTTTCTAATAAGCATTCGATAAACCCATAAATCTTGCTCTAAATTCTTGTACTTTGTTCTGTGGTGATATTGAAATATTAGCTTCAATGTCTTTAATGATTTTCAGGAATTGCATGTACTTTTTTCACTATTTTTCTACTAAAGCCTTGAGCCAACCTGAATATTTTGATTACCTTTCTGAAATCTCTATGTTTGAAACATTTAAAAACAATGCGTCAGATTTGTCTTAAAAAGGGCTAAGTGAATATTCAGAGTCAATGTTTGTATATCACCTTGGATATTGAGAATGTATTCAAATTTTCGTCCATGTTTTGTATCATTATTAAAGGCTTTTTTATTTGATTCAGTTCCTCTTGCACGGCATTGTTTGATAATTTAATCCCCATGGATCTTGCATTTTATCAAGAAATCTTTTTGTAATGCAGCTCATCTCAGCTTTTCAGTAATTGAATAGAATTCTTTGATATTTTTCACCCGTTCTCTAATAACCTCCATTCCATCATCCCAATTTTCATCAATTTCATTGGAAGCCATACTATCAAAACTCGAAAATTATGATTATGTAATGAAAAAAATTTTCTTTGCTCTCCTTTATTAATTCTTGTGGCGAAAATCCAGGAATTGTGATCCAATGTTTTGTTCACAAAATCACATAAACACTGTTTGGAGCCAAACATAAAGACTTTGTTCAAAATTGTCAAGAGAAATTCTATTAGAGGTAGAATCACCACTTTCTTATTTTTATTATGAAATTTAATTATTTCGAAAGATTGAAAAATTTTTTTTCATAACAAATCCATCAACTACCTGGGCATTCGCAAAGAGTAGTAGAAGCTAAGGGTAACTATATCAATTAAAACTTATCTTATTGTTCGTTTTCAATAAATAATAAAAGTTCCACAAAAACAGGTAGAGCTTTCCGGCACAGCCATTAAAATAATTCTTCACGATTTTCTGAACATCTTCAGAAGGAAATTGGAGAAAAACAAAGTGCTTGTCTCTGAGGCCGAACGAAGGGGAAATTTGTCTGTGCTAATTTGTCGCAGAGATCACGGAATTGAAAGGGGCATGGTACTGTCTCTTCTATTGGCTTGAAGCATTCCGGCGTGCGACTTTCTTGCTATCGTATTTCTCGTAAACACGGTCTCGAATGCTCAGATGAGGAAAAGAGAAAATGCCAAAACGGCAATCGTGATATTCATTCTTGAACAATAAAAATATATTGTTTATTTTTATATATGAAACGAAATATTATAGACACAGTAAATGCCAGTAAATACATTTCATCCCGAAATTGGGTCCAAATGATGTCCAACGTTTTTATAGTGATTTTCAATTTTTTATTTGATTAACAAAGTGCGCATCAGAATGATCTTCTGCATGTACATTCAATTTCAAACCTGAGCGTTACAAGAAACTTTCCACATTTTTTTAAACGAAAAATCGTTAGGTTTCGACTACGCAAATCTAAAGAAATACTTTTAGAAAAAAGAGAAAATTCATTTTCAGATTTAAATGTTTGTCTTTTTGCTTGAAAATTAATTCATGTAACTGAAAATTTACCTATTCCACTTTTTTGTATAAAATTTGCATTTCTGGGCTGAAAATTTATATTTTTGAGTTGAATATTTATACTTGTGGGTTTAAAATTAAACTGTTTTGGTTGATCATTCATTTATTCGGTTAAAAACTTGTCTTTCTTGGTAGAAAATTAATCTTCTTGGTTGAGAAATTCAACCTTTTTGATTGAAAATTCACGTACTTTGTTTAAAATTCGTCTTTTTTGGTAGAAAGTTAATATTCGTGGTTGAAAAATCATCTTTTTGGTTGAAAACGCATTTCTTTGGCTGAAAATTTAACTATTCTGTTGAAAATTCGTCTATTTGGAAGAAAAATAATCTTCTTGGTCAAAAATTCATTTTTTTGTTGGAGACTCATTTCCTTGGTTGATAATTCTTTTTTTTATTGATGATAAATCTCTTTAACTGAAAAATTTACCTATTACATTCGCGGCAAAAAATTAATGTTTTTTCTTGTTGAAAATTCATAAACTATGTTGAAAATTCGTCTTTGGTAGTTGAATTCCATCGTTTTTGATTTAAAAATGAAAATTTTTTGGTTGAATTATCAACCATTACATTTTTCATAGAAAATTCGTCATTTTTGGTCAAAAAATGATTTTCTTGGTTGGAAATCAATCTTATCGGTTTAAAACTCTTTCTCCGATTCAAAATTTAACTATTCTGTTGAAAATTCGCCTTTTTGGTGAAAAAAGAACTTTGTCAAAAATTATTTTTTCTAACTGAAAATATATCTGTTTTAGTTGAATATTTAACTGTTTGGTTGAAAATTCATGTATTTTGGTGAAAAATCATTTTTTGTAGTTGAATCCATTGTTTTTAATTTACAAGAAATTTGAATTTCTGATGGAAATATCAACTCTTACATTTCTTGTTGAGAATTCGTTTTTTTTTGGCAAAATATGAATCTTCTTGATTTGAAATTCAATTGTTTGGTCAACAATCAATTTTTTTGCTGGAAATTCATTTTTCTGGTTGAAAATATAGTTATTTTGTGGAAAATTAGTTCTTTGAGTTGAAAACTCATTTTTTGGTTAAAAATTTAACTAATCTGTTGAAAATTCATCTTTTTTCGTGGAAAAATAATTTTCTTGGTAGAAAATTCATCTTTCCGATCGAAAACTCATTTCTTTGGTTGAAAATTCAACCATTTTGTTGAAAAATAGTTTTTTATTATTGATTTCTTAAGAATTTCTTCAAATAAAGATTTAGCTGTTCCAATTTTTAATTTTTTTTTTATTGCAAGTCTTACTATACTTTGTTTGAACGCTAAACCCCTGTATCGACAATTATTATTTCTTCTAACTAAGAATGTATGTTTTACTTGAGAATTCAATTATTTGGTTGTAAGTTCATCTTTTGTAGTAGAATTCCATTGTTTTTAATTTCAAACTAAAATCTGGTTCGGTTGAAAATTCAAAATTCTCTGTTGAAAGATGAACTACATTTTTAAACATGCACATTTTCGGCTGAAAATTAATCATTTCAATCGAAAATTCAACCTTTTGTTAAAAAATTAAATATTTTGTTGAAAATTATTTTGTTTTTTTCTCTAAAATTCGAGTCTTTGACTGAAGATTTTACCATTCCATTTATGATGGAAATTTCATCATTTTATTTAAAAATTCAACTATTTCCTTGAAAATTCATGTATTTTGTAGAAAATTCGTCTTTTGTAGTTGGATATGTTGTTTTCAATTTTTAAAGAACATTTTTGGTGGAAATATCAACTTGTACATTTTTTGTTGAGAATTCGTATTTTTTTGGCAGATAATGAATCTTCTTGATTTGAAATTCAACTATTTGGTCAATAATTAATTTTCTTGGTCGAAAAATCATCTTTTTTGTTGAAAATTTAACTATTTTGTTGAAAAATCCTTTTTTTTCAAAAACTCATTTCTATCATTGAAAATTCAACTACTCTGTTGAAAATTCATCTTTTTTGGTAGAAAATTAATCTTTTTGGTAGAAAATTCATTTTTTGGCTGAAAATTCAACTGTTTGCTTGAAACTAACAATGTTTCGTTGAGAATTGATTTTTTTTGTTTGAAAAAACCACTACTTGACTTCAAGTTGAACCACTTTGTGAAAAATTCATTTTCCTGGTTGAATATTCGTGAATTTGGTTGAAAATTCAACTGCTTGGTCTGAATACTCATCTTTTTGGCGTTAAAATTCAACAATTTGACGAAAAATTAAATTATTTGGCTGGAATTTCATATTTTTGGTTTAAAATTTAACAATTTCGTAGAAAATTTAATTATTTGATTAAAAATCAAACTATTTATTTAAAAATTTAAGTATTTAATAAATGAATAACTTTTTGTCGAAAAATAATATTTTTGGTATGAAAATTTCACTGTTTGATTGAGAGTTCATCTTTCTTGGTTAAAAAATTAACTTTCTTATTGAAACTTCAACTTTTCCGGTTCAAAAGTCAACTGTTTTCTGAAACATTTGACAACTACACTCATCTCACGTAATTGTGCCGGCCTCGGGTCTGGTCGGCACAGCAACGGGCGCTGTTTGAAGCTAGTTTTAACCTGATTCAAAGCGATGAGTGAGTAAACACTCAGGACCTCATATATAGCCTCTGAACCCGGCACGACGTACAAAAGTATATGCCCAGAGAGTCGCGATTTAACAACTTCTGATACGGCACTGACTATCCTTGCAAACAGCCTAAGCATAGGGCGTCAAGGGACGCTCAGGGGGGGACAGAATCAGTCAAGCGTGAACGACCATGAAGCCGGAACAAGAACGGGCGGCACAGTAACGCGAGATGAGTGTATTCATCAATGTTTTCTTTTTCACAGTAATAAATCATTGGTTAGCATAAGGCGTGCTCGAAATGAGGGGGGCCTGTTTATGAAAGGTGCAAGCAAGAGTCGAAGTGTACTCTTTCCGGCAACCATCAATGGAGCTTCTTAGCTTATGCATAAAGCTCTTTTGTGCCATCCTCTGCTGCATCCTTTACCCCCAGTCCCACCCCCTCATCAAACCCACTCATTGGAGGCTCACCCCTTCTTCGACCAGTCTGCGACCGTCTCGCTTGCTCGCGAACACTTCAACAGAATGTATCGCAAAATCTATACCACAAGGCGAGGGGGTTGAAGTGGGGGTGGTAGGGGGGGCTGGGGGGCCTGGCGTCGAAAGGAGGTGGTTTCGTGAAGGGTGAGCCCCGTCACATTTCACTACAGACTAATAACTTCTGAATATTCATTTCGTGTTTCTCCTTGCCTGCTTGCGCGCCGTAAGCAAAGCTTAAAGCCTCGCTCACAATTATAAATCTCCTTCAAGAATTTCAGAAAATAGTTTCATAATTTGGCATCTAATCACAAAAAAGAAAAAACTATTTAGCTATAGTTAGGTGCGGTATTTAAGAGAGGAAGTAAGGTATTGAATAGAATGACAGTTTGGTCACCCTTTCTTCTTTGGGGGTGAGATTGGAGAAATTTGACGATTGTGAATGGGGCTTAAGGGATCTTTGACGAAGCGAGAAAAACAGAGCAGCTGGTAGCGCAAGGGAGAGCGGAGAGAGACGGTCGTCATGGTTACTATGAATTAAGTAATCAATGAATTATTATTGACATTGATGTCTTCATTCTACCATCCCCTTTCGCCACCTTCAACCCCCTTCCAAGTCTTCACTTCCTTACGATATTTCAAGACTCATAAAGCTCTCTCTCCCATCCCAACTCCTCAATTACCTTCCCGATTAATAAGCCCGCACCAAGCCTCATCGGGCTTTGACGACGGAATATTTTCTCGAGTTATTGGCTCAAAATCGTGCTAGGAATAAATTATTCCACCAATTCTCAGAGTCAAGAGGATCGATTACCAGCAAACGATACGGAGGTAATTAAACTTCGTGCGCGAATTTTTACTGGAAATATAAACTTAATTACTTCTGAAGCCAAATTTTCATCTTCTGTTGAAAGTATTTCAATGTACAATAACATATATGTATATAACAGTACAAAAAATAAAGTAACAAACTATGGTATGTAAGGATCGCCGATAAAAAAAACGTGTAAGGTAGAGGCCCCGGTTCGTAACCCCCGACCAGTTCGTAACTCGGCAAACGCGTAAATTAATTTTTTATATAATATAGTAGAAACTGTTGGCTGATGTGAATTTCCTTTCAAAATAAAAATGAAAATGTACAAAACTGATATGAGATGAAAGGCATTATTTCGCGTTTATCAATTCGAAAAAAAAACATCGCGCTCTGCCCTCCACCGTGGCACGATGTACTTTCAGGCCAGCTGACTATAAGACCAGCACTAGAATGACTCCACGAAACTTGACAGCTCGGCGTGTTGTGAGTAAAAAAGTGGCAATTCTGTGGACAGTGATAACGTTCGTCTTAATTTGAATGCAATCATATGAATAAGTAGCTTTCCATGTCGAAATAAAATAATTTCTGAGTCGGTTACGAACGGGCACCGAAATGTCAGCAGTGACGCATCTGAAACCCCTCTAGAAAAAACTCCAATGAAAATTAAAATATGACGCATATCGTTGAAACGCTGAGGCAGATCTTTAGTTCAATTCATATTCTTCAAATATCTATATCAACTTTTACCATTGATTGGAAGCACAGAATAAATGCGTCATTCAGAAATTGACAATCCTCGAAACGATTGTGAGATTAGTATACTAATAGACGCACTTGGCGTAATTTGCTGTTGATGCCAATTAGTGTCAACTTTAACGAGTCTCCAAAAATCAACTTCTTCAAACAAAGACTTAAAAATTGTGAAATTAATTGAATATAGCCTATTATCCCAAATTTATTTGCATTTATAAGCCGGTTACGAACCGGCTCATCATTGGGTTACGAACTGGCTCAAAGAGGACTTTCGGGGATTACGAGCCGGCACATCGAGTGTGTTCAAATTCTTAATTATTTGATTAATGTATCCTTAAACTTGCTTTCAATAACATTTTTAATTGAAAATCAATTTTTCTTCACGTAAAAAGGAAGTTTATTGCATTCTAATATTGCTTGAGGCATTCGAATAGGATTTTATTCTTTCCAGCTTCTTAGTGGGATACGAACCGTGGCCTTTACCTTATGTAAGGATTGTCAATAAGAAAACATGTAATGGTTCTATGAAGACTCGTAAACCCGTAAAAGGGAGCGAGTATAAACAAAAAAAAAGACTTTCTCTCTATCAAATTGATATTAAAATTATTTATTGCTTTATTTATTGAAGTTGAATAAAGAATATTTCAAACTGAGAAGTCAAGTTATATTTTGCAGCTCACTGAGCTCAAATTTCCTGAAAAATACGAGTTTAATAAAGAAGAAGGCGTGATGTATCGCCTTCTGCCTAGGGGAAAAAACCTCGCAAGATCGGCCAGGTTCGATACGCCAGGTATTGCAGATAAAGTATATTACGTCAGGAGAAAATATAAGAGGAAAACAAGTTTCTATTAATCATTTGACTCTGCGCGAGATTTGAAGGAATTATCTTGAACAAATATTATTTAAATAATTTAATTGAGACTCAAATAAGAAAAGAAATTAAACATCAAAGATACGAAAAGGGAGCGTCCATTAATTACGTTAGGCTTTTTTCTGGGGTGAGGAGGGGAATGGAAAATCTTACGAACCCCTACTTTGGAGGAGGGAGGCCCAAAGCATTCCCTATGTAATTTTCCTCTTTCTACCTATTTTTTTCTTAAATATGCTAACTGAGACCATTCTGGCAGTAAAAAATTACTTTTCGCAATATTATACACATATCATTATTTTTCTTACCTTTTTTTTATCATCTAATATTTCTTGTTAAAAAATATGCAATAAATTTACTTTAATCACTAATCACACTTTTCATGAAATTTCGTGGAAATCTTGAAAATCTTGAAAATCCTCTGAAATTGCGTGAATCCTTTTCAAAATTTTGTCAATTGCTTAAAATTTGTTCAATAATGTGAAAATTCCTCAAAATCCCCTTCGAGATTCCATGAAATATTTTGAAATCTTTGAAATTCTTTGTTATCTGTAGAAATGGTACTCAAATTCTTAAAATTCCTAAAAATTCCTCGCAATCCTTGAGTATCCTTTGAAATCCTTTAAACTCCTTTGAAATCCCGTAATTTCTTTTAAAATATTTCGAAATCACTTCAGATCCCTTGGAATCCCTCAAAATCCTTTGTAATCCGCGGAATTCGTACTTTGAAAATTAAAATCCCTAAAATGGAATCCTCAAGTCGAAATCCTCTAAAATCCTTTGAAATCACTTGACTTCTTCTGAAATATTCCTAAGTCTCTCAAAATCCTTCAGAACCCCTTAAAATCCTTTTTAGTCCGTGGAAATGGTTCTTACATTTTTAAAATTCCTAAAAATCCATCGAAATCGTTTCATATCTCTTGAAATTCCGTGATTTCTATCGAAATATTCCAATATCTCTTGAAATCCCTTGAGATCCCTTGAAATCCTTCGTAATTCGCGCGAATCATTCTTAAATCCTTCAAATCCCTGAAAAAAATCTGCCAAGGTCCTGCAAAATCCTTGAAAGTCATGTGATTTCTTTTTGAATATTTCGAAATTTCTTAAAATCCCTCGGAACCCCTTAGAATCCTTTGTTATCCGTGAAAATTGACCTCATATGTTATTCTTGGAATTCTCAAAAATCTATTGAAATCACATGAATTCTCTTGAAATATTTCGAAATCTCTTCAAATTTCTTGGAATATCTTCAAATCCTTCGCGAATCGCAAAAATCGTTCTCAAATACTTAAAATTCCTAAAATTAGTTGCAATCCTTCGCTATATCTTAAAATCCTTTAAACTCATTTGAAGTCCCATGATTTATTTCAAAATATTTCGAAATCTCTTCAAATCCCTTATAATCCCTCAAAATCCTTTGTAATCAGTCGAAATTCTATAAGATTCTTTGAAAATCCCTGACTTCTTTTGGAATATTTTAAGATCCCTTGAAATCGCTCGAAAACCTCGTTTGTGTCAATAGAGGTCATACTTAGTTATTTAATTCTTGGTTTTAATTGACTTGATACTTATTATTCAATACCTAATGTGTCTCTTATTTATTAACAACATTAATCTACAAGCGTACGCAGCTAATAATTTTTTTTTTGAAAGATTCTGAAATCATATGAAATCCCTTGAATTCCCTTCAAATCCTTTGTAATCCGCAGAGAGAAATCCTTAAAAATCCTTCGAAATCCCATGATTTCTCTTGAAATATTTTGAAACCTCTTGAAATCACTCGGAATTCCTTAAAATCCTTTGTGATCCGCGGAAATCGTTCACAAATCCTTCGAAACACTACAAATCCTTCGAAGTTCTTTAAAATCCTTTGAAAACACGTGATTTCTTCTAAAAATTTTCGAAATCTCTTAAAATCCCTTGGAATTGCCTGAAATCCTTTGTAATCTGCGGAAACCGTTCTTAAATCCTGAGAATCAGTGGATTTCTCTTAAGATCCTTCAGCATCCTGTAATTTCTATTAAAGTATTTCGAAATCTTTTGAAATCCTTTGAAATCCTTCTTGAAATCCCTAAAAATCTTTTGTAATCCGCGGAAATTGTTCTTGAATACTTGAAATCACTAAAAATCCATTAAAGTCCTCTGAAATCCTTTAAAATCTCGTGCTTTCTTTGGGAATATTTCTAAATCTCTTGAAATCCCTTTGAACTCCTTAAAATCCCTTGTTTTTCGCGGAAATCGTTCTCAAATCCTGAAAATCCGTCGATATCCTCTAAAATCCTTCGAAATCTCGTGATTTCTTTTAAAGCACTTCGGAGCCTCTCCAGATCTTTTGAAATTCCTTCAAATCCTTTGTAATCTTTGGAAATCGTTCTTAAATCTTGCAAATCACTACTAATCCGTCGAAGTCTTTTAAGATCCACTGACATTACGTGATTTCTTTAAAAATATTTCAAAATTTTTTCCGAATTCTTGCTACATATTAAAATCCTTTTTTATCCGTGTAAATCATTCATGAATTCCAAAAATTTCTAAAAATCCGTAGAAATACTTTGAGAACACGTAATTTCTTTTGAAATTTTTGGAAATCCATTGGATCCCCTTCAAAATGATTTGTTATCCGTGGAAATCGTTATCAGATTATTGAAATCTCTAAAAGTTCGTCAAAATCCTTCGGTATCTCTTGATATCCTTCATAATCCTTTGAGACTACGTCACTTCTTTCGAAATATTTTGATGTCTCTCAAAATTCCTTGGAATCCCTTAAAAACCTTTGTAATCCGCAGAAAGAAATCCTTTAAAAATCTTCGAAATCTCGTGATTTTTTTTGAAATATTTCCAAATCTCTTAAAATGCCTTGGAATCCCTCATCGTAATGCGCAGGAATAGTTCTTAAGTCCTGGAAATCTGCCGCAGTCCTTTGAGATCCTTTGGATTCACGTGATTTCCATAGAAAAATTTTGAAATCTTCTAAAATTCCTTGGAACTGCTTAAAATACTTTGTTATTTGCGAAATTCGTTTTTAAACTGTTAAATTCCCTAAAAATCCGTCAAAATCTTTCAAAATTACTTGACTTCTTTTGAAATATTTCAGAATCTGTTTGAGTCCCTTGGAAACCCTAAAAATAATTTTTTATCCGTGGAAATCGTTCTTGAATTCCTAAAGTTCCTCCAAATCCATCGAAATCCTTCAAAATTTTGAAATATTTCGAAATCTGTTGAAATCCCCTGGAAACCCTTAAAATAATTTGTGTTCCGTGGAAATTGTTCTTAAATTCTTAAAATCCCTGAAAATCCGTCAGATTCCTTTAGTATCTCCTGACATCCTTTAAAATCCTTCGAGATTCCGTAATTTCTTTCAAAATATTTTGATATCTCTTCACATTTCTTGGACTCCCTTCCAATCCCTTGTACTTCGCGAAAATCATTCTTAAATCCTTAAACTCACTAAAAATCTGTCGAAATCCTTTTAACTCCTTTGAAATTACGTGATTTCGTTCAAAATATTTCCAGATCTCCTAAAATCCCTGGGAACCCTTCAAGATCCTTTGAAATACGCAGGAATTCTTCTTGAATTATTGAAATCCTCAAGAATACGTCAAAATCTTTTGAAATCCCGTGATTCTTTTGAAGTATTTCACAACCTCTTGAAATCACTTGAAATTCCTTAAAATCCTTTGTCATCCGCGGAAATCATTCTTAAATCCTTCAAAACACTACAAATCCATCAAAGTCCTGTAAAATCCTTTGAAAACACGTGATTTCTTTTAAAATATTTCGAAATCTCTTAAGCTCCCTTGAAATCCCTTAAAATCCCTTGTAATCTGCCGAAGTTGTTCTTAAATACTGAGGACCGGTCGATTCTCTTTAGAATCTTTCATAATTCCGTGATTTCTATTAAAGTATTTCTAAAACTCTTGAAATCCCTTGAGACTCCTCAAAATCCTTTGTTATCCGTGGAAATCGCTCTTGAATTCTTAAAATCCCTGAAACTTCGTCGAAACTCTTCGAAATTACTTGATTTATTTTGAAATATTTCGAAATCTGTTAAAATCCCTTGGAATCCCTTGAAATATTTTGTTATCGGTGGAAATCGTTCTCAAATTCTTAAAATGCCTCAAAATCGTCGGAATTCTTCGGTATCTCTTGAAACCCTTCAAAGTCCTCTGAGATTCCGTCATTTCTTTCAAAATATGTTAATATCTCTTTAAATCCCTTGGATTCCCTTAAAATCCTTTGGATTCCCCGGAAATCATTCTTAAATCCTAAAAATCCCTAAAACTCCGTCGAAATCCTTCGAAATTACGTGATTTATTTTGGAATATTTCGAAATCTGTTTAAATCCTTCGGAACCCCATAAAATGATTTGTTATCCGTGGAAATCGTTATCAGATTATTGAAATCTCTAAAAGTTCGTCAAAATCCTTCGGTATCTCTTGAAATCTGTTGAAATCCTTCAAGATTCTGTCATTTCTTTCAAAATATTTTGATATCCCTAAAAATCCTTCGAAATTAAGTGACTTAATTTGAAATATTTCGATATCTTTCAAAATCTCTTGGAACCCCTTAAAATAATTTGTTATCCGTGGAAATCGTTTCCAAATTCTTGAAGTCCCTGAAAATCCGTTGAAATCCTTCGGTATCTCTTCAAGTCCTTCAAAATCCTATAAGAATCTGTCATTTCTCTTAAAATATTTCTATACCTCCTAAAATCTCCAGGCACCCCTCAAGATCCTTTGAAATTCACAGAAATCGTTCTTGAATCCTCAAATTCTCTCAAAATCCGTCGAAATTCCTGGATATGTTTTGAAATGTCATAAAATCTCTTGAAAATTAATTAAACCCCTTGCAGTGCAATAAAATCTTGTGAAATCTATTGAAAAATTTAGATGCTTTCTGAAATCGTACTTGGCAATTTCTTCAAATTCATAAACTCCTTTTAAACCAATGGATATCTTCTAAATCTTCTGGAATCTCTTGAAAATTTTTGGAATTTCCTTTACTGTGAAAATAATTTATATATTGCTGATATATTGAGCAAAAATATAAAATCGTACGTAATAAGGGGAGAGGAGGGTCACGAAAATCTAACGAATCCTCACAATAGGGGTGCAGGGGGTCTAAAATTTCAAAATCATCCTTACGTAATTAATAGACGTTATTTTTATTATTGTACCATTAGGCCAAATTCGCTTTAGAGTCTCCTTCACCCATTCCAACCATTCTTTCTCCGGTCTACCTCTGGGTACGGTACCACTCTACCTCAATACACTTGACTCGTTAAACGTTCTTTCACTTTCTCGTTACATTTTTACTTCTAGTTATAGCTACGTAATTAATGAACAATCCCAAAAAAAATCCGCATTTTTTTGTATTTGAAAATTTAAAAGAGCATTTGGACAGAAGATTAGGTACTTCTGGAGACAATAATCGAGGGTATTTGTATGGAAATCGATGACACCCCGGTTACACATAACATTGGAGAGAAATGCCTCCGAATGCCCGTAACTTATCCAGATAAGGGGTTGTAAAACGATGTCGTAGCTATCTGCCAATACGGTTTTCAAGCCGACCAGCCCCACGATCTGCAGTTACGGAGGGGGCAATTTCGCAGAAATTGATGCCATTTGAATATCGCATCTATACGACAAATGCTTTCAAGATGGAAACACGCGCTCGGTATTCACACCGACAGATCTCTATCTACCTAACTCGCTCTGCCTTCATCTGAAACCAGAAATCTTCAGAAATATCCAGAGGTTTTTCTCTCTAGCAGGATATTGATACTCCCTTTTCTATTTTGTAAATAAAAAATAATTTTGAAGAGTGGCGATCAATTGGAGGAATGTGAGGAGGTATTTTTTAGGTCTTACGGTCTTAAAGTCAAATAAAAAACGAAACTACTTGAAAGTTCGTTTATCAATTCTGACTTTTCGGCTAAATAGTGCGAACCTTTTTCAAAGAACCTGAATGAGTTTCATCACAGTAATGATAAATAACATAAAAATGAAAATTTTTTGCGTTTGTGAAGAATTTAAAGTAAAAATACAATAGATAGATAGATACTTGTTGAAAAATTTGTTTAAAAATTTGTTTTTATACGAGGTATGGCTACTAAATATCAGGATTTTTTTGCTGCTCACTTAGAGCCTCGGCAACAACAAGCAGAGTCTGATATTGATCTGTGTTCTTCATCCCCCCCTTTCATTCAAATTTCGAGGCCGTACGACCCTCAGTACGACAGTAACCTTTGTTCAAAGTTGACCGTCTACCTGAGCTCGGTCGGATTATGTGCTTTTGTAGCTTAAAATCTGTAGTTTGGCATCGAAAGAGAATATCTAAACGCAAAAAGTTTTTGGACATCCGGAACTAATTAAAATTTTGAAAAAAGTGTAAAAAATTGTAGTTTTTATCAGTTTCTTAAATATTTCTTTACTTCAGAACATGATACTTTAAATTCGTCACCACAAAAGGTAAAGTGCATGAAATTCCCGGTAAAACTGGAAAAAAAATTATTTCATATAGCTTAGGAGATAGAGCCTTCGAAAGATACATTTTTCTGAAAAATTCGTAAAAAAAAAATTAATTTTAGTTTTTGTGAAACAACATATTTCCTGTGCACTACGAACAAAAAAAGTATGAATATGAGTCAAAGCAGACTCAATTTATTGCAAATCTGTAATAAAATAAAATGTTATATCCCTCGTACGTCCAAAGTTATAGCGTGTTGAAAATACCCACTTTTATGAAAGTTCGCTAAAAAGTAAGTTTTTTTTAAAGATCTCGTTTCTACTGCAATTATCGTAAAAACTTGTTTTTATGATAATGAAGTACATCAAGTATCATACAAATCTGAAAAGCTTTAATAATTCCTGAAATATATCCATGAAAATCAAGGACATGTTTAGAAGCAAACTCATTTTTAAGGATATATTTCAGAAATAACTCAAGTTTTTCAAATTTTGTATGTTATTTCATGTACTATTGTTATTATAAGAACAAATTTTAACGAAAATTGCTGTAAAAATGAGATATTTAAAAAACTTACTTATAAACGAACTTTCATCGAAGTGGGTATTTTTCAACACGCTATAACTTTACACGTATGAGTTATATAACATTTCATTTTCATCAGATTCGATGAAAATTAAGTCTGCATCAACTCATGTTATGACTGTTTTTGTCTGCAGTGCACAGGAAATATGTTATTTCACATAAACTTGAACTAAATTTTTTGGTCGACAAATTTGTTAGAAAAATATAACTTCCGAAGGCTGTATCTCCTAAACTATATGAAATAATAAATTTTTCTTTGTTTAATTTTACAGGAAATTTGATGCACTTTAAATTTTGTTTTGACAAATTTGAAGAAGCATGCCCTGAAGTAAGGAAGTATTTTCAAAAACTGATGAAAACTGAAATTTTTCATACTTTTTCCAAAATCTTCATGGGTGCCGGATGTCCAAAGATGTTTAACACTTAGACACTTTTTATCGATGCCAAACAGCAGATTTTGAGCTACAAAAGCACCACTTGGAGTTTTTTAACGAAAATATACATAATAACCTGAGAGTAAGAATAAAGAAATAATGCTTATTCAACAATCCCTTCAGCGATTTTTTCGTTTTTGGTCTCAAAATGATCGTGAGGCACCACTGAAGTGATTTCAGATGAAAAACTAGAGGCGAAAGATCAAGTCTGAGCTAAAAATGACCAGATTCCAGACCAATATATTGAAAATGGCCAATCACACTTCGGCACTAATGAATAACCAAAAATAAATTTGTGCTCATCTGCTTAAATTGCGAGCGCCAGATCCTACTGAGATCAAGTTCAAAAGTTCAAATCTGAAGAAATTAAATTTGAACTCAAACGATAAAATGAAATGAATATTATTGCGAGTTAATTGAATTAGTGAACCAGTAATTAATATGCTAACTCAGTCCGGTCTCTGGAAAATGGTAGAGGGGCTGGTTTTTCAAACCGGAAACTTTCCTAATTTAATTCAAAAATATAAAATAATCATAAACTAGAAATGCAGGAAATAATGATTTTATTACAGGATAAAGAAATGCTTCGTGACAGGTTTGTTTGATAAAGACAACTGAAGTCGAGAAAAAAATTAAATAATGAAAAGACAACAGTTGGGACAAAATGGAGCAATTAATTAATTCCCTGAAACTAAAATAATCTTTTGTCTAGCTTTCCAAGATCAAATATTTTGTGTAAAATAATGTGACTAAATTGAACTAAAACTTACTTTCGGAGGTTAAAGGGACAGAATTCATGATTGAATTTGAACAGTTCAAAAATTCTAATTATCTCGAAAATAGAAAACAAATTTGGGACAAAAACAGAATAAAATATAAACATGAATCGGGAAACACAATAATAATTCAGGTCAACATCAAAATAATAAATTAATTATATTACTTCTAATTTACAAAAACTAGGTCCCCAATGCAATAAACACTTTGAGGTTAGGTTTCACTCGAGGTTTATCGTAAGCAGCTTTTTACAAACATTGACTAAAAAATGTTTGCCCTACTCTTAATGAATTTAGGGACAGCATTTTTAAATTCACTTATCCTTATAAATAAAAATTTGCACTTACCTTCTTATATTATTATTCTTTTTTTTAATTAGAATTCGTTGACACATGGCTGAAATGGCTTTGCCAGCATTCCAAGAGGTTCAATAAGTATTGAGTTACGAACAGAAAAATAGGAATAGGTTGGCACAGCAGGAGAATTGGCGGGAAATTTTGAATTGGTTAAACTACTACAGTTCACAATAGGCGTCCTAATTGCTTCTTGAAGTTTCTCTTCAGGTCTGAGTGGTTAAGGATTTTTTGTCATTTGAATAGAGAAATTTAAGTGTGTGTTGTCCAAGTTTGATCGTTGGATTCTTGGTTTTTTAATTTACAAGAATTTCGTAGTCATATTTAATTTTCTGCCACTCAAAAAAAAAAAAAAAAAATTATTACAAGCAGACAAGCACGGAAAAAACAGAATTACAAAATGTATATTGTATATCGTTGATGAACGAGATTCATTTGTTTTTTTCTTTAATTCTAGTTCATCCGTTATAGCATCACCAGCAGACCAGCCCGGTATTGTCATACCAAGCAATGTCAGTTCTTTTCTTTATTTCCCCAGTGGCTGGATGAGGTTATACATTGATTTTTTTTCTTTATTCTCCTTCTTACTCGTCTTTTTTTCCAACTGCAGAAGCAATGCCTCCATCTTTCTTATTAGCAAAGCTAATTGGAAATACAAATGGTTATTCACGGAAAGGGAACGGCAAGGTTGCGAGATGACTTGGTCAGGGATGGTGAAGGAGGAACTTGAATTCGAAAAGAGAAAGGAGGTGGAGAGGGGGCAGGGGGAGGGGGTGGTACACTCGTTTGTATTAAGCTCGTGTTTGCCCCGGATAATTAGGACTTTTTTCCCAGCCAATTTGGATGAATAATTGATTTTACTTCTCATCCCCCTCCCCCATTTCGCCCCCTCCTCACGTGATTCACCGTAAAGCGCGCGAAACCTTTTGCCATCCTCTCTTGGACCTCTTCGAATGACAATCAACGACGAAAAATAAAGATCTCGCCAATGAAATATTCAATGAAGCTCGTTCGCATTATGCTAGCATGGATGCCGGAACGAACTCAGAGGAGGAAAAGGGGGTTGATTAAAGATGCAGAGGGACATTAAAAATGCAGGCATAAAGAGCGTTCTTTATTTGAAAATGTCGTATTTTTCTTTGGCTGGATCTCCGGAGGACTTTGAAGTCTCATTTGTGTCAATAGAAGTCATATTTAGTTATTTGATTCTTGGTTTTAATTGATTCGATATTTATTATTCAATAGTTCATGTGCCTCATATTTATTTATAACATTAATCTACAAGCGTACGCAGCTAATAATCCTCCTTTTGAAGAATTCTGAAACCATTTAAAATTTCTTGGAATCGCTTAAGGTTCTTTGTAATTCGCGGAGAGAAATCCTTAAAAATTCTTAGAAATCCCGTTATTTGTTTTGAAATATTTCGAAATCTCTTAGAATTCCTTGAAATCCCTTGAAATAATGCGTGATTCTCGGAAATCGTTCTTAAATCCTGAAAATCCCTGAAAATCCCGTGATTTCTTTTGAAGTATTTCGAAAACTCTGAGAATACCTTGGAATTTCTTAGAATCATTTGTAATCCATGGAAATCGTTTTTTATTCTTACAATTTCAGAAAATCCTTTAAAATCCTTCGGTATTCCTTGCCATCCTTTGAAATCCCGTGTTTTCTTTTAAAATATTTCGAAATTTTCCAAAATCTCTTACAATTCCTCAAAATCTCTTGTGATTCGTAGAAATCCTTTGAAATTCCGTGACTTTTTAAAAATATTTTAGGAGCTCCTAAAGTCGCTCGGAATACTCATGTGTGTCAACAGAGTTCATATTCAGTTTTTTAATTCTTGGTTTTAATTGATTCGATATTTATTATTCAAAAGTTCATGTGTCTCATATTTATTTATACCATTAATCTACAAGTGTACTCAGCTAATAATCCTTCTTTTGAAAAATTTTGAAACCATCTAAAAATTCCTTGGAATCGCTTGAGATGCTTTGTAATTCGCGGAAAGAAATCCTTAAAAATCCTTCTAAATCCCGTGATTTGCTTTGAAATATTTCAAAATCTCTTAGAATTCTTTGAAATCCCTTGAAATCCTGTGTGATTCGCAGAAATTGTTCTTTAATTCTGAAAATCCCGTGATTTATTTTGAAGTATTTTGAAACCTCTTGAATTACCTTGGAATTTCTTCGAATCAGTTGTAATCCATGGAAATCGTTTTGTATTCTTACAGTTTCAGAAAAATACTTCGAAATCCTTCGGTATTCCTGGCAATCCTTCCAAATTCCGTGTCTTCTTTTAAAATATTTCGGAATTTTCCAAAATCCCTTACAATATACCATTAATCTACAAGTGTATGCAGCTAATAATCCTTCTCTTGAAGAATTTCGAAGTTATCCAAAATCCCTTGGATTCCTTTAAAATCCTTCGTAATTCACAAAAAGAAATTCTTAAAAATTCTTCGAAATCCCGTCATTTCTTTTGGAATATTTCAAAATCCCTTAAGTTTCCTCAGAACCCTTAAAATCCTCTGTAATTCGCGGAAATCGTTTTAAAAGGCCGAAAATCCGTCAATATCCTTCAAATTTCCTTCGAAATTCCGCATTTTCTCCTAAAGTATTTTGAAACATTTTGGAATCCCTTGAAATTCCTCAAAATCCCTTGTAATACTAGGAAATTGTTCCTCTTCAAATCACAACAAATCCGTCGAAGCCTTTAAAAACCAATTGAAATCACCTGATTTCCTTGAAAATATTTCGAAATCTCTTGAAATCCCTCGAAACCTCTTAAAATCCTTCATCATCCGTGTAAATCGTTTATAAATTGCAAAAATCCCTAAAAATCCATTGAAATCCTTTAAGAACACGTTATTTCATTTAAAATGTTTCGAAATCTCTTAAAACCCATTGGAATCCTTCAAAATCCTTTGTAGTATGCGAAAATTGTTCTCAAATCCTGAAAGTCGGTCGATTTCCTTTAAAATCCTTCAAAATCCCGTCATTTCTATCGCAGTATTTTGAAATCTTTTGAAATCCCTCGAAATTCTTCTTGAAATACCTTTAAATCTTTTTTAATCCGCGGAAATCGTTCTTAAATTCTTAAAATTACTAAAAATTCCTCGAAGTCCTTTAAAATCCTCGAAAATCACGCGCTTTCTTTGGAAGTATTTTGAGATCTCTTGAAATCCCTTGGCGTCCCTCAAAATCCTTTGTGATTCGCAGAAATCGTTCTCAAATCTTGAAAATCCGTCAATATCCTTCAAAATCCTTCGAAATCCCGTGATTTCTTTTGAAGTATTTCAAAACCTCTTGAAATCCCTTTCAACTCCTTGAAATCCTTTGTAATCCTCGAAAATCGTTCTCAAATCCTTAAAATCGCCTAAAATCCATTAGTCCTTTGAAATCCTTTAAAATCACGTGATTTCTTCTGAAATATTTCGGAATTTCTAAAATTCCCTTGGAACCCCTTAAAATCCTTCGTAATCCGTCGAAATCCTTGAAAATCCTTTGAAATCCCGTGACTCCTTCCGAAAGATTTTAAGATCTCTCAAAGTCGCATGGAATCGTCATTTTTGTCAAAATAGGTCATATTTAGTTATTTAAATCTTAGTTTTAATTGATTCGATGCTTTTTATTCAACAGTTTATGTATATTATATTTATAACCAATAATTATCCACAAGCGTACGAAGCTAAAATAGTCCGTTCGCAGTGTGAAGTTGGCTCGCAGAGATGCTTTTTCTTTTTTATTCCTGTTTTTTTTTAAATCTGTTTGTTTCTGTCATAAGACACAGAATGACAGTTTATGTCAGGTTATCGTTTCCATAATAAACGTCATGTTGACATATTCATAATAATAAATTTAAATTCGTAATGGAATTAATTAATTAATAACTAGAAACCAATATTTGGTAATTATTATTTCTTTAATTAACTATTCTTAAAATCTGTTGTACACCTTTCATGAATTCTCGTAAAATCCCCGGGAATCTTTGAAATCCCGTGAGTTCTCTAGGAAATTTTGTAAATTCCTCAAAATTTATTTGAACATTTGAAAATTCCTTGAAATCGTTTTAATTTCGTAGGTATCGCACATAATCTCTGAAATGCCTGTAAAACAATCTGGAATCCCGGGAGATTCCTTGAAATCCTATCAAAACTGTAGAAATCCCTTTAAATTCATTGAGATTCCCTTGAAATCTTTGAAATCCCTTTAAAATTCATTGTAAACTTCAAAAGCCGTGGAAATCTTTCAGAATCTCTTAAAATTCCTTAAAATATTTGAAAATCCATTAAAATCCTCTAAAATCGCGCGATTTTTTATAATGTTTCGAAAACTCTTCGAATCACTTGAAATTCTTTGAATTTTCGTGATTTATTTTGAAATATTTCGAAATCTTTCAAAATTCCTCAAAGACCGTTGTGATCCACGGAGATCGTTCTAAAATCCTGAAAATCCGTTGATATATCTCTTGACATCCTCAAAAATGGTTGAAAACCACGTGATTGAAAAAATTTTGCAATTTCTCAAAATCCCTTGGAACACCTTGAAATCCTTTTTCATCCACGGAAATCGTTTTTGAATCCTTTAAATCCCTGAAAATCCGTTGAAATCCTTCGGAGTCTCTTAGAATCCTCCGAAAAAATTTGAAACCACGTGATTTCTTTCGGAATATTTCGAAATCTTTGAAAATCATTCAGAACCCCCAGAAATTCTTTGCAATCCATGAAAATCGTTCCTCAATTCTCAAAAATCCTATAGATTCTTCGAAATCCTTCGGTATTTCTTGAAATCCTTTGAAATCATGTGATTTCTTCTGAATTATTTCGAAATATTTTCAAATCCATTATATCCTTTGAAATTCCGTGATCTTTTTTTAATATTTCGGAATCTCTCAAAATTCCTCAAAGTCCGTTATGTTCCCCGGAAATGATTCTTTAATCCTACAAAGCCGTCGATATATCTCATGAAATCCTTAAAAATACTTGGAACCCATGTGATCGAAAATATTTTGAATTTTTCTAAAATCCCTTGGAACCACTTAAAACCCTTTTTCATCCGTGAAAATCATCCTTAAGTCCTTCATATCCCTGAAAATCCGTCGGAATCCTTTGTTGTCCATCACAATCCGTTGAAATCCTTTGAAACCACGTGATTTCTTTAAAAATATTCCGAAATCTTTAGAAATCCTTTGCGATCCATGAAAATCGTTCTTAAATTCTTAAAATTCCTAAAGATTCTTCGAAATCCTTCGGTATTTCTGGAAATCCTTTGAAATCCCGTGATTTCTTTTGAAATATTTCGAAATCTCTTCAAATTCCTTAAAATCCTTTGAAATTCCGTGATTTTTTTTGGAATATTTTGAAATCTCTCAGAATTCCTCGAAGTCCGTTGTGATCCGCGGAAATCGTTCTTAAATTTAAAAAGTCCGTCGATATATCTCTTAAAATCCTTGAAAATACTTAGAAACCACGTGATTGGAAATATTTCGAAACCTTTTAAAATCCCTTGGAACCCCTTTAAATCCTTTTTCATCCGTGGAAATAGTTCTCAAATTCTTAAAATTCCTAAAGATTCTTCGAAATCCTTCGGCATTTCTTGAAATCCTTTAAATTAAATTATTTTAAACTGAAATCGTGCAAAATCAAACAAATTTGAATTGAAAGCATTTAAAATAGAATAACTTTATATCAAAACATTGAAAATAGTTTGGATTCATTTTTAAATCTTTTAAAATTGTATCATTTGAAAAAAAATATATTCCATAGTTAAAAAGATAATCAAAAGCAATGCTTAGTTAAATAATTAGTTTTAACCTTAAGTGTCAAAAATTTTATTTTTTAATTCACATTAGTACAATACTGGTAGATTTTGTCATGATAGATCCGTAACCTTCAAAATGATGTTTTAATTTTTTTAAAGAATTTCTATCGTTCGAGTAATTTATTTTTATCGAAAAATTGCAAAATTATGTCATTTTATGAATGAGACAAATTTAAGAAACAATATATTGAAAACAACTGATTTTTCTAATAGATTAAACTATTTTACTGTGTATAAATGCGTCTTGTAAACCGAGAACTCTAGAGAAACGTGTTTTTTCTCCATTTGATTATTAATTCGATATATTACTGACATTCATAAACTTTTGAAATGATTTTTTTTTTGTTTGAACAATTGGTTTTTAGCTGGAAGCTACAAGATTCTGACAATTTCGAAATCGAACAAATTTCCCAATCAATGCATTTATTATAACAATGCTGTAATTGTTTAAATAATCATGAAGTGTGTGCATGTACCTTGAAAGGTGAAAATGTTAGGAAAACGTGGCTTTTTCTCTATTCCATTCATTTCATTATTCAATAGATATGTTACTGATATTTATTCACTTATAAAGAATTAATTGTGCAACAAACTGCGAGCTTGCAAGACGATGGAATATTATATATTGTATGAGTTAATTAAATAAAAATGTTAAAACTTCGATGAAAGTAAACGAAGGTGGATTCCATGTCAATCCATCACAGTAATTTTCGTCAATAATAATAAAATAATAATAGAAAATAAAGAATAATGATAAAATAATCAAATAAAAAAATAATAAATTCTCGTGGGTTAGAAGATTTTTCTCTTTGGTAGTGACAAATAACACCTCCAACTATTTTTGCAATTAAAAAAATTGCCGAGGACATGGGACCCTGAAATTATAGGTAACTTTTTTTCTGGAAAATCCAATACATCCGGTTCTAATTGACCGATTCGAAATTTCCGAAGCCGAAATCATTTGTATTGAAGTATACTTTTGAATGAAATAAAATTACTGAGTATTGAAACCTAAACATCATTCAATTTTACAACTTAAATGTGAACCATTTCCCAATTTAGAGCCTTTAAAATTGCAAAATCTTGAATCTGAAGTGTTGAAATATTGTACAATATCAAATTCATATCTGTGAATATTCAACAATTTGAAATTTATAGTCTTCAATGCGTCACAATAAAAAATTTTCGTCCCTTTTTTCAAAATCAATAGTTTCATATTTAGGGCAATGGAAGGGCAGATTTAAAATGAAACTTTAAAAATTGTAGTCATTGTACACACAAAATGGGAAAGCTTAAGGATGAGCATTTTTTAATTACATATCTTCAAAATTGAAAACTTCAGTTTCAAATCTACAAAACTATAATACTTTTTGTCTTGAATTTGCGGTGCAATATCAAAATTGAAACAATCGAAATGAAACATTCAAAATTACTAATTTAATATTGATACTTATTTGTAATTTAAGTATTTCACTACATATAATAACTTCAAATTAAAATCATGCGCAACTGAGAAATTTCGAAAAAGCGTTAAAAACTGAATATTTTTTTATATAGGTTGCTAAATTGGAAAACTTCTTAATTAATCTGTAAGCAAAAGAATTGTCTTAGAAATAGAACCACGCAAGAACTAGGAATTCAAAATTCAATTATTTTTTGTTTGATAATGTTCTTAACCAAAAATTTCAAACTGAATGCCTCTCAAATAGTTTTTTCCCAAGTGATTAAATTGTACATTTTAAAATTGGAGTCACAGGAATATTGTTTTATATTTTTATATTATTAATGGGCATTGGATCATTTCCCACGCGCTGTAGCGCGCATATAATCTTTTTATTTTGTTTTTCTTTAATTTTTAAATTCAAATTGTGTTGATACACTGCTCTATCATTTTTGGAGAATGGAGAAAAAAATCTACCCCGACCTGGGCGCGAACCATGAGCTCTGTCTTCTCGTGAGTCAGCGCGTTAACCAATTACGCCACCGAGGCCTTAGTAGATTGTTTCTCCTATTTCCGCAGGGCGATGCGGATCTGCATCTTCTTACTCTGTGAAATTTTTCAGTATGAAGGAATTCACCGAATCTGAATATAATTAAAGATATTAATGATATTTTGTGTCGACCAGGGTAAATAAATAATTTTTGTTGTGATATTTTGCTGATTTTTTTCGGTTTTCCAAAAAAATAGACCACTAAATCTACACAATTTAGCATAAAAAATTAATTAACGTAAGCCGGGGCTAAGCGGCGTATACGGAGGAGAGGGGCTCATACGGGGGAAACGGCGCACCATTGATTCTGCATTTATGAGCGCTATATTTGCTTCTTCTAGATAAAAAATATAAGGACTTGCAACTAAAATTTGTGATATTATGTTGATTCGTTCTCGTTTTTCCAACTATGATAGACTAGTAAATCAACACAATTTAACATAAAAAACTAATTACCGTAAGCTGAGGCTAAGCGGCGTATACGGGGGAAAGCGGCGCATACGGGGGAAAACGGCGAATACGGGGGGAAACGGCGCACCATTGATTTTGCATTTATGAATATTATATTTGCTTCTTCTAGGTAAAAAATATAAAGGCTTGCAACAAAAAGTAGTAAAACTTGAATTGAAAAACGCAGAAGAAGCACTAGTGCGTTTGAAATACAGAACTAAGGGTGCGCCGCTTTCCCCACAAATGCTCCGCTTAGCCCCAGCTTACGGTGATTACCCTGGTCAGCATAAAATAACATCAATATTTAAGATTTATTATTTAATGTTAGGGAGCGTCCACTAATTACGTAAGGCTTTTTTTGTGGGAAGGGAGGAGGGGAAATGCTTTGGAATTTTCTGAAATCTCTTCAAATCCTTTGAAATCCTGTGAAATCTTTTAAAATATTATGAAATTCCTTCAGGTCTAATTAAAATCCCCTGATATCCTTTAAAATTCGTGCGACTACTTCGGTATCTCTTAAAACACTTCAAAATCATTTGGAGTCCCGTGAAATTCTTTTTTGAGATTTTCCAAGATCTGTTAAAACACCTTGGCATCCCTCAAAAGTGTCTGTAATCCATGAAAATCTTGCTTAAATTCTCAAAAATCTCTGAAAGTCCATCGAAATCTTATGGTATATTTTGAAATCCTTTTCTAATTCTTTAATATCCCGCGACTATTTTTAAAAAAGTTTCAATATCTCTCAAAATCCCTTGGAATTTCTTAAAAGCCTTTGTAATCCATGAAAATCGTTCTTAATTTCTTAAAAATCTCTAAAAATCCATCGAAATCTTTTGGTAATTATGAAATTTTTTTCAAATTCTTTGAAATCCCGCGACTATTCTTAAAAAAATTTCAAGATCTCTTAAAATCCCTTGGAATTTCTTAAAAGCCTTTGTAATCCATGGAAATCTTTCTCGAATTCTTAAAAATCTCTAAAAATCCATTTAAATCTTTTGGTATATTTTGAAATCCTTTTTAAATTCTTTGGAATCCCGTGCCTATTTTTAGAAAATTTTCAAGATCTCTGAAAATCCCTTGGAATCTCTTAAAAGCCTTTGTAATCCATAGAAATTTTTCTTAAATCCTTAAAAATCTCTAAAAATCCGTCAAAATCCTTTGGTATCTTTTGAAATCCTTTAAAGTCATTTGAAATTCAGTGACGTCTTTCAAATTATTTCGAAGTCTCTCAAAATATTTTGAAATCCTCAAAATACTTTTCAATTACTTAATTAACAGACATTCTCTCATGAAACACGAAAATAAAAGTTATTCAACAGGGAAAATTTACTGCTCGTGTTGAAATGTTCAAAATTTTGATTTCTAATAATATTTCTAATCCAAATTGAACTCCTCAAAATCAAATATTGATTTGAATATGTGTATGGCATTCATACTTTTTTTAAATGTAATTTTATTGTTAACATAAATAGCAAATAATTTTTTTAATGCGAAAATTAAAAGAGCTCAGAGCTTGAACTTCGAAATTTATGATTGTTGAAGATATTCTCAAATTAATCTAAATTAATAATTCATAGATAATCTTATAGATAAAATGCATAGCATTTTCATAAATAATGTTTTAGAAAATACTGATAAAATCGAAAACTTAATGCATAAAAAGATGTATTATTAAATAATATATTTTTGAAGAATTTCTTTAAATTCACGTGTGATACTTAAATTGTTTCGATTTTATAGAATAATTAAGTCTCTGTAAAATTTGTATTAATTATAAAATACGTCCTTGTGGAAAGACATCGACAACGATTGGAAATCAAATTCTTAGAAATGTGTGTTTGCAAACTTCCTCGGAAATTGGCTACTCCGCAAGGCCCTTTTGTTGCTCGGATCCTGAAAGTCACAGAAAGGTCGATTTTGACCAAAATCTCAAATATTTCGTCAGTTCTGATATAGTTTTGATCAGATCAAGACTGGCTGTGAATTTACAAAGTCTTTCAAGTGAACATATCGTTGGGAATATTTTTTTATATCGAGTGAACTCCAATCATTGTGAGAAACCGTGCTAGTGTTAGAGGGTAAGTACAATTTTGGTTTCGAAATCATTTTCTATCAAATCCAAGCTAAAGTTCAACTAACTAAAAGTGGTTTCCTTAGCTTGGTATATTTTTCGAAAACAAAAAATTTCAGTATTTTTACACTTCAACTCAAGCTAACTTAGCCGAATTTCAGAATTTTTGATTTTATTAATATAAAATCACGTGCTTAAGTCTTCTTAAACTATTTGAGAAAGGAGAACGTTGACGTTTTCATCAAAAAAAAAGTTATTAATTTTTTTCGAAACTTTGCAAAAATAATGATTCTGACCTTCAAGCGTTTTGTTAATGGAGCGAATTCTAAATAACGGGAAACTTCCAGTGGAAAAGTTGTTGACTAAGATTCATAGAAGTTTTCTGAAAAGGTTTAGCTCAATCGAATTAATGGTTGAAAAATTATGAGTTTTTTTAATTGCAAGCGGCAATCTTGACGCTGCCCTATGCACGTGCCTCCTCGTCTACGAACTTGTTGCAGCGGACGATACGAAGGTAAAGTCGGATACCAAAATAATGCTTAGGATATCATCAGTAAAATAATTTATTTATTAGAAATTTTGAACAATAAAGAATTAAAATAATAATCTATCAAGAACTTCTTTCAATTATTTTCGTCACTCTCTTAATTTCTCAAATTAATAGGGTATTATTAAGTAAGCCTCTCTCAAAAATAATAATTTTGCGGCTACTCTGGAGAATAATCCATTCAGTAGTTCTTTGCTTTATTTATAGTATATTTTACAAGTAAAAAACAAACGGATGTTATTACTTGTATTGGTATCCGACTCGACCTTCATTTCGTCCGCTGCAAGACGGTCATATTCGAGGAGGCACATGCATAGGGCGGCGTCAAGATTGCCGCCTGCAATTTGAAATATTCATAATGTTAAACGTTAATCCAATTGGGCCGAAAGTTTTCAGAAAATTTCTTTAAACGTGAATTGACAACTTTCTTTCTGGAGGTTTACCCTTGCTTGAAATTCGCTCGATAAATGAAGCGCTTAAAGGTTGAAATTCATCATTTTTGTAGTCTCAAAAAAAATTAGGAACTTTATTGTAATTTCTTATTTTTTACTTTTCAGTAATTGTCACTTACTTTTCAACGAGTCATAACATGCAAACGCACTTGCAGCCAAAACCAATCGATCAAATTTAAAGAAACTTTGCATAGATATAATAAATGAGGTATACTAATTTCGTGATGGACTAAAATTTTATTCCAATGCTGGCAGAAAAATTTATTACTGTTTGTGGATTTGTTACTATTGCAAAATAATTAATGAGAGCCCACCAAAAACACTACGTGTGAAGAAATTCCGCCAAGTACATGACTATTATTATTTTACTTATTAATCTTAAAGGTGATCAAAGTTATGAAATCAAGAAATGAAGCCAAGTCCAAATAGTAAAGAAATTATTAATAGAAGTGTTATTCAATGAAATGAATTAGTTCAATGAATTAGTTTATTAACCAAAGTTTTTGATAACAAAAAGAAATTGATAGTTCAGAGGAATCAAAAAACATTTGGCGAGCCTGTAGTGTTATATTTATTATTCTTATCATTATTATCATTATTGTTGTTGTTATATTGGCACACTTATGTTTATTATCTAATGACAATAGTAGGCCCGCCAAATTTTTATTTTTATTCCTCTAAACTGTCAATTTATTTTTGTGATCAAACAAAAAAATTGGGTAATAAAATAATTCATTGAACTAATTCCATTAATTGAAAAACTTTTCTATTTATAAATTTTCTTCTATTTGTACTTGGCTTCATTTTTTGATTTCACAAATTTGATTACCTTTAAAGTAAATACATAAAACATTGATAGTCATGTACGTGGTGGAGTTTTTTCACACGCAGTGTTTTTGGTAGGATTTATATGATAATAAATTTTGTTTTAATTTAATTTATATTTTGCGAAAGTGCTCTCAATAACAAAAGTAGGTCTTCCTTACATATAAATTCTTTTGAATAAATTGAGTTACATTATCTATTAATTGCTGTAAATGGATTAAGGAAAAATGGCCAACTCATGATCTTCAAAAGAAAATTATTTTTATGTAAACTTTTTAATAATTTCAGTGCCAATAAAAAAACAATTACAAATCAGAAATTTAATTCGCTTCAAGGAATTATTTTTAAAAGTGAAAAGTTTATTAATGTTTCTAATATTCTAGGAGAAATGCGTGTGAAATCTTTCCCAAGAAGGGTAAATCCAAACAGTCGGAAAAGCTGCTTCTTAAAAAATGGTGAAAAGTGCTTGGAAATCTTAAATGGGAGGAACGAGAGTTTCCTTGATCTCAAGAATCCATGTGGATTGGACTTATCTACCAAGAAAAAGGTACTGTTTTTACGATCAAGTTGCACGTTACAATTAAGGAAAGTAAGACGTAAAGTGTGTACTCTGCTTTTTCCTTGCAAAAACAATACACTCTGTTTCACTTAAAATGAATCGCTGATTTGCTACCCAGTGAAGATTTTAACAGGAATATGAATTTAACTACGAAATTCCTATAAATTAAAAGAAAAAATAAATTATGACGTAAAGTTAATAGATATCGAAATTTGTCCAAAATAAGGAAGAACAAAAGTATTAAAATGACTAAATTATTTAACTTCCTTTTGAGAATCTGTAGCTAAATTTTTATTTTGCTTGCTTTTGCTTTGTTTAATTCTAATTTCATTATGCTAATAATGACCAGGCTCGGCTCTCTCGTTGCGAAGAACCGCCGCATGGGGGGGGGGAAGTGGTGGGAGAGCGCGCGCAAGCATTTGAATGTCAGTGACTGTGATTAACGGACAGCACTGAGTGCGCGCGCATGTTCGCTTGCTCGGTTCAGGGGCTCTCCGCAACGAGGGAGCGAAGCCTAGGCTCGGTGCGCAACTTCAGACTGGGCTCGTCCGCTCTCTGCTGATCAAATTTTCTTTATGAAACGAATCATGGGACAAGCCTAAAGCTCTGTCAACTAAGTTTTCAATTATACTGGAACATCTATTCAAGTGCTCCCCATTTACGCCTTCTGCGAATGTCAGCCGGCTCGCATTTATCGATGAGGGGTCCAAGGAGTCAAGAGAGAGCCGCGTGAGCTCAGCGGAGTTACTCAGTTCTCCCTGACTGTTTACATCGTAGAAATTTTTGGAAAAACTTCATGGTCATAGAAAGCCATACCCGAGACTCTGTCTAAATCGAGGTTCCAATTTTGTTTTGAGTGAGATTCCAATTTTGTTATGAATTGGATGAGCCGAAAATAAATTTAAAATTCTACCTAAATATGCACTTCTCCTATACTAATTAGTAATAATATTATTATCCAGACGTTCAATTAATTCTATGTCTAGAAAACTGATTTTATTATTCCTTTCTATTCCATACGTAAATTGAAGTTTTGGATGAAAACTGTTAACGGCATAAATAAATTTTTGTAACTTTGCTAGAGGAATACATGAAAATGTGTCATCTATATAACGAAAGTGAGAGAACAAATCAAAATCTAATTTTTTAAATGCAAAATTTTCAAAATCTTCCAGGACGATTTCAGAAGAAATTGGAGAAATAACTGAGCCTATGGGAGTACCGAAATTTTCCTTATGAAATTTTCCATTAAATTTGAAATAAGTTAGTTCATAATGAAATCTATCACTTTTTAAAAGTTTTTTTAATTTAATGAAATACGTATTTTAATATCATTTCATCTATATAAAATTTCTTTTTTAACAAATTCCAGAGGTATACTCGGAAACATTGCAACAACGTCCAAAGAAATCATTACATAGTCATCCGAAACTATTTTTTGAGTTATAATTTTTTTACATTCCCAAATATTTTTTATATTATATTTTGAAGTTGTTGGGGATTCTTCAAGTATAAAATTGAAATTTTGTTCTAAAAATATATTTGAAGTGATAATACTTGAAATAACAAATCTCAAAGGATAGTTTTCCTTATGAATCATTCTCCAACCATAAGATCTTGCGTGAACCTAATCTTTAGCGTTAATGTCCGTCCAATTGCTATCCTTTCCCATAAGCCCTTTTTCTTCGAATTTTCGAGCATTTTAAAAGTTTCATTTTTAATTTTTTTAACGGATTTTCATCTAATATATCAGAACTTTCATTATCAGAAAGTAATTCCTCCATGTCTCTAATATATTCTGACTTTTTCATACAAACAGTAATATTACCCTCATCAGCTGAAATTGGCAAGGAAGATTTGAAAAATTTTGCATTTCAAAAATTACATTTTGATTTGCTCTTTTATTTTCGGTATGTCATATACTTCTCTTCTTCCATATCTCAGTCAAATTTTGAAAACTATTGAATCGATGCTGAAAAGTTTTGAAACTTTGAAAGAAAAAAAAGAAAATGAAAGAAAAAAAAAGAAAAAAGGAAGAGGACTTGGAGATTGTCTTCTCTTTCTATTTCTTCCTCCATTTTTTTATTCTTTTTTTTAATAGAGACACTTGAGGGTGTATGGTCCAGATTTAATCGTTGGACTCTTGGTTTTCTTTCAATTTTCAGGAATTTCGTAGTTCAATTTGAATGTTGGACGTTAAAGAGGAATTCAAATTATGATTCGAGTTTCTCAAATTTGAAGAACATGAATGCAAAGTTTCACAAAGAGCATAATTTTTTTTTAAGTGTGTTTAAATGATTTTAATTATAATGCCTTCTGATTCTCTATGTTGAGGATGTTGTCATCTCAATAATTAAACAATTCAAGGATAAGTTAACAAGTTAATAAATGATTAATTTGAACTGCAAAGGCATTCCAAATTAACGATTTTAAATTTTGAGTTTCAATAATTCTATTTTTTAACGGATAGTGTATAATAATTGGTCTTAAAATATTTGAAATTCTCTTTAAATTCATTGAAATCGTTAATAATCCTTTGATATCTCGTGGAAACTTTAAAAATTTTTCGAAACTTCTTCAAATTCCTTGGAATTCCTTAAAAATTTTCGACATTCCGTGAAATTTTCTGAAATCCTTGGAATCGAATGAAATATTTAAAATCCCATGAAAATCCTTCAGAATTCCTGAAAATCTATTAAATTTGTTAAAATCTTTGAAATTCCATGAAATATCTCTGAAGTCCATTTAAAATTTATTAAAAACTTTTAAATCTATCGGAATCTTTTCTAACATCTTGAAATTCCTTGAAATATTGAAAACCATTGAAATCCTTTGAAATCCATGGAAATCGCACGAAATCTGCTGAAATGCCTTTGAAACGATTGAGTTCCCTGGAAATACTTTGAAATCCTATAGAAGCTGTGGATGTGCCTTTGAATTTTTGATATTTCGTGGAATATTTTTAAATTCTTGAAATCTTCAAAATCCCGCAAAAATCTTCACAAATCGCTTAAAATCCTTAAAATTCCGCTAAATATTTCGAATTATTATGAGATCCCTCAAAATCTTCTAAATCTCTTCGAAATTGATTAGAATAATTAATAATCCTTTGAAATCTCGTGACTTCTTTTGAAATATTTTGAAATTCCATCAAATTTCTTAAAAATCTCCGACATTCCGTGAAATCATTCAGAATCCTTGGAGTCGCATGAAAAATCCAGAATCCCATGAAAATCCTCCAGAATTCCTGAAAATCTATAAAAATCTGTTGAAATCCTTAAAATTCCATGAAATATCTTTGAAATCCATTTAAAATTTATTGAATACTTCAAAATCTGTCGGAATCTTTCCGAACATCTTTAAATTCTTCAAAATATTGAAATCCCTTCAAATCCTTGGAAGTCCATGGGCATCGCACAAAATCTTTTGAAATCCCCTTAAAACCATGGAGTTTCCTGAATATTCCTTGAAATCCTATAGAAAGTGTAGATATCCCTTCAAATTCTTTAAGATTTCGTAAAATATTTTGAAATCTTTAAAATCTGTAAAGTCCCGTAAAAATCTCTGCAAATCGGTTAAGACCATCAAAATTCCGTGAAGTATTTCAAAGTATTATGAGATCCCTTGAAATCTTTGAATTCCCTCTAAAAGTCATTAAAATTATTAATTATCCTCGAAATCTCAGGATTCCTTTTGATATATGTCAAACTTTCTTCAAATTCCTTTGAATCCCTTAAAAAATCTTCGAAATTTTGTGAAATCTTTCAAAATCCTTGGAATCGCATGAAATATTCAAAGTCCCATTAAAATTCTTCAGAATTCCCAAAAACCTATATACTATCTCTTGTATCTCTTGTAATCCTTTGAAATATTTTGAAATCCCATGACGTTTCTTGAAATATTTCGAATCTTTCAAGATTCCTTAGAATTCCTTGAAAGCCTTTGTAATCCATGTAAGTCATTCTTAAATTCTTGAAAATCCCAGAAAATCCGTCGAATTCCTTCGATATCACATAAAACCTTCTGAGATACTATGTAATTCATGGAAATCGATTTGTTTTTAAATCCTTTGAAACCCTGTGATTTCTTTTGAAATATTTCTAAATCTCTGAGATTCCCCCAGAATTCCTTAAAATACTTTGCAATCCGCGAAAATCGTTCTTAAATCCTTGAAATCACTGAAAATCGGTCGAAGTCCTTCAAAATCCTTTGAAATCGCGTGATTTTTTAAAAAATATTTTTAAATCTCTTGAAATACCTGAGAGCCCTTTAAAATCTTTTCTAATAAGCGGAAATCGTACTTTAACAATCAAAATCCCTAATATCGAATCCCTAAAGTTGAAGTCCTTTGAAATCCTTTGAAAACGCGTGATTTCTTTTGAAATATTTTGAAATCTGTAATCCTGTAAATCTGTAATCCTGAAATCCTTTGTAATCTGCGGAAATCGTTCTCAAATACCTACAATCACTAAAAATCCATCTAAATCCTTGGATATCTTTCGAAATCCTTAGAAGTCTTTTGAGATACCGTGATTTCTTTTGAAATAATTCGAAATCTTCAAAAATCCTTTGGAACCTCTTGAAATCCTTTGTAATCCATGAAAATCGTTCTTGAATTCTTACGATTTCTAAAAGTCCTGCGAAATCCTTCGGTATTCCTTGCCATCCTTTGAAATCGCGTGATTTCTTTTGAAATGTTCTAAAATCTCTCAAAATCCTTCGGAGTCATTCAAAATCTTTTGTAGTCTGTCGAAATCCTTCAAGATACCTTGAAATTCCATGGCTTCTTTTGAAGTATTTTAGGATCTCCTAAAATTCCTTGGAGTCTCTTAAAATTTTTTGTAATCTGCGAAAATCGTTCTTAAATCTCTGAAATGCCTAAAAATCCGTCGAAAACCTTCTGTATCTCTCAAAATCCTTCAAAATCCTTTGAAATCCGATGACATTTTTTGAAATATTTCAATGTCTATTAAAAGTCCTTGGAATTCCTTGAAAGACTTTGTAATCCATGTAAATCTCTCTCAAATTCTTCAAAATCCCTCAAATTTCGTCGAAATCCTTCAGTATCTCTTGAAATCCTTTAAAAAATTTTTAAGTCAGGTGATTTTTCCGTAATATTTTGAAATCTCCTGAAATCCCTTGGAATTCCTTCAAATCCTTTGTAATCTGCGGAAACAGTTTTTAAATCCTTAAAATCCCCATGAGGGAAGGGGGGTAAACAATCTTGCGAATCCTTACAATGAGGGGAGGGGGTTGTGAAATTTGAAAAATCATCCGTACCTAACTAATGGACGTTCCCTTGTCACTTTGAAATTAAATAAGTGTTTTAAAATTAATTTCAGGTTTCAAATTCTGAATCGTATGCTCCACAAACAGGACTAGAAAAAAAGGACTGTCTTTTATTTTCTCCAAAGGAATTAAATCTGAGTAACAACAAAAACTCTCAAATTGTGAGCAATAGCAGAGAAACTTCATTCCAAGTTCTACAACAAGACAAGTTTAAGGACACATTTTTATACCAGATCATGACAGATCCACAGTTTATCGAAAATATTCAGAAGATCAAAAGGAGGAAGAAACTTTCCTGTCAATTTTGCAAGAAGGAATTTGAAGCAGAGACTGATCTGAAGGATCATTTAAATGTACGATTTGACGAATCAAAAAGGGTATAACAAAAAGTAAAATATTTAAACTCATTTATAATAGCATATTGCATAACTAGGGAGAGATCTTTCCATTTCTACAGCGAGGAAAAAATAATCCCGAGCTGTAGAAATTCGGAAAAATCTTCCTCAGTCATACACGACACTTTTTTAAAAACTCCTTATGATTTGGGCACGTTTCGCAACTGTGAGTCGGTTTCACAATCCCGTCAGTTTTCTACTCCCTGGGGAGTAGAAAGTACTTTCTATTCACATGGCTCAAGAAGCTAGTTCGTGCTTCCGCTTCACGGGCACGAAAATGGGCCAAAATCATGGGAGTATTATAAGCAATCATCAAGTAAGAATGATTTTTCAACTACAATTTTAATGCACTTTTACAACTCATTTTTTAAATAGGTCGCTTGCTGTGCATGTGGGAAAACGTTCGCCCAAAAACGCTACTTGCGTTATCACCAGAGGTGTCATTCTGATAGGAGCAAATTTGTGTGTGACATTTGCCTGAAAAAATATTCAAGACTGGATAATTTGACTCGTCACAACATTTTCCACACAAACCCAAACAAGTTTCCTTGTACGATGTGTGACCGCGCCTTCGCAAGAAAGGATTTGCTCAACAAGCATCAAAAGTCCCACGAGAACAAGTACAAATGGTACTGCAACGAGTGTCGGAAGTACTTCAAAGGTCCTGTCACTCTAGACAATCATATGAAAATTGTCCACCCATCTGAGACAAACTATCATGAATCAGGGTACAATATGCTCAACTACAGGCCAGGTGTTCTTCCAGTCAGTGATAAATAATTAATTAATTAAATATTTATGTATTTTTTGGGAATTCATGTTTTTTCTATTTGCTGTGCAAATAAGTATAATATGACGCAGCAAAGAATTTTATTCTTGTAAAACAAGAGTCAGAAGTATTTTACAAAATATTAATTGAGGACGGGATTACTCTACAATTCCATTGTATACCGAGTAAAAAAAAAAGTCGAATTGAGATCCCATTAGGATCCCGCATAAAGTCCCGCTGCAGTACTAGGTATGAGGTAAATCAGTACTTAAGTACCAAGTTTTCTTGAACATTTTCAAAAGTTCAACTAGAGACAAGAGCACTAGAAAAGTTCCATCCTATTTTTTTTTTAATTTTTACAAGCGCTGTTGGGATATACTTCCAAAAAAGTACTGCTGAAATAGGGCAAGAGAAACCCTACTTGATTTTTGTTTTTGGTTTGAAGCAGGACTTTTTTAGGACTTAAGTACCAAGAAAGTTCAAAATACGTGCCGTTTTACCTTGAATTTTCAAGGATACAAGTATCGGAGGAGTCCCACTTAATTTTTTTGTTGAAAATTTTACAAAGCCTAAATAATTTATAGAAGAAAAGTGCTAGAAACGTTTTATTACATTTTTTGAAGAATTTTCACAAGTGCTGATGGGATTTATGTCCAAAAAAGTATTACTGAAATAGGACAAAGGTACAAAAACAATTCAAAACATGTCTCGTTTCCCATAAATTATTCAGGAATTTTATATCATTAAAAAAAAATTAGCGGGACGTTTCCAGCAGAACCTTCTTCTTTTTAGACTAAAGTACCAAAGAAGTGCAAAACATGTCCCACTTCTCATAAATTATTCAGGACTCTTGTATCATTTTCAAAAAAAATTGAGTGGGACTTTTTGGACAGGACTTTCTTAGGAATAAAGTACAGGAGAAATCACACTCAATTTTTGTTTTTTCTTTTAAGCAGGATTTTTTCAATACTAAAGTTCCAAAGAAGTCCAAAACATGCCCCGCTTACCAAAATTTATTCAGGACTTTTGTATCACTTGGGAAAATCAAATAAAATAAGTGGTACGTTTCCGGCAGAATCTTCTTGGGAATAAAGTACAGGAGAAATCCCACTTAATTTTCGTTTCTCGTTTCAAGAAGGACTTTTTTAGGACTCAAGTACCAAAAAACTTCAAAATATGTGCCGATTCACCTTGAATTTTTTATGACACAAGTACCGGAAAAGTCCCACTTAATTTTTTTGTTGACATTTTCACAAGTTCTAAATAATTTGTGGGAAAAAACACTAAAAACGTTCCATTTTATTTTCTTTAAAAATTTTCACGAGTGCTGATGGGATTTACGTCCCAAAAAGGTACTGCTGGAATAGAACTAATGTACCGGAAAAGTTCAGAACATGTCTCGTTTTCCATAAATTATTTAGGAATTTGTATCACTTGAAAAAAATTAAGTGGGAATTTTCCGACAGGATGTTTTCAGGAATGAAGTACAGGAGAAATCTCATTCAATTCTTGTTTTTTGTTTTCAGTAGGAATTTTTTAGATTAAAGTACCAAAAAAGTTCATATATGTCCCGTTTTACCTTGAGTTTCTTAGAATACAAGTACCGGGAAAGTCTCACTCAATTTTTTTGTTTAAAATTTTACTAGTCCCAAATAATTTATGGGACAAAAGCACCAGAAACGTTTTTATTTTATTTTATTTTTCAGAAATTTTCACAAGTCCTGATGGCAGTTACGTCTTAAGAAAAGTACTGGTGAAACAGGACTCAAGTACCGAAGCAGTTCAATATATGTCTCGTTTTACCAGGACTTTTTCTAGGAATAAAGTACTGGAATAGTCCCACCTAATGTTTTCTGTCAGTTTTTAAAGTCCTAAAAAATTTATGGGAAACGGGACAAATTTTGAACTTTTTTGTTAGTTTAGACCAATATCAGCAGTACTTTCTTGGGACCTAAGTCCCATCAGTACTTGTACAAATTTAGAGAAAAACACAATGGAACTTTTTAGTACTTTTGTCACAAAAATTATTGAGGACTTGTAAAATTTCCAACCAATAAGTTAAGTGGGACTTTTGCGGCAGTTTAGTCCTACAAAAGTCTTTCTGAAAACAAAAACATAAATTAAGTGGAATTTTCCGATTATTTTGTCCTAAAAGAGTCCTGGTGAAACAGGACATATCATGAAATTTTTTGGTGCTTTAGTCCCATTTCGATAGTTATTTTTCGGATAAACTTTTTGGTACTTTAGTCCTGCTTCGTTAGTTCTTTTTTGGGACATAAATCTCATCAGCACTTGTAAAAATGTCGAAAAAAACTAGAGTGGAACTTTTCTAGTATTTTTGTCCCATGAATTATTTAGGACTTGTAAAATTAAAAAAAAAATTAGAAGAGACTTTTTTGGAAATATAATCCTCAAAAAATCCTGTTGAAAAAAATACATAAGCGGAACTTTTCCGGTACTTTTTTCTTAAAAAATTCCTGGTGAACAGAACATATTTTAAATTTTTTCGATACTTTAGTCCTATTTCAGCAGTATTTTTATGGGACTTTATTATTATTATGCGGAATTCCAATGGGACTTTTTTCACTCTACTTTACCTTTTTCAGTGATAATCGAAATAGATGTATGTGGATTCATAAATTAACTTAATGTCTGAAAAAGACTAAAAAATTTGTTCGGATTTTTATATGCAAAATTTAAAATGAAGGTTAGCTAATAATCTAATTTGTATTAATTTTTCTAAATTGTATTTTCTGTACTAATAAAAGTCTGAAATTAAATCAGGATTGGTTTTCTATATTATATAATATTATCAAAATTATTCTTTCGTTCTGCAGGACCTCTTATATACTCATTAAAAAAATTATTATTTTAAGCAGTCATAATATTATTTTTATTTCTTTGTAAAACTGAAATGTTTGAAAATTATTTCGATGAAATATTCAGGCATAGTTGATAATGAAAGAAAAATATAGTTTTGGGATTATTATTCCTTGAAATTCGCGTCGTAAAGAAATAGATAAACTAGTTAAGAAAATATTGACGTAAAGACACTAGATACCTTGATTTAATGAAAAATAACCTTAAGCGCATAAAATTTCTTTTGCGTATTTTAAAATTATATTTTTACACATGCTGTAAAACCTATAGCTTGTCTTTCAATTTCAGTCTATAATTTTTGAATAGATGCATCTTTCACCTAGAGATTTGTATGAAAATTTTGGAGAAGAAACTCTTCTACCTAGAATATTATTTGATAGAAAAAAACATGAGGTCTGTATCTCAAACTTGATTCACAAAAAAAAATAGTAAATTCATGTTTTCACAATAAATGAAATTCAGCAAAGCTCCAATGACATTTGGTTTAAAACAATTAACATATAACATGCACGATAAATAAAATTGGTGATTTTCAAACTTCACTTTTTATTTTTTTGGGGTTTGAAAAACAGGTCCTGTGTAAAAAATACGAATTTCGCACGTCTTGTGAATTTCATTCCAAAATTTAAAAGTTTGACCATAGCCATTAGACAGAATACTTCCTTTTTTGTATCCTATAAGCAGCAATTTCATGATAAAGTTGATGTTTGAAGGTTACAATTGTGTGCTTTGTCAAATATTTTAGAAAATGAATAATTTCCGAATAGATGAATGAGGAAAGAGAAATTATACTTCCCTTAGTTTCGACCTTTTATTCATTCATGTGAACCGTTAAATCGCTTCAATGGTCATTCAGAATAAGAGAAAAGAATCCGCATCAATTTGGATAAACAGTATATATTCATGTTAATATGACGACGTTTCGGTCCTGAATAGACCTTTTCCAGCCTTTGATAAAAAACAGTCTCATAATAGAGATGTCAGAGATAAAGAATCAAAAAATATAAAACTTCAAAAAAAATCAGTAAAATCTTCAATACAGCAGTTGTGTGAAAAAATACTTACAAACTAGATAAGAGTTGGTTATACATAAATGACATTGATGTCCAATTGCCGCAAAATTCGAATCTTAACTTCATTCAATGTCGGAAAAAACATGGTCAAAGTAGTTGTAATTAACTATCCAAATAAACTCCCCAACTAGTCTGAAAATGTTTTCATTATGCAAATAAAACTGTGACTTAATATTGAAAAATTCGAGGTATGTGAAATAAATGAGATTATGTCGAAAATTAGTTATAAATTCAATTTAGGAATAACTTACCAATTCAAAAATATTGCATTAAACAATTCCGTGAACATCCTTTTTGGCAATGTGAGTTAAAAACAGAAGTATATATTTATCATTCACATTTTTGGAATTTGATTAGAACGTTTAAATACAAACAAAACAAATAATAAAATTGAATCAAATAATGCAAGTCATTTCCAAAAGTAACAGTTCTAAAAGATACTGAATCTAATTGAGTGTCTTCGAAGCGATCAATTCATACATTATGACGCCAAATAACTTTGAATTCAAGAATCATTACCTCATTTCCAATAATAGTTTAATGAAATTTAGAAAACAAATTGTCAAACAATTTTATTAATTTAAACTAGAATATTATTATTTGAAGGAAGCCAGGAATTTTCATACATAGAATTCACACAATTTTTTTCCTTCATGCTGTAAAAAGATTCTAAGGTTAGACTGGGTAACCATTGTTAAATAAGATGGGAGTTAGAAATTTTTAATCATTTCCGCTGAATTCTAAAGGGGATAATTTTATAGAGCCATCAGTCAAACCAAATATCATGCCGTTTTTGTGTGACCAAGAATGTTCAGAATTATAATTTAAATATATACCAGACCAAGTAGGTTTTTGATACCAGTTAGTAAGTAAATTACCATTTGAAGACCTGATGACAAAAACATCCAAGAAATTTAAAGTTTTTTTCGAATTCTATATTGAATTGAAGTTTAGGGCGAAAAGAATTAAACGTTTGTAATGTCTGGTTCACAAATTGTTTAGGAATTATTAAAAAGATATCATCCACATAAAGTCTATGAATAATGACCTTAAACGGAAATTCTTTAAACATTTTGTTTCAAGTTGTTTCATTACTAAGTTAGATACTACTGGTGATAAGGAATAACCCATCGCTACACCATCAATTTGTTTATAAGTCGTATTATTATATTTGAAATGAGTAGATCTGAGAAAAAATTCTACGGCACTCTTGGATTCATCTCTGGGGATCAAAGTGCATGGTGCAATATTATCTCATTGTTGATGAATGTACTCAAAGACTAATTCAATTGTCCGACTGCAGAAAGGTAGAGGGGATAAGCAAAACGATCGAGGCGTTTATGGTGGTGAAATGTTACAAGGCGTCGTATAGAAACGTAGCATAGTCTGCTAGACTGTTTTAAACATTGAATATTATTGTTTATTTT
>JAUMHM010000088.1:10403257-10419284 GCA_032362435.1 Melikaiella ostensackeni
TCCCTCATTCTGAATGTCCATTGAAGCCATTTTACGGTTCACAGGGTAACCGAAAACTTAACACTATTAAGGTTGTTTGAAAAAAATTAATCAAAAAGAGAAGGGAAATGTATCAGTGGCTTTCTTTTCTTCGACACTTTGTATTTTTTTTTACTGACTTCACACTCCCGACTAAGAGTTTCAATACACTGATATTTTTCGAAATTTTGAAGTGGGTCTCATATCGTTAATACAATTTCAAAACATTTTTAAAAACATATTGTCTTGAAACGTATACAAATCTGCATTGAATGACCCATATTCAAATTGTTTCAGATCACTCTTTAGTTAAATATTATAATAATAAAAAACAGGGTTTTTCGCAAAGTTTTTAAATTACCTATATCTCCAAAATTAATCAACATTTTTTAAGTTTCTAGGGCTCACTTCAAATGATGCATTCTGCACTATTTACTGAAATCATCTACACATTTGATGATGTACTTTTCCAAGTTTTTCCTGGGGTTAAACTTTACGCAAAAACACCTAAAAATTTTGAAGAGCGGTTGATGTTTTAATGAGTTCTAATGAAATTTAATAAATCGATATTCTACAATTTTTCTAACATCTACCATCAAATCACTAAGCTTTTAAATTTCAAGAATAATTTTGAATATTAAAACCCATCACTGAGGTTTCTATGTTATTTTTCGTCAAGTTCAAACCTTTGTTGAATGATGCTGGAGATATTGGTAATTTAAAAAGTTGGCGGAAAACTTCGATTCTCATAGATATTTCGGTATTTCCTCCTAGAATGATTTGAAACAATTCAAGAAGGGGTCACTCAAAGTAGATTTGTATACGTTGTAAGACAGTATAATTCCAAAAATTTAGGAATTGTATGAAAGATATGACCCCCACTTAAAAATTTCTAAAAATATCAATATACCCAGTCATTCAGTCAGGAGAAAATGTGTTCAAAGAATTTAAATTTAGTTTTCGAAACTTTATATATTCCTCTTCTATATGCATTCGAACCATTATATTCTCCACAATAAATCTCTTTTCCGGATCACCTTCTGGTTTGAAGTATAAGAAAAAAAATTGTCACACACCTAAAATAAAAAGAAGCTGAGAATTCAAAGAAAAAAATTGCGTTTCGCGTATTTCACTTTTAAATAATACATACCTAGTGAGAAAGAACCAGGATATTCTAATTGGCAACCTTGTGTTGAAATTAAAATACAAAAACCGTAAAGAATAAGTTTTTGGTTGTTCTTTTTCGAAAAGTGGCGAGAGCTGACAGTCGACTTTGCGCTGATGAAAAATTCCTGGCTTTTTAGGAACTCGAGTGTAAAGCCATTGTCGTACGACACGATAATAAAGTTTGTTAATACCAGGCGTCACGGACTGTGGTACATATTTTCTATCTCTCGCGAAGCTTTTGCCGGAGGGATTCGAAAGAGGAGTCCAGCAGACGAAACCCGGATAATAAGAAGAGCGGGTAGACATCGAATTTCTCTCTTGTAGTCTCTCCTAGCTCATCCCTTTGATGCACTTATTCGTCCAGCATATCTCGTATATGCGGACTCGACCAAAAATGTAACGAAGTTTCTAGGAGGGACCTAACATAGAGACAAGCAGAGATTCTGCGGTCTCTTTGGTGACCGTCGAACATGGTTCTTGCAATATTTCTGTCACTTTTATTTACTTTTGTAGTCAACCTTCTCTTTCTCATTTCCAACATCGTTTCCACAAATCACCCCTTTCGTCAACGTATAGAGGATTATGTGACAAAAAAGACTCTGTAACGATTTATGCAGCATTGTCTGAAACAAGTAGATGATAGAACAAGTTGATGATTTCATGTAGCTTGGAAGATTGTTTACTGATGACGGAAAGATGGATGCAGAGACAGGTAGTTGGGTGTGTGCTTCAAAAAATGAAGAAAACAAATAATAATGTAGCCTCGGATAGGATTGACACCTTAGTTGACGATGAATGGAGATTAGGTGTTTGGAATGCTAGAGATGTAAACGATCTTAAGAAAAGGGAATTGCAGAATACAATGCGCGTAAGGGAGTTAGTTTGTGTGTACTGGAAGCAAAGAAAAAGGGATGTGTGTTTAAAAAGATAGAATATGGGCGAAAGCACAAGGTTTTCCAGGTGGAAACACCATAAGAGCTACAAATCTGTTCCTTTCTACCATCTAGCGAAACCACTGCCAAGAAAACAGTAAAAGAAAAACTGTTTTCAAATTCAGTAAAGTAACAGCTAAGTTGTTTCGATATGAAATCAGATCAAACGAGAAGACCCTAAGGTGCTTCTCTTAGAAGAGAACAGTTTGTTGCTTACAGGCGCATAAATGAACCTGGAAGTGTAACAGCGGGGACCGACGAGAAGGTTCTGTACCAAGCTTCTGTCCCCAATTGGGTGGTCAGCTTCATCTTTAGTTCATGGACATCGCAGCCTTCAAACAGTCAAGAAAGATAGAATATGGGCTAGGGCGTTGGTCAGGGAAAGATAATGAATCACATGGTAGCCTAGGAGTCAGTGTGATTACAAATGAGAGAGCAGAATAGCACGTCGAAGAGTATAAATGTGTATGTCTTAGCTTATTATGTGTTAGAATGAAAGTTGGAATCAGAAGGCTGTTTATTATAGCGTGCTATGCTCCAGTCGACGGTGACAGTAGTGTTGCAAAAGATACCTTCTGAAACTCGCTAAATGATATTATAGGTACTTGCGATCCTGGGGAAAGAATCACTATACTGGGAAATACGAATAGCTGCGTTATTGTGTAACGCGGAGGTACCGACAGGGTACTCAGTCATTTTGCAGACTCAAAAACGAACGATAACGAGAAGAGTTTAATGAGCTTATGTTTAAAGAAAGACTTGCTTATTACAAAATTCACTCTTGCCATATAAATTTCTCGATTCTCGGTAATACAACGATGCTAGAACCGAACGAGTTGCGCTTGCTCCTAGAGGGATTTGGATTAATGGTTTTATCATAATAAATAACTTTTATTCTCTCTTGTAGTCACTCTCCTCTTTCTCATTTTCAACATCTCTTTCACAAAACACCCATAACGTGAAAGTGCAGGGGATTATGTGACGAAAAGAGACTCTTTAACGATTTGAAAACTCGCCTACTGTGAGGCAAAGCACTGTGATTTTACTGAAAAGTGAGAGTCTAGCGATTGTCCTTATAAGAGGGTTGTTAAGTCTGTAAGAGCTAAGTATTCAGTACTCGACGTTTGCATCGAAACTTGAAGAGACATTAGACAACACGATTCATTTTTTTGAGTGCTAGTGATGAAAATCGCTTTCCTGGGTAGATTTTCAATAGGAAATTGAACAGTGGAATTTTTTCACGAATTGAGAATGAGAAGGTTGCATTTTGAAAATATTTTTCTTGATTGACTAATTGAAAGAGCAGCAGAAATGAAATTCAATCACTAAAGGATGGTTTCTTCAACAACTGGTTCATAATTGGACCCTAGATGACTTTCACTGATCCATCTACGTCGACTGAAGGTTTTTTTTCATACGTGGTTTATCTGATCTTATGGTGATTTCGTCAGTTGTTTGTTGAAAGTATTTTAATGATTACACTTATGATAGCCCTCTATTTATAAAATAGTATTTCATCATTACCCCAATATCGATGAATAAAAAGCACTATGTATAATTTTTAAGCTGAGAATTACACTCAAATCTCGAATTAGTGCGGGTCTCGGGCATTGCTTACTTTGACCGTGAGACTCTTCCAAGGATTTCTACGATGAAAACAATCAGGGCCGTATGAATCATTTCCAGTAAGAATATATAATATTAATGACTGTATTTTGTAAAAATGTATATCATTGTTATCATAAAGAATGGACGTATTTTAATAATGAAGACTAATTAATAAAAAGAGGATTTTCCGCGTGTGAAAAAAATGCGAAATATCTACGCGAGTGTACAAGCTGCCCGCTTTGTCGCCACGGTACTGCGTGATTGCTTTGAGGTTGCCACCCGTCTCTCCTTGTCCCCCGGGACATCCACGTCATCGAGTGCGAACTGGCAGAATTCAAGGGACGCAGTAAGCCAAGGAGCGGTATATCGAGAGTTGAGTGTATATCATTTCACGATACTTTTAAATTGTTTTTTTCTTTATTTTTTTCTGATATTCCAATATTCTGATGTTCTGGTTTATCTCATTGTTCTAATTATCTGATTTTCCTGATGTTTTTGTTTACTGATTTTCTGATTTTCTGATATTCTGATATTCTAATATTCTAATCTTCTGATTATTTTCCTTCAAATATGCTAACTGAACGCTATCGCTGGAAATCTTTACAATCCTCTGAAATCCTGTGAATCCTTTTAAAAATTTTATAAATCCCTTAAAATTTTTTCCTCCATGTGAAAACTTATTAAAATCCTTTTAGTTGTATCCCTCGAAATCTAGTGAAATCCTTTAAAATCACTGAAAATCTTTGAAATATTTTGAAATCTCGTTTACATTGAGAATAATTGATGTATCGTTGATATAACGTATTGAGTGAAAATATAAAATTTTACGTAAGAAGGAGAAGGCGGTCACAGAAATCATACGAATCCTCACAATAGGGGGGGGGGGAGTGGCTTTAAAATTTTTAAAATCATTCTTACATATTTAAGAGACGTTTCCTTTTAATTCTGAGAAAATAATTTCTGAAGACCAGAGGAAATCGCGAGTTCTATTTCGTGAAAAAAATTGACGTCAGTCAATTTACGGAGCCCCCTCGTTTCTTTCCATTTTCGCAATATTGCACGAACATACAATTGGGTGATATGAAAATTATTTTCTCGCTTGTTATATTCCTCATCCTCTCAGAGCAGCCCATTTACCTGCTGAGTATTTAATATCGAGGATCAAAAGTTACCTGCTGGAATTCACGTATTTTGAAAGTATTTAAAAAATTTCTTCGCGTCTCTGGAAGTCTTGTCAATTATGTAAAAATGCTGAGAAAATTGTAATGTTGCAAAATTAAATAAAGGACTCTTAGCGATTGAATAATAAAATTGAAATTTAATGGAAAATTTTCCTGAAAGAAATTCTGGCATTCGACATAGAGAATATGAATTTAATATAATTTCTAAAATATGTAACTTATAAGAAACATATTTTGTAGCATTATCAATAGAGGAAGTACAAATAGCATAAACGTGAAATTTCTTTAGAGAAATTTACTTTCTTTTGGAATTTCTCAGCTAGCACATTTTGCAATTCGCTCTTCATGAAACACGGCGTGCCTGGACCTTTAAATGAAAGGTCATAGAACTCTTGATTTTTTCTTGATTTCGATTCATGATCGCAGAAATAGTGTGCAAAATAAATTTCAGCAAGATCCTTCAAGCCGTTTTTGAAAAAGTGTTTTTAAGGTTTAAAAATTCGTTTTTTAGAATAAATGAGATAAATTTGCGCTTTCTTTACTTTATTAATGAAAATGTAGTAACTCAACATAATATCAGTCCTTATTAATAAGTAAACAAGAAATTAAATTAGTTTAACAGGTGTCGAGCTTTGTATTCCTGTACTGCTTTCATTAATTTACTCGAAAAATAAGGATGTGTGCTTGAAACTTTGTACTCAGGTCAAGCTATTTTAAAATCCGAATGTACAGATTCCATGGCCTGTTTATGAAAAATCTAAGGCCTCTTCCTATTCTTCGAAGGAAATCAGAAAAATGAAAAAAACTTGAAATTTAGGTCTAATTAAAACGTTCAAATCGCAGTAACCTCGCTGAAATTCAGAAATACGAGGTTTGTTCGAAGTTGACCGGCTACCTGAGCTCCTAGGAAATTATGTTAAGTGTGAAAATGGAACAGCGTGTCAACATGAAGTTTCTTGTAAAACTTGGAAAATTCGCTACAGGAACGTATAATTTGTTAAAGGAAGTTTATGGTAATAAATTGTAACAAATCATAGCTTTTTCAATACGACTCTGGAACCAGGCCCCAATCCATGCATTGGAAGAGTCCCAGTTCACTCAGAAAAAAGAGAGCACGGATAAGAAAGTCAAAAATTTAAAGCAATGATGATAGTTTCTTTCTGTGTTTTAGTCTCATATTCTTTGATGATAAGGGCCCGAGGGTCAGGGAAGGAGGCGCGGCGAGATGCGCGCAATTACACAGTACCGTAGCCACAGAGCTGGCAGATCGACTACTCGCGTGTATATTTCGCATTTATTTTTAGATACACGCCAAAAATTCTCTTTTCATTAATTAGTCTTCATTACTAAAAAAAAGTCCATCTTTTATGATAACAAAAATCTACATTTGTACAAAATGTAGATAATTTATGTTATGTATGCCCACTGGAAATGGTTCATTAAGCCTTGACTCTAAGCCATAGAAATTCTTGGAAGGGCGTCACGGCCATTGCAGGCTATACCCGATACCGGACATGAATCCAGAGTTTAGTGTAAACTACTAAAAGAAGTAACAAGAATACAATGTTTGATACCAGTAAAACTAATTTAATTTCTTGTTAAGTCGTTGATAAGGACTGATATCATATTTAAATACGAAATTTTCATGAATAAAGTGAAAAATAACAAATTTATCTCATTTATTTGAAAAAATCGATTTTTTACCCTAAAAAAGCAGATTTTCAAGAACGGGGCGGGGAACTTTGCGCAAAATTGTTTTGCACTCTTTTTTTGGCGTCATGTTTTAAGCGAATATTCTATATATGTACTTTTCACTTTGTACCTTGTACCCACCTTTCAACAAACCGACCTCTCATCTCGACCGGAGCCATAACGTTTATTTTCATGCTTGCTTTGCTCCAACGAACGAAAAACCTCAAAAGTACACTACGCGGCACCCTCCATCTCGTTCGTACTCAGCCGTTCGACTCTTGACTCGCACTCCGTGGCAAGATTTTCCGATGGGGCGAACTGAGAAAAAGTCGGGGATGGGATAAGAATTTCCTGGATTAGTTTCAAATAGTGTTTATGTGATCTTGTGAACGAAAAAATTGGATTACAATAGATGTATTTTCGCCACAATTAGTAATAGAGGAAAGGAAAAAATAAAAAAATTAATAAACTTTGTTATTACATCATCTCAATTTTCGAGTTTTTTTCAGTTTGGATTACAATGAAATGTCAGTTTGAATAAAGAACAGTCGAGTTTAAGGAAAAAGATGGATTCTCAACAAAAAATGTAATAGTTGATATTTCAACTAAAAAAAGATTTTTATCTTGAATCGAAAACAGATTTAACCAAAAAATTCAAATTTTCAGCAAAATATTTAAATCCGTGAACAAAAAAGGGTAATTTTTAACCAAAAAGTTGAATTTTCAAGTTGAAAAGACGAATTTTTTAGAAGACAGTCGAATTTTAACAAAATATTAAAATTTTCAACAAAATAATCAAATTTTTGACGAAAGAGATGAATTTTCAACCTGTAGAGAATTTTCAGTCAGTAGAGACAAAAAATTCAACCAAATTGTTTAATTTCCATACCAAAAAGGTGAATTTCTCAGAAAACAGTTGAATTTTCAAACCGAAAAAATGAATTTTCAACCAAAAAGTTATTTTTTAACCAATAAGATGAATTTTCTGCGAAAATAGTAGAATTTTCAACCAAAAAAGACGAATTTTCAATGAAACAGTTGTATTTTTAAGCCAAAAAGATGAATCTCCAACCCAGAAACATGAATTTTCAACACAAAAGTTAATTTTCAAGTAATAAAGTGAATCTTTAACAAAGTGATTCAACTTTCGATTCAGCAGTTAAATTTTTATTCAAGAAGATTAATTTATAATATTTGAATTTATACAAAAGAAATAGAATTTTGAACCCGAGAAAACGAGTTTTCAAGGAAACAGTTGAATTATTAAGTCTGAAAAACGAAGTTTCTACAAAAGAGTTAAATTTTGAACTAAAGACATGGGTCTTCAGCTAATAGAGTGGCAAGGCAAGGTTTTAATCAATTATTTGAATTCTCGAACGAAAAAGCTCAATTTATGACGAAGCAGTTGAATTTTCAAGTTGAGAAGCGAATTTTTTAGAAGAAAGTTGAATTTTCAACAAAATAATTAAATTTTTAACGAAATGATCGAATTTTCGACAAAAGAGTTACATTTTCAACTTGTAGAGATTTTTCAGTTAAGAGAGAAAAAATTTTAACTAAATTCTTTAGTTTTTAAACCAAAAAGGCGAATTCTCTAGAAAGCAGTTGAATCTTCAAACCGGCAATATGAATTTTCAATCGAATAGTTGAATTTTCTTCAAAAATAATAAAATTTTCAACCAAAAAAGACAGATTTTCAGGAGAACATTTGAATTTTCAAGCCAGAAAGATGAATACTCAACCCGAAGGTATGAATTGTCATCACAAAAGTTCATTTTGAAGTAACAAAGTCAATTTTTACCAAGGTGATTCAACTCTCAACCAAGCAGTTAAATTTTTATTCCAGAAGATTTGTTTATGAAAGTTGAATTTTCTACGAAAATAATAGAATTTTCAATCAAAAGGACGAATTTTCAACCAAACAGTTGAATTTTCAAGCCAAGAAGATGAATTTTCAACCCGAAAATATGAATTTTCAACACAAAAGTTAATTTTTAACGGATAAAGTGAATTTTTAACAAAGTGATTCGATTTTTAACCAAGCAATTAAATTTTTATTTAAGAAGATTAATTTATAAAAGTTGAATTTTCTACGAAAATAATAGAATTTTCGACCAAAAAAGACGAATTTTCAACAACACAGTTGAATTCTCTACCCTAAAACATAAATTTTAAATTCAAAGGACAAATTTTCAATCTCGAAATATGAATTTCCAACTAAAAAGTTATTTTTCAACCAAGCAGTTGAAATTTCTACGAAAATAACAGAATTTTCAACCAAAAAAGACAAATTTCCAACAAAACAGTTGAATTTTTAAGCCAAAAAGACAAATCCTCAAACGGAAAATATGAATTTCCAATCCAAAGCACGAATTTTTAACCTAGAAATATAAATTACCAACACAAAAGTCCATTTTTATTTAATAAAGTGAATTTTAAACAAAGTACTTCAACTTTCAATCAAGAAGTTGAATTTCTGATCGGAGAGATTAATTTTCTACCGAAAAAAACAACTTGGAGGATTTGCTGGTCATTGAAGAGCATAAATATTTGATGTTCCAAACAGAAGACTCGCCGTCGATTTCGCTCGGTTACATTGGAGTAAGAGGTTGAAGATAAGGGAGTGGTAGGAGGGACTGGTTAAAAAGTGAGTGAGTTGGGGGCTGGTGGGGCCGACGACTCATTGGCCGTGAAATATTGGGTAAAAAGGTTCGATAATTGATTACACAGATTTTTTATGCCGCAAGAAACGTTAATTCTCGCCACGGCTGAATCCACCCCTCCGAATAATTCCGCTCGAAAAATCCCCAAGGAAGTGACGGCGAAGGCGTGGGGCCGACGATGAAATACTTATGTAGACTTCGGCCAATCAGGCATCTATTTGAACTTTTTGTCATTAAAAGTGTGTCTATAATTATGGTCCCGTTCAAAACTACGTCACGCTATTCGCAACACATTTTTTACCCCTCCCCTTTTTCGTCACAGATCATCACACGAGGCTTGACCCCCCCCTCTCTCCAGAGTGACGTCACAAATACAAACACCTTTCTCCCCTCTTAAGTGATTTTTTTTCGAAATCATTCGAAAAGGGCAGAAAATAAAACAGAAAACATACAAAAATAATATTTTAACATACTTCACAGCCAAAAATGCTCTCACAACAGGGAAAATAGGGTGGTTTTTCAAGAAAATAGGGGAATAAATTCTTTTGAATAAAACTGAATTAAATTCAATATGAAACGCTTAAGATTTTAGGTTGAAATATATTGCATTTTCAACAAAATAGTTCAATTTTCAAACGAAAAAGATTAATTTTTTACCAAAAGAGATAAATTTTCAACTAAACCGTTGAGTTTTTAAGCTGAAAAGTCAAATTTTTTGAAAAACCTTTTAAACCCAAAAATATGAATTTTCAATCAAGAAAGATGATTTTTCAATCAAATAGTGGAATAATTTCCAACAAACAAAAAAATTAATTTCAAACCAAACATTTGCGCTTACAACCAAATAGTTGACCTTTCAAGCAAAAGAGACAAAATTTTTGAACAATTAGTTGAATCTTCAGCCTACAAAAATGAATTATCAACCAATTGGTCTAATTTTTGAACAAGAAAGATTGAAGTCCAACCAAAAACAGTTGAATTTTCAACCTAATAGTTGAATTTTCTAACTAGGAGACGAATGATCAACAAAACAGGTAAATTTTCAACCAAGTGATTAAATTTTCGACAGAATACAGGTAGTTAATTTTTAAAAGGATAATTGGATTTTAACAAAATGTTTTCATTTTTCAACTTAAGTCATGAATCTTTAACAAAAAAAATGAATTAAGAAGTTCAACTTTCAACCAAGTAGTTGAATCAGAAGAATAATTCTCAATTAAAAATATAATAGATGATATTTCAACCCAGTAAGATTTTCATTTTTAATCAAAAAAGTTGAATTCAACCAAAAATATAAATTTCTAACAGAATTGTTCAATTTTTCAACTAAAGTTATGAATCTTTAACAAAAAAAGAATGAATGAAGAAGCTCAACTTCCAACTGAGTAGTTGAATTTTCTTAACAAATAAATAATAATATTTTGAAATGAAAATAAAATAAAGAATAGCAAATGGATAGAATATATTTTAACCAAGAAGAGGTTCAAATTTTTAATTACAACAGTCGAATTTAGACAAACACATATTGATACTTCAGCCAGAAAAAGATTTTTATTTCAATTTGAAATTAGTTAAATTCAAACAAAAAAGGTGAATTTCCAACAAAATAGTTAAATCCTCAAACAAAACAGATTAATTCCCAACCAAACAGATGAATTTTCAAGAGAAAGAGAGGATTTTTTTATAAGACAGTTGAATTTCCAATCAAAAAAGATTTATTCTCAACAAAAAATATAATAATTGATATTCCAACCATCAGAAAATTTTAATGTCAATTCAAAAATAGTCGAATTAAAGCAAGCACATAAATTCTCAATGAAGAATGTAATAGTTAATATTTCAACCAGAAGGAGATTTTTATTTTGAACCGGAAACAGTTGCATTTAAAAAAAAAACGAATTTTCAACAAAATAATTAAAGCTTCGACGAAATAGTTGAATTTTTCAAATAATAATTAAATTTTAATAAAATAGTTCAATTTTCCAACTAAAGTCATGAATCTTCAACAACAACAAAAAATGAATTTTTAGGAAAGAAGTTCAACTTTCAACCAAGTAGTTGAATTTTCATTCAAAAAAGAATAACTCCGAACGAAAAATATAATAGTCGGTATTTCAACCAAGAAGAGATTTTAACTTTGAATTAACAACAGTCCAATTTAATATTTCAAAAAGTAATTAAAGTTTCAACAAAATAGTTGATTCTTCAACTAAAGTGATGAACTTAAAAAAGTGCATTCTTAACAAAGAAATTCCACTTTCAACCAAGTAGTGGAATTTTTATTCAAAAAAGGTTGATTCTCGATAAGAAATATGATAGATTATATTTCAACACAGACATATATTTATTTGTAATCAAAAAAAGTTGAATTCAACCAAAAATATGAATTTTTAACAAAATAGTTGAATTAAAAAACAAAAAGGATTAATTTTTAACCAAACAGATGCATTTAAAGAAAAAAAAATTTGATTAAACGAGATGAATTTTTAAACCAAAACGAAGAGTTTTCTACATAAGAGTTGAATTTTCAACCTGCAAAGATTTTTCAGTCAAGAGAGAAAATAAATTGGAACAAATTGTTTAATTTTCAATCTAAAGAGGCAAATTCTCTAGAAAACAGTTGAATTATCAAACCGGAAATATGAACTTTCAACGAAAAAGTTATTTTTCACCAAATAAGTCGAATTTTCTGCGAAAAAAGTAGAATTTTCAACCAAAAAACACGAATTTTTAACAAAACAGTTGAATTTTCAAGCCAAAAAACGAATTTTCAACATGAGAATATGAATTTTCAACACAAAAGTTCATTCTTAACTAATAAGGTGAACTTTTAACAAAGCGATTTAACTTTCAACCAATTTGTTGAATTTTCAGTCAAAAAGAATAATTTATAATAGTTGAATTTTCTACGAAATTAATATAATTTTCAACAAAGAAAAAAACAATTTTCAACAAAAAACTAGAATTTTGAAACAAAAAAAAAACGAATTTTCTACAAAACAGATGAATTTTCAACTGAAAAGATGGATCTTTAACTAATAAAGTGAATTTTTAACAAAGTCATTCCACTTTAAAGCAAGTACTTGAATTTTTAATGAAGAAGGTTAATTTGCCACCAAAACGAGGAATCTATAGCAAAATACACGAATTTTCAACTAAATGTTTGAATATTCAACTAAAAACTACAAATTTTCAACCAAAAATCGAATAGTTAAATTTCCAGTTGAAGAAATTAATGTTTACCAAAACAAAAAACGAATTTTCAACAAAATAGTTAATGTTCAACCAATAAAATGAATGTTTAACAAAGTTGTTCTACTTTTAATAAACTAGTTGAATTTTCGACTGAAAATGGGCGATTTTCAACTAAAAATAGAATAGTAGAATTTTCAGTTACAAAAATTAGGTTTTAACAAAAAAAGAACGAATTTTCAACAAAATAGTTGAATCTTCAACAAATAAAATTAATTTGTAACAAACTGGTTCAACATTCAACCATGTAGTAGAATTTTCAACCAAATATAGAATATTTAATGTTTTACTTTATAAAATTAATTTTCAACCAAGATAAAAATAAAAACAAATTTTCAACAAAATATTTAAATCTCCAATGAAATAGAAGAATATTTAACCCACAAAGATGAATTTTCAACAAAACAGTGAAATTATCCACCTCAAAATATAAATTTTCGACAAGAAAGTTAATTTTTAACCCAAAAGAGGAATTTGCAAAAAGATGATTGAATTTTCTGCTAAATTGTTGAATTTTCAACTAAAAAAGATCAATTTACAACTAATGATGGAATTGCTGAATTTTCAGTTGAAAAAATTAATTGTCAATCAAAAAAGAACAAATTCTCAACAAAATAGTTAAATCTTTAACCAATAAAATGAATGTTCAACAAAATGATTCAACTATCAGCCAAGTGGTTGAATTTTCATCTAAGATGATCAATTTTCAAACAAAAATAAAATAGTTGAATTTTCAGTTACATATGAAAATTAAGTTTTGAAAAAAATAATGAATTCCCGACAAAAAGTTCAATCTTCAATCAATAAAATCAATGTTTAACAATATGGTTCAACATTCAACTTTGTACTTGAATTCTCAACCAAAAATAGAATAGTTAAGTTTTCACTTCATTACATTAATTTTCAACTAAGAAGAAAAACGAATTTTCAACAAAATATTTTAATCTCCAACCAAATAGTAGAGTTTTTAACCCACAAAGACGAATTTTCAACGAAACAGTTGAATTTTTGAACCAAAAAGATAAATTTTCCACAAAACAGCTGAATTATCCACCTGAAAATATAAATTTTCAATGAAGAGCTAATTTTTCACCAAGAAGACGAATTTTCAAAAAGAGCGAATCAAAGAAAGATAAATAAATTTTCACCTAAATTGTTGAATTTTCAACTAAAAACGATCAATCTTCAACCAATGATGGAATTGCGGACTTTTCATTAGAGAAAATTAATTGCCAATCAAATAAGAACGAATTTTCAACAAAATAATTAAATCTTCGACCAATAAAATGAATGCTCGAAAAAGTGATTCAACTTTCAGCCAAGTAGTTGAATTTTCATGTAAAACGATCAATTTTCGATCAAAAATTGAAGAGTTGAATATTCAGTTGAAAAAATTAATATTCAATCACAAAAAAGGAGTTTTCAACAAAATACTTAAATTTTCAACCAAATAGTATAGAATTTGCAATTAAAATGATGAATTCTGAACCAAAAATATAAAGTAGACTTTATAATATAATAGTAGACAAAAATATAGTAGTAGACTTTTCAATTGAAAAGAATTAACTTTCGACGGAAAATATACGGATTTTCTTATTGGTTTCTATTAATTCAGTTCGCATCCAAGCGAAGAAAGAAGAAAAGGATAACTTTTCAACAAAATACATAAATCTTCAACTAAAAAGATAAATTTTTAACCAAATATGGAGTAGTTAAATTTTCAGTTAAAAAAATTAACTTTCAACTAAAATGATAAAAGGCCCCTCAGATAGAAGTATTTATATAATTAATAAGAGGAAATAGCCCACTTTCATTTTATTTCATAACTTTCAGCACGTAAAATAAAATACAAGACCCAAAGAAAATTTACATTTCCAACTTATTAAACAATTTGAATTTATATAAATTATAAAAGAATCTTGTTAATAAAAAAATACTCGATAGTAACGTTGCTTACGCATACATCCAACTGTGAAACCATCAAAGTTTTTCTCCTCCCTCCGGTAGCCCCGTAATTCAATTTCGCACGGCTATGCCTAATTAATGGATAAAAATTGGCTTGTTAGGATCGAAGCCGCTTGCATTAATTTCCCTGGAAAAATATAATAGCAGTCCAAGAGAGAGGGAATATTAATTACAACCCCTTGTTGTAAATCGATGAGGAAATTTTTGAACTAGTCAAGCTTAAAACAAAATAACCTCTCAGTTCAAGTTCGACACAGGGCTGAAAGTTTAAATATCCGTTATAAATGTTCGAAAATTAATTAAAAGAAAAAGATTCTATCGGTTCTAGACAGGGCGTCATCGGTCTTATGATGTTTTTCAACAAAACGTTGCAAGTTGCGCCTACCGTCGGATTTTCCCCTTCCCACTCCTCTCGCGACTGCTTCAGTATTTTCAAATTAACGCGCCAATGATTTTTACCAAACAAAGCGTTCTTCGCCCCGGTCAAATTTTAATCAATACGTAGTACGTTTTTTCTGTTGATTTTCTCTCTGACTTTTTCTCTCCTCTTTTAAGCACCATTAATGTACGAGGGTCGTTTGATGAGTAAGGTAAATTCTCCGCTAGATGAAGCCAAAATGAACTTTGTAGTACATGATCAAAAAAAGCATTCTTCAAACTAACCTCTACGAAGCTTCAGCCAAAACCAACGCTTGGTTTGCGTTTGACATACGTTTGAAGTGAGCGTGTCAGTGGTTTTCGAAGAAATGATTTGTGACGGCCTGCAGTCATCACGATACACCCGAGACGAAGCAGCAGTCAAAGCAGTAAGTACTACCTGGTGAAAGTGCACTAAAGAAGGCGAAGACTGTTCTGTCAGCTGGGAAGGTGATGGCCACAGTATTTTGAGATTCCCAACGAATTGTCCTTACTGATTACTCGGATAAGAGTAAAACTACAACAGGAACGTACTTTGCATCATTATTGAGCCGTTCGAAAGCCGACGTACAAAGAAAGAACGGCCACGATTGGCGCACAAAAAAGTGACGTTTCATCACGACAACGCACCGGCTCACGCCTCTTCAATTTCAGTGGCAAAAATACACGAACTGGGTTTCGAATTAATTCCTCATCCACCCTATTCTCCAGACTTGGCTCCGCGCGGCTTCTTTTTGTTCCCCAACTTGAAGACCTGACTCGGTGGGGAGAGATTCTCGTCCAATGAAGAAGTAATCGATGCCGCAAATGCGTATTAAGCAGACCTCGAGAAATCTTACTTTTTTGAAGGTATGAAAGAATTGGAAGCTCTCTGGACTAAGTGCTTAGCCCTCGTAGGAGACTACGTTGAGAAATACACTCGAGCCCCCATAAAAGCCCGTCCGGTTTACGCCTTTCTAGAACTGCTGGCCGACTGCTGGCCCCTGCAGTTTCTCAGCGGTCGGGGCGAGAGAAGGTGTTCAACCAAGCGTGAAATGCCAGCAGCGTATAGATAAAGGCAGGGCCGGATTTATGCATGGGCATTTATGGGCAACTGCCCAGGGCGGCAGATTTTTGGAGGAGTGGGGGGGCG
>JAUMHM010000088.1:10419384-10431749 GCA_032362435.1 Melikaiella ostensackeni
ATACATACATACATACATACATACATACATACATACATACATACATACATACATACATACATACATACATACATATTCTGAATTTACTGTTCCTTATATTAAAGTCCCTAAGAAGAGTCGACAATCTTTTCCTCTTCCGGGACCAGGTCGTCATGCAGCTAAATGTTCTGAAGATGAAAATTGGTAGGCTGTCATTAGTCGAATTTCAAAAAGTCCGAGAAGGTCAGGAAAATTGAAGAAGTTGTTGGATTCAGAAATAACTTTAATCAGGGCCGAATTCACCCTTCTTGCCGCCCCTGGGCAGTTGTGAACTTGCCGCCCCCCGCTCTTCCCCCAGTCTTATTCCAGCTCCGAATTTTTTGACAAAAATCTAACAACAACAAATCCATTATTTCTTTCATCATCGTTTTCATTCTACAATATGAAATAACTATACAAACAGGATAATTAGAAACTAGCAACATTCTTTTTTTGTTTTTTAAGAACACCAAATTTTTTTTAGATAATAGTCGCCTAACTTTTTTGTAAGCAAACTGCCTGATCAAGTTTTCGAAGTCTAGAGAACGGAGCAACTCAGATTAAATACACAAAATTGCAGAGCTGTTTAGGCGATCTGCTGTCATCGTGGAACGCAGATAGTTCTTTATTCTTTTCAAACAACAAAACGACCTTTCTGCGCTGCAGTTCGTCACAGTGATAATGAATATTCTATAGGCAGTTTCAACATTCGGAAACACACAAGACAAATCATTCTCACGGATAATTCTTAATAATTCTAATGGAGATTTTTTGTGAATTTTTTTGGCATGACAAAATGCGTGAAAAGTGAACAAATTCATCGCCCAATGAGGATTCGACGTCTAAGTAATATATTTCTTCCAGTAATTTTGATTTCTCACAAATTTCATCACATTCCAAGTTATCAAATTGAATGATGGTGGCAAAGTTTTCGTTAATAACTTGATATTTTTCACATCTTTCTTCTAGTTCAGTTGACAGCCTATCTAAAATGACGTTGAAAGTTTTCACTCTGAACGCGTCCCGACCCGAAAATTGGACTTCACTATCTCTTGTTTCGTCGGCAGGTAGTTTTTTTTTTTCCGAGAACAATCTGACTTATACAGTTGGAAAGAGGATATTCGAAGCGCTTTTCGTTCAAAACTATCAAATTCATTCCAAGTGTAAGCAATCATTTTTATGAGCCCTTGGTACTGTTCGATAACCTCAGCAATGCTTATGTTAACGTTTTGCAATTTTTGACTAACACTGTTGATTGTTGAAAGCAAAAAAGACCACAAAACCAGCATGAAAACAACCTCCAGTTTTTCCAATTGTTCGCGAATACCTTTAGCTACCTGTTCGGTGGTCGCATTTTCAGTATCATTTTTTTTCTATCATTTTAAAAATCTCGATTATGTCCTGAAAACATTGATTCAAAACCTGAACAGCGTCACCACGAGCAGACCATCTAGTAGTGGACAAAGAAGCTACGGTAATTGATTTGTTTTTCTCAGTGGACCTCAAAATTTCCCACTGACGTGTTGACGCCGTGAAGAAATTGTACAATGTTTGAACCACGTTGAAAAATGAAACTGCTTCTGAACAACATTCCACTGCAAGAACCCCTGCTAAATTAAAAGAGTGAGCAGCACATGGAACATAAACAGCTAAACCATTGATCACGCGAATTCGCGCTTTTAAACCCTTGTACATCCCTGAACAATTTCTGGCATTATTATGAGATTGACCTCTGCAGTCAATAACTTCTAGGCCAAAAGTCTCTAAAGTGGCAAATACTGCACCCGATAATTCTTGCCCCTTATGACTGGGATTTTCAATGAATAACAAAAAACGTTCTACCGGAGGACCATCGTCAGTGACGTATCTAATTACAAAAAACAGTTGGTCTACGTGTGATACGTCAGGTGTTGAGTCTACTACAATTGCACAATAATTCGCTTCTTTAATTTCTCCAATTATAGTTTTCAACAACGTTACGGCCATCAACGCAAGAAATTTTTGATACATTGTTTTAGTGAATAACTGGTACTGCCAGAGCGCTTGTCTCAAAATTTCCTGATGTGATCCTTCATAAAAGGATCAAATTTCGCAAGAAACTCGATCAGCATTAGAAATTTGCCATTATTCGGTGAGCCTAACGTTTTATCGCTATCTCCTAATGGAAGACCACGCGAAACTAAAGTTTTTGTAGCCGGAACAGCTCTACGTAAAACGCTTTTCGAATGAGAAATTTCTCCTTCAAGTTGCGAAGTTCAATTACAATTGATTCTGTTTTGAGCGTTAGCTAATTGCTTCAGTTTGAAGACATTCTCTGTATGGCTGCAATAATTCTTATGATTATAAACAGAAGAGCCTGCGTGTTTCTAGTCATTGAAACCTTTCCTTCCATTAAAAGAACAATCAGGATCGAATAGAAGGCATGGTACACAAAAAACGATATCTTGCGATTCCGAAAAAACGAGCCAAGAGCGAAATATTTCTTCTCCATTGCGCAGTTTTCTTTTAAACAATCCTAGTGACAGATATCTTAAAACTCCATCATATTTTTTTTTGAACTCTCGAAACTGTGGTCCGTGTTTTGCTTGCATCCATGGATTGCTACATGTTCTCGAACGAAATCATTTACCACCCATTTCGCTGGCTCGTCACTTAGAAGAATTTCGTTAAGAGAGATGCTATCTTTTTTTCAGATGTAGTGTTCCGAGCTGTTTCATGATTGTGAGCATGTTTTGATGTCTTGATGTTCAGAATCACGTCATCATCTAAAACCAAAAATAAATATTTCTAAGAATACGATTTTGCATAATTCGATTGATGTCATAGATGCCATCCAATATACCAAGTTTTCCGAAAGATACACAATAGTTTTAGCTCGGTGAAAATAATGTTTTTTCCATATTCAATTTAATTGTATCGAGAGTATTTCACATATTCATTCACGATAAAAATATCTAATAGATCTGTCGAAAAGTATTCAAATTCAGACTTGAAAATTTTTCTATGATTTTCATGAAGGTAATGAAAATCGATATTCTTTCTGTGTATCTCATTTATGTTCAGAGTATAAATTAAAAGCAACATAAGTAAATTTGGATGAATTTATATAATGTCTAATTCTATTGGAACAGACACATTATCGTTAGAAAAATATGAAATATACCCATCAAAGAATCTTTCACCGATTCGTTACTATCTTGATATTTCCCACCTGTTTCTGAATTTTTTGTTGTTTAACTTTCGCTCACGTCATCGCGCTCTGTGAGAATTCAAAAGATCATTTTTTTCACGTAAGCCAGTGAACAGAAATTACACATGAACAGGGAAACGTATTTCAACATTTCCACTGTTACTTTTAATTAAAAACGTGCAACTGTTATCTTGTTCTATCGAATTATTTTTCTGATAGTCACTCAATTGTTCTGCATTGTTTTCAGTCATTTTTAACAGTCTTCCAATGAATTTTGATGTACGTCAGTAGAATCTGAAAACATAACCTCATATTTAGATTGTAGGCATCAACTAGTTAATTATACATCGATTGAAAATTGTAATTTTACACATACGACACAAAAAACATCGGAATTATACATTCAATTGTATAATAATATGTAAATCTTACCTTGTTTTTTATATTTCTTTCCATTTGTGTCATGAACGCATTTTACATCACTTTGTTTTTCTTTAAAAGAAGAATCGAGTTTACGAGTTTTCTTCAACACTGCCTGTTCTTTTTGTAATTTTTCGGCCGCTCGCTTTTTGTATGCAGTGCCGCTCAATTTTTTTCGATTATCATTCATTTTCATACGCCATATTTTCCTGATCCGATTATTGAACACTATTTTTCCGAAAATTACACGACAAGACGATTGCTGACGATTGTATGTAACGAGAAAGACTGTTTCGTTTACATAGCTGTTAGTAATGTGAAGTTGGCAGCACTACGCGAAATAGAGTAATTATTCTAAAGAATATGGCTGCCAAAGGCGCCGAGCGAGAGTTCAAATTTTCACTGCGCAATATATAAACTGAGATATACTGAGTTAACTGAAGAAATTTTTCTCGAAAGATAACGCTGTGAAGTTGGCAAAACCAAAGCTGAATGTCGACCACCAAAGGAAGCGATTTCAATCTAGAAACTGAAGTTAAAGTCTCATTGCAAGCAATATCGAACCAAACTATGGAAAGATTGATCAAATTGCAGCGAGAAGTCATACTTCAAAATATGGAAAGTACAAACAGTACAGCAATCGGAGCTGTATTACTGTATTCCTGGGGCTTTGATGGAGTTCAGGGCATTCAGAATATAAACAGTGTTATACGTCCGAAGATTCAAATGTGAGCGATGGCAATTTGTTTGCTACAACTTTGATTCCTCACTGACTACTAAGCAAAAATAATTAAAAACAAATGTAGAGTAACAAAGCATTCAATTGCGCTAGAAGCTGAACTTGATAATAATCATCATATACATATCCAGTTTTTGTTATTCCTAACTTTAATAGACAAAAAGGTTTTGAACATCATAACTGACACAAAGTAAATGCAAACGTGTCCAATTTTCCACGCAAAACCTAAAAACTTCAACGATTTGTCTAATAAAACAAGCGGTACCCTTTTGAAAAATGTAAACTCACTTATGTACGGAATAAGTCCATTGCATGCATGGTCAAGAATCTTTAAGTGTTGCTTCAACATTTCGGGTAGAGTCAAACTCACAGTCTGGCAAGTTAGAGGTGACAAGAACATAGCTGAATTTGCTGAAAGAAAATGTGAAATTTAAGTCATTATTTGGGAAAGATTTGGATTGATAGTACATAAACCAAAACCAGAAGGCTTTGGCAATACCAACGATGGTAACGCGGCCCGTAGAGCTTTCGAAAAACCTGAAATTCTTGCTGAATGACTTGGTTTGATCTGTTCACTGCTGCAGAAATTCAAAACTATTTTAATCGTTTGTCTTACCATCTTCCATTCGATCCACATGAATTTGACAAACTTTGCGCTCAGACTGATGAGATGTATGTTGCATAATATCTGTGGTATCTTACGCTTGCAACACTCCATGAGATTCTTTTTCTTGGCGCAGATATAATAAGAAAGAGCATCTTACCTATGGGAATGCTTGTCAAACAAGCAAGTGAATCTCTCAACAAAAATTTCAAACTTCACAGGAACCATCACAGCAGAAAAATAAATCGTACTGTGACTTTAGAAGATGTATTCTATAGACTGACGGATACATCTGATAATAAAGATGCCGACGGTGAATCTTCAGTCACATGTTAATAATAAAAAAATTGCTATCGATCTCACAAAAAGTAAGACATTGGCTGGCTGATCCCGAAGTAAATGTAAACAGCTCTTCTAGTTCTAGTGCACAAGATGATGATAGTGACGACATGTATGTGGACAAAGAGACTGAAGAAAATACAGAAGTTTTACAAACGTTTATGTATTCCTTAAATGAGCTTTAGTTAATAGACAAAGAATTTGATGCGTGTGATTAAATATGCATCAAATAAAAGATGAGTGACGTTAGTTGCAGAATTGTGAGAAGCGAGGAAACTCACAAAAATAAAGCACCTCAATTCGTGAGAAGCAAAGGGACTTACGACTCTCAATTAATCCATTAAATCTATATTAATCCCTGATATTATATTAATCTGATATAATTGCTAAGACCTTCGATAATAATTTTTCTCGAGTACTCCTTACTTACAAATAAATGCCTTTTATCTTCAGGATGATAATCGGACAGTTAAAACTGGAAACGGTTGGTGTAATCATTCAATCAAGACAATCGGATCGAGCGCGTATCGTGGACGAAGCAAGAGAAGGCATTGCGCGAAATTGATTCGATCATCATCGCGAAGTCTATAAATAGGGGTACCGATGATGGAAGACCTTAAACGAGATGATATGGCCTCTGATCGACCCAATCAATGCATCCACTAAATCATCGTCTAAACTGACGGCCACAACACACGCGTTTAATGCGTTGTTGGATGTCGGTGGGCGACCGGAAGAGGCCACTCATCCAGTGATTGCCGATGCATGGCGTCTTTATGAGGCCACATTACACGCTCGGGCTATATGAACGATACACGAATTCTCGCGGTTCTCTCTGGTGTAATTTCATTGGGTCATTGCTCGTGAGCACTTCTCTAAAACGACATATGTGAGCATGAGCACCGACTTCATACCGACAAACGTCGAGAATTGCTACATTTTAGAGTTCCAGATGATCATTTTATGATCTGTTATAACTGCACATATTTCCTCAACAGTATCTTCATTTCACACGCGAGCGACTTGAAAGTTTTAATTCATACTGTATGCCTGTACCAGCTTTGAATGAGAGGTCTTAGCACCCTACATTTTTTCTTTGATTACGATTTATTATCTCAAAAATTGGGCATGATAAATTTTAGCAAAATCCCTTGAGCTGATTTCAAAAAAGTGCTTTTTAAGGGTTAGAAATCAATTTTTCAGATGAATGAGATAAATTTGCATTCTTTGTACTTTACTGATAGCAATTTAGTACCTAAATATAATATCAGTCGACAGGTGTCGAGCGTTGTATTTTTCTATTGATTTGTACTCAAGCCAAGATATTTTAAAATCAGATTCCATGGCTTGTTCGCTGAAAAATCCAAGCCCTTTCCCTGTTTTTCGACAAAAATCAGGAACATGCAAAGAACAACTTCAACTTTAGGTGTAACTGAAACGTTCAAATCGCAGTAGCTTCATTCTCAAGTTGTAGAAGAACAAGAATCGGCAAAGCAGTATATCAATTTTGTTCAAAATCATTTCACAAGAATTACCCGCGAACGCAAGACTTCTGTGTACAAACTCGGGAATAACATTACTCATTTCGACCCATTTGAGATTGTCCTTTTCAAACTTCATTAGCATGTGTTTTTACATTTTATTCACAACCCTAAGCATGAGACGCAGTTGTGTTGGTGGAATTATTTCCAATATTTTTGTGTCACACAGTTATACGCATACTCCTATAATTTTCTCGGAAAATGGTGACACAAAAGAAATTGGAGGTAATTTCAACGCCAGAACTACATCTCGTGCTTGGGGTTGTGAATGAAGTGTAAAAACACATTCTAATGGAGTTTGAAAATGACAGTGCTATGCAGTAATATGCAGTTATTGCAAGTTACAAACATTGTCGTCAGTTGGTCGAAAGAAAAACAAATGATTGAATTTTCAATCAATGATAACATAATTTTTTTTAAAATTAAAAGATTCATGTATATTAAAAAAATTTTTTCCAACAAAATAGTTAAATTTCTAAGTTAAATTAAAGTTAAACTTCTAAGCAGAGATGAATTCTTAACTCAAATGATGAATCTGCAGACAAAAAGATTAATTTTCGGTCGAAAAAAGACGAATCTTCAACAAAATACATGAATTTTCAACTAAAAAAGAAAATTTCTCACCATACAGTTAAATCTTCAACTAAACAATTTTAATTTTTAACCAAAGATAAAAAGGTAATGTTCAACTTAAAAAAGTAATTAAAAGAATAAGTAAGTTTTCAATGAAAGAGTCTTTTTCAACCAAAGTGATGAATCTTCAACAAAAAAGGTGAATTTTTAACAAAGTAGTTCAACATAAAAAAAAAAATTTTTGATGAAAAATGTAATAGTGGAAATTTCAACATAAAATGATTTTAATTTCAAGTCAAAAACAGCTGAGTTCAGCCAAAGATGACGAATTTTCAATAAAATAGTTCAATTTCAAACCAAAGAAATAAATTTTCAATTGAGATGAAAAATTTTCTACTTAAAAAAATGAATCTTTAACCAAATAGTGGAATTTTTCAAGAAAGGAGATAAATTTTCGACCAAAAAGGTGAATTTTATACCAAAAAAAAAGACAAATTTTACACGAAATACGTAAGTTTTTAGCTAAAAATAACATAAATTTTCAACCAAAGATAGAATAGTTAAGCCTTAAATGAAAAAAAATCAATTTCCAACCAAAAACAAAAAACAAATTTCCAACAAAATGGTTAAATTTTTGAAGAAAAACATGAATTCTTAATCAAGAAGATTACTTTTCTACAAAAGAAGACGAATTCTTAACAAATTACATGGGTTTTCTACTGGGAAAAAAATTCAACTCAAGGTGGAATAGTTGAATTTTCAGTCAAATAAATTAATTTTTAACCTAAAAATGAATTTTCAATAAAATAGTACATTTTTAGCCAAAAAAATTATCTTTCAATTAGAGATAAATTCGTAATGAGAAACGTAATAGTTGAAATTTCAACCAAAAAGATTTTAATTTCAAATCAAAAACCCTCAATCTCAGCCAAAAATTACAAATTTTCAACAAAATAGTTCAATTTTAAACCAAAGAAATGAATTTTCAATTGGAATAACAAATTTTCGACCAAAAGCGTGAATTTTTTACCAAAAAAGACAAATTATCCAAGAAATACGTTAATTTCTAACTAAAAAAAAAAGAAATTTCAACCAAAGATAGAATAGTTAAATTTGAAATAGAAAAAATCAACTAGCAAAAAAAAAATTTTAACAAAATGGTTGAATTTTTAACCAAGAACATGAATTCTTAACCAAGAAGATTATTTTTTTACAAAAGAAGACGAATTCTTAACAAAGTACATCAATTTTCTACTGAAAAAAAAATTCAACCAAAGATGGAATAGTTGAATTTTCAGTCGAATAAATTAATTTTTAACCTAAGAAATGAACTTTTAATAAAATAGTAAATTTTTACCAAAAAACATTAACTTCCAATTCGAGATAAATTCTTAATGAAAAACGTAACACATAGTTGAAATTTCAACCGAAAAAGATTTTAATTTTAAATCAAAAACTGTTAATCTTAGCCAAAAACGTCGAATTTTCAACAAAATAGTTGAATTTTGAACCAAGGGAATGAATTTTCAAGTCAAACGACAAATTTTCTGACCAAAAAAGTGAATTAACCAAATAGTGGAATTTCCAAACGAGGACAAATTTTCTACCAAAGATAGAATAGTTAAATTTTGAATAAAAAAATCAATTCCCAACCAAAGGAAAAACAGAAATTTTCAGCAAAATGTTTACATTTTTAACCAAAAACATGAATTCTCAACCAAGAAGATTTTTTTTCTACAAAAGAAGACGAATTCTAAACAAAATACATGAGTTTTCTACTGGAAAAAAAAATTTAACCAAAGATGGAATAATTAAATTTTCAGTCGAAAAAATTAATTTTTAACCTAAAAAAAATAAACTTTCAACCAAGAAGATTAATTTTTTACAAAAATTTCAAACCAAACAGTTTAATTTTCAACCAAAAAATATAAATTTTTAACCAAAAATGAAATAAATTAATTGTCATTTAAAAAATTAATATTTAACCGAAAAAATGAGCTTCCAGCAAAATAGTTGAGTTTACAACCCGCGATGAATTTCCAACTAAAATGATGTATCTTCAGCCGAACGGACAGACGAATTTCCAACCAATAAAGATAAATTTCCAACCAAAAATAAAATAATTAAATTGTTATCTGAATGACAAAAAAACTTGTGTAAGAAAAGAAAATAATAACAAAAACGCATGTAAAAAATGACGCAATGATACAAAAACATTATAATTCCTATTGACTGAATAATTCATTGTCAATCAGACCACGCGATATTCTCACGAAAGCTTCTTTTGGAGATTCAAAATTGAACTCAAATGATAAAATTCTTAGGAATTTGGGAAACCTAAACATCAAATTTTCATCACAATCCTCAATTCTCTTTCTTTTCTAACTTCAGTTCTATCAAAAAAGAGCAATTTTTTAATTTGAAAGTGGTCAACCCCTCAATGAATTTCGCTATTCTCTGTTTTTCTTTTTTTTCATTTAGGAAGACGATCAAGTATCCACCAAAGATCAAATTGGGTTGAGATAAGTGCGGATTGCGGAATCTAGAATAGCACAGATGGGGGAGCATGGCAGGCCTTAATACTCGGTGCCCGGCAATCGGGTATCGACTTTTCCATTAGACGCAAAAGTTGTGGTCACCGTAACGGCAAAATTGGCCATACCAGAAGGGGGTTGTTTCACCGAGGAAGAAGGAAACTGTTCGAGAGGTGGTATACTCTATAGGACACGCGGAGGGGTAATAAGAGAGCGGGACGAAGTAACATTAATTCTCATAACATTTTACGAGGTATCTGACCTGTGTCAAGTCCTTCCAACGCCCTGGAGCACGGTTTAGGAGTCATAACTCCCAATCACCCCAAGACATGCAGTCGCGAGCAATCCCAACTCGTATCTGAAGGTGAATCTAACCCCTTAAGAAAAAGCGATTTTTGTCACCGATCTTGGATTAATCTTCTGCATTTATTACTCCTCAAGAATATATTATTATTTATTATTATTATAGGTTCATCCGTTCTTTTCATCTCATCAACATCCACTAAGCAAAGCTCCTCACGATCGCTCATGAGTACCCAAAACCTTTCGTTTCAGGCTTCACTCTTCTTCTTATAAATAATTGTACACAGTACATCCTTATCCTTGCATACAACTTTTTCTTTCTTTATATCTATACATCTTTCAATGCAAGCTCATTCTACGAGAAATCACTCATTACTGACTTCGGTTATTAGTACGATGATTCTTTCCCCAGGATCGCAAGTACCTAGAATAATATTTGAAGAATCCCAGAAGGTATCTTTTACATCACTACTGTCACCATAAACTAAAGCGTAGCGTGCTATACTAAATTGCCTTCTGATTTTCACTTTTATTCTAGCCCATAGTAATTTAGAAGATACACATTCATACTTTTTCACATGCTGTTTTTATCTCTCACTCAAAACTAGACCGACTTCTTGGCTAATATGTGATTCATTATCTATTTCTGACCATAGTTTGATCCCAATTTCAATCTTTCTCATCTCACATCCCTTCTTCTTTGTTTCCGGTACGAGTGAAATATCTAGCTTCTTTACGCGCATTATATCCCTCAATTCCCTGTTCTGAAGATCATTTACACTTCTAACATTCCGAACACCTTGTCTCCATTCATCGCCTGAAACTTTTCCGAGGGCATGCCTTTCGTCAAAATAAGTGGAAGTCCTATCTGTTGCTGTATTATTATTTGTATTGTTCATTATTTGAAGCATACACCCAATTACCAACTTGATGCGAGAATTTTTTTCCATGAGTGTCAAATCATGATCAAACTGAGTAGCTAAACTGTCATAAGGTGGTGTGTCCATCCATAACGTCAGTCTCACCAAACTTCGGTCACACAAAGGAAAGTATGAAAACAAAGCCAGTATCAAAGAAGTCATGATCCGTTTGTGTTGTATACTGATTAGGGCACCAGCCTCCCACAGATTGGTCTTTAAGATGGGAAAAGACCTGTCATTACTTCATAAATGTGATGAGAATCCTTAACCGTGAATGAAACTTTACAAGCTCAGAAATTTCCATAAACACCCATGACCCTCCAAATGTTTCCCAGATTTCCAAAAGCTGCAGTCATTTTTATAAATTTCCATGAAATTTTCGAAAGCTTCAAATGTTACAAAACTTTTCTATCAATTTTCGAAAATTCCCATAAGTTTCCGAATGTTTGCGATTAGGTGAAAACTGAATCCTCCTTTAAATATCTGGATGTATTTAGAATGGAGAAAGAAAAAGTTTCATTTTTCTATCTATGAACGACACTTCCAGACTTTATTCAGCGTACGTTATGGTATGCAACGTTTCGATAGAGGACCGCTATCCTCATCAGGCAATTAATTCTATGAAGAAAGTTTGATAATATTATGAAATTAAATAAAGAGTCGTAGCTTTGAGAAACATTAAGCACATTAGAATTGTACAAAGAATTGATTTGCTTACCACTATTGATTGCAAGTGTTCAACAATTTTGGAGTCGAAGGTACACGTTTTTTTAATAAATTACAATTTTGTTTTTTTTACCAATTTTAAAAGCGAAATAAATTAAAACTGACGGTGTTGGTAGCGGGAAGGGAAGTATAAAAATTAATAATAGTAATAGATTAGTGTAACTGATTTAGATATAAGAAAGTAATTTGCCTATTTTTAGGTTAGAAGTTTCCAATATAGTAGTTATCATGTTAATCACTTCTGACTATTGTAATTCATTGTAAACACGTTGTACATGTAAATGTTGTTAAAAACACATGGTTCCTATTGAGTTTTTACAAAAATATTAAAAATAGTGTAGAAAATTTAATTAAAATTGGCTGAGCGCTAGTACAAGTGACTTGCACTCAGAGCTAACCAGCACTGACAATCGTTATATATTATCAAAAGATCAATGAATCAATCAGTCAAAAGAAGA
>JAUMHM010000088.1:10432813-10447341 GCA_032362435.1 Melikaiella ostensackeni
CCGAGTCTGATTTATAATTCCCCTTTCAGAATTTATCATTAAAAATAATAAAAAACGGAAATTTTCAACTTCTCTCTGCATTGAATGGGACAGCAGTGTTGCACTTGATTGTAATTCAAGCCCTTCTAGCGTGGCAATATTAATATTTGAATCACGTGCTATATAATCTGAATCTCCAAAAAACTAAAAGAAATACATTAATTTATACAAATAACATATTTCTATAAACAGGAAAAAGACGTGGATGTGTAGTTTGCAGAAAATTGCTCATTTAATTATTTCATTCAGTCTTATTTCACGTAGAGCAATTTCCTTACCTTTGAATTCTGCGCGCGTAAATATGTGCTTGCGCGCGCAAAAATGGGCGATCCGAGAGCAGGATTTTCCGTGTCATTGATCCGTTCGTTCCTCATCGGGCAATTAATTCTATGAAGAAAGTTTCATAATACAAAATTACATAGGGAGTCGTAGCTTTTGGAAACATTAAGCATATTAGAATAGTACAAAGAATTAATTTGCTTACCATTATTGGTTGTAAGTGTTTAACAGTTTTGAAGTCGAAAGTACACGTTTTTTTAATAAGTTACAATTTTGTTTATTACTAAATTTTAGAAACGAAATAAATTGCAATTAACGGTGTTGATAGCTAGAAGGGAAGTACAAAAGTCAACAATAGTAATAGATGAGTGTTACTCATTTAGATATAAGAAAGTAATTTATCTATTTTTAGGTTAGAAGTTCTTAATGTAGTAGTTATCATGTTAATCATTTTTTACTATTGTAACTCATTGTAAATGCACTGTATATGTAAATGTTGTTAAACAAAACATTTTTACTATTGATTGTGTTACAACATGTACATATACAACGTGTTTCAATGAATTACGATAGTAAAAAATGATTAACATGATAACTACTTTATTGGAAACTTCTAACCTAAAAATAGGTAAATTACTTTCTTATATCTGAATGAGTTACTCTAACCCATTACTAGTATCAACTTTGATACTTTCCTTCTAGCTACCAACACTGTCAATGTTAATTTGTTTCATGTTTGAAATTTGGAAAAAAACAAAATTGTAATTTATCTTAAAAATGTGTAATTTCCACTCCAGAATTGTTAAACACTTGCAATAAATAATAATAAGCAAGTCAATTTTCTGTACGATTCTAAGTTGCTTGATGTTTCTGAAAGCTATAACTCCTTATTCACTTTTATAATATTATCGAACTTTTTTCATAGAATTAATTGCCTGATGAGGATAGCGGTCCGCTATCGAATTGTTGCGTACCATAACCCACATTCAATAAAGTCTCAAAGTGTCGTTTATAGATAGAAAAATGAAAATTTTTCTCTCTCCGTTCTAAATATTATTCCCGGATGTACAAAAACCTGGAAAAAACATTCTTCCATATTTATGAATGTATTTGAAAAATAAGTTATCTTGAGCTTAGAATATTGAACAACTGTTTTAATTTTTTTAATTTTCCTTTGACAAGGGTTGGTAGATATCAAACCTGATTTCGTGGTGGGGTGGATGCGTACTTGGTCGTTAAACGTACCGAGAAAATCGTCGTTCAATTTCACCCCTGAAAGTGCCCTTCGCCTTATCGACGGCGGCTATGCCGCGAGTTTCTTTTTGATCTCGGTTAAGAATTCATTAAGTTTTGCGGGGGTGCGGTTAGGTATTAATACGCAGAAGATACCGAGCGCGTTTTATGCTCCGCTTGTGCCCCAAGCTGATGCAAAAGATGATCTCATTCTTCCGCCTTTTCCTTTTTACCCTTCGAATTTGCTAACTGAATATTGATGATTTGGTTCACAACCTCGACATCGACTACATTTCTACATAGTTCAAACCGATCGAAACACTTAGCGATTTTAAATTTCTTTTTTTCTACAAAGCGCTACGATTGCTGCAATATAATACTAAATAAAAAAATAATGACACACTGATAGAGAAATAGGCGATCGGAAGACCTAGGTTTGATTCCCACCTGTGCAAAAGAGGATCTTTTTTGACAGATAATTTTTCAAGAACCGCGATGATAATACAAATTGCCTAAAACAGTGGAAGCTGGTTCATAAATAAGTTTCCGAATTTCAAATATTGGAGTTGAATGTGAAGTGAATTGGTGTTTAGATCGACGCCCCTGGCGTCGAAGGCAGTCGGTCCTTATCATCCATCCGGTAAACGACATAATTCGCTAACACCTCTAACTCCTGTTATAACAGAGTATTAGTTTTGATGCCGTCTCTCCTCCCTTGAAGGCTCGTAGGTTCTCGTGAAGCTGGTAGAGCCTCGCAGCTCGTTGCGAATCCCTCTTTACCAATTTTCCTCCTCAAAGCTCCATCGTCTTTGATCAGCTCTTGCGACGCCCCTATAATGTCTCCGACCCCGGGTACCATTCCACCCCTTTCAACCCCCTTTCAACCCAACCTCGATCTCGTCATCTGTCGTCTTCATCGCGTTTCTTCACTCACTACTTACGCCCACTTTCCACCCCTTTCGCCCACTTTCCACCCCTTTCGCATTGACGAGCTCGCATGCCAGTGCTCATGTTGTCAAGATCGATCCTCAATCGGATTTTCTAACCCAAGCTCGACGTGACGCACTTCCACCTCGACGAACACGATTTTCAGAGATTTTGTTTCCTTGGCTTTGGGAATTACTGATGTGGGAGTAGATGATTTTATTTGTTGATAGAAGACATTTTAATTCCGCCTTGAAGGCTTGGAAATCAGTGACGATTGCTTTCTTTGCAATTTTTTGCATCCGTCCTGTTTCAATAGGACTTTTTTTAGGACAAAAGTATTTGGAAAGTCCCTCCTAGATTTTGTTTTTGACATTTTTACAAGCCTAGCTTCAACTTCCAAATAAGTTCAAAGGCAGTCCCGCAGGAGAAACATTTTGTCTGGACTAGAGTGCTAGATAAATCGCGATTATTGTTTCTAAAAATAAAACAGATTCTATAAAGTCATTTTCCAAAAAAGTTGGAAACTAGTTCCGCTGTGAAAAATTGTTTGGAAGTAAATGTATGAATATATGTAAATCTTGCTGGAACAGGAATAATTTTGGACTTTTTCAGTACCTCAGTCCCATTCCAGCAGAACCATTTTACAATATGAATCCTACGAGCAATTGTAAAAATTTTGAAGGAAATAAATGTGACCCTTCTAGGACCATTGTCTCAAAAAAATCCTGCTGAAGTAGAAAAAATTCCGAACTTTTTTTATGCCCAATTTCTATTTCAGCAAGACCTTTTGACAATATAAATCCTATGACCAATTAGGAAGATTTAAAAAAAAAATTAAATGTGATTTTTCTTGTGCTTTTGTCATGGAAAAATCCTGCTGTTTTAGGTATAATTTTGGACCTTTTTAATGCCTGAGGCGTATTTCAGTAGGAACTTTGTACAATATAAGACCTTCTAGCAATTTTGATAAGAGTACGAGAAAAGTTTCACTTCAATTTTTTCCAAATTTGTACATTCACAAATTCATATTCCAAAATAACCCTACTGATACAGGAAGAATTTTTGACTTTTTTTTGCTGAACCAAGAAGAATTTTCAACTTTTTTAGTATCTAAGTCCCATTTCAGCAGGAACTTCTTACAATATAAATCCTATGAGAAAGTGTGAAAATTATGAACAAAATTAAATGTGACTCCTTCAGTGGTTTTGTGCCAAATATTCCTGCTGAAACAAAAAGAATTTTGGACTTCTTTAGTATCTGAATCCCATTTCGGCAGAACCTTCTGATAATATAAATCCTATGAGCAGTACTGAAAAACATGAAAAAATGAAATGTCACTCTATTGACCTTTGTCATAAATAATCCTGCTGAAACAGTAAGAATTTTAGACTTCTTTAGTACCTAAATCTCATTTCAGCAAAACCTTTCGATAATATAGATCCTATGAGCAATACTGAAACACATTAAGAAATGAACTTCAACTCTACTATTACCTTTGTCGCAAATAATCTTGCTGAAACAGTGAGAATTTTGGACTTTTTTAGTACCTAAATCCCGTTTTAGTAGAACCTTCTGATAATATAAATCCTATGAGCAATACTGAAAAATATTAAAAAAAGAATTGCGACTTTTCTGGTACTATTACTCCGTAAAAATCCTGCCGAAACAGGGAGAATTTTGAACCTTTTCTGTACCTAGAACCGTTTCAGCAGGACCTTTTGACAGTATGAATCCTACGAGCAATACTGAAAATATGAAAAAAAAGTTAAGTATGACTCTTTTATTACTTTTGTCCCAAAAAATCCTGCTGAAACAGGAAGAATTTTGGACTTTCTAAGTACCTAAGTCCCATTTTAGCAGGAACTTTCTACAATATAAAGCCTATGAGCAATTGTGGAAATAATGAAAAAAATTAAATGTGACTCTTCAAGAACTTTTGTGCCAAATAATTCTGCTGAATCCAAAAGAATTTTGAATTTTTTCAGTACCTAAGTCCTATTTCAGCAGGACCTTTTGACAGTATAAATCCTACGAGCAATACTGACAAATGTGGAAAAAATTAAGTATAACTCTTCCATTACTTTCGTCCCAAAAAATCCTGCTGAAACTGGAAGAATTTTGTATTCTTTCAGTACCCAAGGCGAATTTGAGGAGGAACTGTGAAAATATTAATCATGTGAGCAATTGCAAAGATTACCAAAGAAATTACATGTAACTTCTGGTACTATTGTTATGAAAAAATCCTGCTGCAACGGGAATAATTTCGAACTTTCTTAACACCTAAGTCTCACTTAAGCAGGACCTTTCAATAATATAAATCTTATGACCAACTGAAGCGGGGAAAGCTAAACGATGCTAAGTCCACTTTTTGCGAAATGCAGTTTTCTTCAAAAATCATACTTTCTCGTATTTTTACACCTATTTTCGCGTATCAATGTATCTAAATATTATGAAATTTCGAAGAATTCAAACTAAATAAATGAAATATTCAGAAATATTCAATTTTCAAACAGTTCGACGGTTATTATAGGATTTTCACAAGTGTTTAACAATTAGAGATATCATAAACATTAAAAAATGTTTTACTAGATATACGGATGTTTCTTTCTTCCGCTAAATGGTGCTATTTGTATATAAAATAATTAAAACTATGTATTTCATATGATTTTCTTAGCTTGGTTGTAAGTTGTTCATCTAGAAAGGTTTTTTGTCTCTCCTGTAAAATTTGGTTGTTTGGACTTAGCACCGTTTAGCTTTTCCTGCTTCACTTGTGAAAATTATGAAAAAAAAATAGATACGATTTGTACAGTACTTTTGTCATTAAAAAAATCCTGCTGAAACAGTAAGAGTTTATAACTTTTTAAGTACCCATTTACAGCACTTCTAAGTACTTTTGTCCCAAATTATCCTGTTGAAACAAAAAGAATTTTGTACAGTTTTACTATCTAAATCCCTCTTTAGCAGGTGCTTCTTACAATATAAATCCCATGACCATTTGCGAAAATTCAGAAATAAAATTAAATGTGACTCTTCTAGTACATTTATCCCCAAAAAATCCTGCAGGAACAGGAAAAATTTTCAACTCTTTTAGTATGTAAGGCCTATTTCAGGAGTGATATTTCAAAATGTGAATTCTCTGAGCAATTTTGAGAATTTTGGAAAATAATTAATTCTGATTTTCTGGTATTCTTGTCCAAAAGAGTTTTTACTGAAACAGGACAAATTTTGAAGTTTGTTGGTACTTTATTTATGTTTTAGCAGTAATTTCTCAGGGCACAAATGCTATAAATACTTGTCATAAAATTTTAAAAAAATATATAAATAACTTTTCTAGAAAACGTACTTTATTCCGAGCGAAAATTCGCGAGGACAGGACTGTTTTGGAACTTTGTTAAAACATGAATTAGAACTTGTAAGAATTGAAAAAAAATAATCAAAACTATTTTAATATATATTTCCAAATAATTTTCCACGGCAAAGTTCATCTTTTAAACTTTTATGAAACATAAATGATTAGGTTAAATGAATGGTACTTAAAATCTTGTTTATCTCCTGGCCGTAAAAATCCTTTATTCAGGAGTTACAAAATATACATTTCGTCCGCCGACGCCAGACCGTATCAGATAATAGATAAAAATTTGTTTCAGACATATTTTAAAAACAGTACAAATAAGCATATAGCGCATCTAGATTTTTTTATTTAAAATTCAATTTTTCCATCAGATAAATACACAATTTTGACATGAAGCTAGCTCATCACAATAGAGACAGTACATATGATTAAGATGCCTTAACACCTTAGATATATGTAATTGCGCAATTTAGCTATGTTATAAATTGAAAAAAAAAAATTAAATGTACCCATGGTCCCAGCTGTGTATTTAAAAATACAAAATTTGTTCTACACTACAAAAAATAAACGTATTTTTGTAACACCTAAATAAAGGATTCTCACGACCAGTAGACAAACAAGAGTTTAAGATCAATATATTTCACTACATCACATCTGACCAACACCATACCATCAATATATTTTGATAAATATTAAGGGTCTCAAAGAAATGTGAAAAGAGTGGGATTTTTGTAAAACTTTAGTTGCAAAAATGTCTTGCTGTAACAGGCGGTAATTTGAACTTTTTTGTTCCTTCAATCCTATTTCAGTGGCTCTTTTTGGGGGCACAAGTCCCTTGAGTACTTCTAAACAAAATTGTAGAAAATAATTTCTAGAACTTCAGTTCAACCAAAAATTTTCGACGGAGGGACTGTTTTTGAAAATTTCGAAAGCATGAATGTCTTGTAGAAAATTCAGAGACAAAAAATAAATGCGATTTTTCTACTACCTGTGTCCTAAATAAGTCCTGCTGAAACAGAACGTATTTTAGAATTTTTGTCAATTTAATCTACCTTAGGCCTATTTTAGCAATACATTATTGGTACAGAAATCGTATAAGCACTTGTGAAAATTAAAAACAAATAGATCGTCTCTAGTACTTCTGTCTCAATTCGGACTTGTAAAAATTTTAAACAAAAGTTGATACTTTACTTTTATTCGTCTCATACCCTGTACTTTATCAGAACTTTACTTGGGATCTTCTAGGTATTTCATTTGTAGACTTTTTTGATTTGATCCATCGCCTGAAACAGTGAGTAGACTTAAATTTCATTGATCGCGGTAGGATTGCTTTTGAACATTTCAAAAGCATGAATGCCTTGTAGAAATCTAAGAGACGAAAAATAAATGCAATTTTCCCACTACCTCTGTCCTAAATAAGTCCTGCTGAAGCAGGACGTATTTTTGACCTTTTCAGTAGCTTAATCTACTTAAGTCCTCTTTCAGCAGCACATTTTTGGGACACAAATCATATCAGCACTTGTGAAAATTAAAAAAAATCGATTTTTCCTAGTACTTCTGTCTCAATCTGGACTTGGCAAATTTTCAAGGAAAAAGTCGGTACTTCACTTTTATTCGTCTCATACCCGCTATTTTATTAGAACTTTTTTTTTTAATCTTCTAGGAATTTCATTGGTACTTCTTTTTGATTTTATCCATCTCCTCAAAAAGTGAGTAGACTTAAATTTTATTGATCGCGATAGCTATAGAGACCAAATTAGTTTTTCATCAGAGGGCATGTATCTAGGAAGAGTCTTCTTAACGGCAGCGCAGCAGTGATATTCGCTGGACCCAATCAACTGATATCGTGGTCTTAAGCCCTCTAAGAGCCGCAACTCCTGATACCACGCCGGTAGTTCGAAGGTGGTTAGGTGGGCTGATCACGAGTTAGTGGTTCGATGCCTCTCGGTGGTGGTGTTGATACTCGGAAGGAAGAGAAGCCAAGCCAAGTCGACTTTATGTCTGGACGTAAGCCGGTTATAGGCGCTGCCGATGTTATTTGATGGCCAAATGCACTCCGCCGAGGCGAAACAACCCCCCACAAAACCACCACCTATCCGATCTCTATCGTCCGGCCGGCACTTTCCCACCCACCTTTAACCTTGAAGCTTCCCTACTCTCAGAAAAGATATATAACGGCCGTAAGAAAGTCGTTAAAATACAAGAAAATGGCTCTCCAATACTCACACAATCCATCCATCGAAAATCTAGGACATCAATTACTTAAGTCCACCCTCAATTTGTCCCTAAGAATAAAACTCTAATCCTCAAATGAGTTTCAGAATTTTTAGACACAACTGACGCTTGCCTTAATCTATTCTTATATGATGTCCGCTCGATAAGTTTGGTAAAAAAGCAAGTAACTTCTTTTTGTAGAGCTTGCCTTCATTTCTGAATAAAGTCTCTTTCGAGGACTACTTAGTCCAGCAAGATTCCAATTTTTTTATACCTTCAGATAAGTGACATTTCTCGAGGTCTGCAAAATACGCATTTACGGCATCGATTACTTCTTCAGTGGACGAGAATCTCTTCCTACCGAACCAGGTCTTTAAGTTGGAGCGTTGTCGTGGTGAAACAGCACATTTTGCGCGCCAATCGTGACCGTTTCTTTTTGTAGCTCGGCCTATAAACGGTCCAATAATGATGCATAGCACGCTCCTGTTATAGTCTTACCCTTCTCTGAGTAATGAATAAAGATAATTCCTTGGGAATCCCAAAATACTGTGTTCATCACCTTCCCAGCTGAAGAAACAGTCTTTACCTCCTTTGGCGCGCTTTCACCAGGTAGTACCCACTACTTTGACTGCTGCTTCGTCTCCATTGCTTTGACGGGAAAAGTCCTGCAGATTCCGACTAAACTTCGCCAAACACTGCGCTGGAACGTCTTTTTTGTTGTGCTTTTAATCAGGATTCAGTAATCGCAGCACCCATCTTACACACACTTTCTTAACCTCCAGTTTTTCGTGCAAGATGTTATAAAATAAAAAAAAAGATGACACTTATTTTATCGTCTTAATAAGAAAATAATTTTAGCGAAGTTATGAGTATTTCCAATTCTAAGGTCGTTTTGAAAAAAAACCAAGTTTTTCTTTGCACGTCTATAAGTTTTGACCTAGAACAGTTTTTCTGAAAATATTGAAAGTCGGTTTTCTGAGAAACTCCATTCTTTTTCTGCAATTTTGTTGCTGAATGTGTCCTTGATTGACGGAGATAGCCTAAGTTTTTCGCTGAATTAGTACTCCATTGACGAAGAAATCTTGTAAGCACGAATTAAAAAAAATTTTAGTTACATTAAAAACGGGTTTTTTCACAATATCAACTTTCCTTGTTTTCAATATTCAGCCGGAAAGATAAACGCAACAAGATATCACATGAGAGTAAGAGGTCTTTTTTGTTAAACTTTTTGGAATGAACAAATCTTTTTGCTGGAATTTTTAAAACTGTCCTTATCTGTAAAAAAATATGCAAATCCAATTTTTCAGGCAAAATATTCTCTTTGCCAGAAAAATAGTTTAGCCCGCATGAAACCTACTAGATTTCTCTGACATTCAAGTACGGATTCAGCAAAAAAATTTGAGCCAAAAAGATGTGTTTTTGAGGGAACCGAATTTTATTATTTTTAGACAAACCGCCGCCATTTTGTTATTTTTTATCATTTCGTTAGTTTTCCGGTAGAATTCGAGAGAGGATGACAATGTTCATGAGAATCAGGGAGAAAAACTAAAATATTTGAATTAGGTTGAAAGTTATAACGTTTTGAAGGAAGAATTAGCATTTTTTCAAAAAGAAGTCTGGAATTTCAAATACTTATCACTTCGCGAAAATGATTTTTTTTCATTAAACGGTGAAATAAGTATCGTCTTACATCCTTTGAAAACAACATATTTGAGAGGCGAATGATTCTGTGATGTGAAGTTGCACTGCATATCTAATTTGAAATGAGTTTAATTTCAATATTTGTTCTTTTTTTGAACAATTTGTGTGATTTTTTTTCAAATAAACAAGAAATAAGTGAAGTTTTCCCTGCTAAAAACCTTTAATCTTTCACCCAAAAGAGTCTCTATGTGACTAATATGGATTGACTTTCCGCTCCCTTTTGAATTTTCTCAAAATATCTTGTCCGATGTACATTCTAAATGAAAATTATTTCTAGATAAATTAAAGTAGATTAAATTATCAGTTATTAACTTCGATGTTCAAGCATTGTACAAAAATCTAATACATTACTGTTAATTGAATGTTGGACAGAAAAATCAAACATTCTAAAAAAATCAAAGATTGCGGTTAACTAACATTCCAAGAAGGCGGCCAATTGAATAATCCAGAAATGGCTCATTTCTGGAGTTTTTAATTAAATATTTTTAAACTACACTAGAAAAAGAAGTTTTACCTTAGAAATCATTCTGTGACACCAGAAGTCCAAACATTCGGAAAATTCAAGATGGCGGCCAGTCGAATTTTCAAATTTGTTTAACTATTATACTTTTCCTCGAAATTGTCCTAAATTCGCCATAAAATCAAGTTTATCTTAAAGAAATTTGTGTTGATATTAAACTTTCAGGATTTTGAAAAAAGTCCAACATGGCGGCCAGAAAACTTTGCAAAAATCTTTTAGTTTTCAAATTTTTTAACGAAAATTTTTTTATTTCTTCATGAAAATTAAGTTTCTCAGTTTTGTCGAAAGCTATATTACTCCAAACAGAATTTCGAAAACGTAGAGAAAATTTTTAGAATCTTGGACTTCTGAGATCATAGGATGATTTCCAAGGTCAAACTCCTTTTTTCTATCATAGTTTCGAAATATTTCATTGGAAATTACAGAAATGAGCTATTCTCAAAATATTTGACTGACCGCCATCTTGAAATTATTTCAAAATTTTACACTTCTGGGATCATCGAATGATTTTAAAATTAAAATACTTTCTTTAACAAATTTTTAAAATATTTCATTGAAAACTGCAGAAGTGAGTTATTTTTGGACTGTCTGATTGGCCGATATTTTCCATTTTTTTCAAAATTTTTAATTTTACTGTCCACCATTCAATTTGCTATAATTTACTAAATTTCCTGACAATGCTCAAGAATTCTGGGGTAATAACAATAGAAAATGCAATTTATGTCCCTAATTGTTGAGTCATCCATTTTGGAAATTTTAAAAATTCCAATTTTTTCAAGATAAGAATATTTTAAATATCACATAGAGATTAATCACCTATGTGAACGATTGATTCGAATAAAAAATGAAAAAGTTACGTAAATTGAACGTTTTTGCACAATTTTCTCCATGTCAATCTTATAGGAAACTTCAAGTACGTGGGGAGATGGATTAATATTAACCGATTTGCATAAAATTTGGAGAACATTCTAGTTTTAGGCCTTTGCACCAGTGATGCGACTAGAAGCAAACGATTTCCAAAATAAAGTAAAATAAGGACAACCCTATCCGTGCAGAAATTTTCTCATCTCATATAAAAGCCTTTTAAATCATAAGAAACATGAATTAAAATTTGAAATCATGCTCAATATCCGAAGTAATATACAAACATTGACTCGGAATATTCACTTGTCTCTTTTTCAAGACCAATCTGACCCATGATTTTCAGATATTTCAAACGTAGAGATTCCACAAAAGCTAACCAACAATTTAAGGTTGGGTGAAGGCTTTAGTAACAATTATAGTGAAAAAAGTAGATTCAGTTCCTTGAAAGTATTGAAAATATTGAAGCTAACCTTCCAAATTATCATAAAGCAAAGTACGAGAATTGAGAGCAAAATATATTGATTTGTCAAATGGTTTTTTGAATAAAAGGGTTCCATAAAGCTTGTTAGAAAAAGAAGTAAACGAAGCATTTTTTGGAACAACATTTTTTAAAAAATGTTATCCTGAATTACTGATTACTGAGGCTGATGAGGAAGTATTACGGTGGTGATATTAATAAATGTTTATAATCAAAAATTGTTGCATATTTCGAATGAGAAAGATAGTTTCGCAGTTATTCCAAATGATCCCACAAGAATGTTTCAAATAGAAACATTTGAAATTCTAGAGAGATGAAGGCTTCAAAAATGTTTGGGAAACAATATTGAAAGGTGCGATATTGACAACATTCATACGAATCTATCTTTAGCCTATGGCCTGGTAAGAGGTCATAAAGGAGATTTTCCTTTACGACTAGTTCTTTCGACAATGGGTTCATCCACGAGAAAATTAGGGGAACTTCTGAAAAAAATTATCAAAGAATCAGAACCCTTTCAGCAAGATCCATTAAAAACAGTGCTACTTCCAGAAAATTAGTTGAGAATGTTGAAATACCAATAAATCACATTTTTTTTTCTTTAGACGTAATAGCCATGTTTCCTACCATTCATATGAGAGAGTTAAACATGCATTGAAAGAGATGGGATATGATCAAAAATCATACCAAGATTTTGAAATCTTGATACAACTGAATATGTTTTCGGTTTTGCTCATTTTGAATTCAATGGTACTTTTTATAAACAAAGATTTAGATTTCCGATAGGCTTAGTCTTGTGACCAATTATTGCTGAAATTATGATGCGAGATTTGGAAAGTGAAGCTTTTGATAAAATTAGTATGGGGTTGGACTTTCATGCAAAATATATTGATAATTCTAATCTTTCTTTACATCCACAAAATGTGGATACTCTATTTGATGTATTAATAGTATACATTCAAGATTACAGTTTACTGCTGAAATTGAAACAGAAGGTAGATTGAATTTTCTTGATTTGACCTCAATAAAAACTGATGAAAATTGTATTATTACTGATTGGCACAGAAAAACTATTTGTTCAGGAAAAACAATAAATTTTAATTCTGATCATTTCATTCAGAGCAAAATAGGAGTTGTAAAGAATTTGACTGATAGAGCTCCTAAATTATCTCATCTCAAATTCCATGAAAAGAATATTGAATTATGCAAACAGATTCTTTTTCTCGACCGTTATTCACTTACCTTTATTAACAAACATATGCATAACAGAATTATCAAAATTAAGAGTAAAAGTAATAATCATAACAAAAACAATATAAGGATTATAATAGATAATAGATTCAATACGGTTCTTCTACCTTAATTTGAGAAAATCTTAAGTATCTTGAAATCAATGTTAGGGAAATTGGGCTTACATACCATATATAGAGTTCCTTTCAAAAGTACTTTGATTCTGAAATTAGGTAAAGATAAATATGAGAAACTTAATAAACAATGTGTGATTTACAAATATAAACGTAGACAATGTGATGCTATTTATGCAAACAGGGAGGTCACTTAGAATATGGAAAGAGAAACATAAAAATAATTTTCATAAAAGTGCAAGATGTTATATTAGCTGCTCAAAAAACATAGACTCACACATGGGCATGACTTTCATTGGGATCATGTTAGAAATTTTGTATCATGAGAGAAACCAAAAAGAAGAGAGGGTTCATGTGAATGCTATTTATAAAGAGAAAAGGTACAAAGCTATCAATTTAGAGAGAGATCTTGCGAGATACAACAAAACTTGGGATAAAGTCATTGATTGGATACATTGACTTTAGCTTTGGTCAGAATTTTAAATATGTGTCAATCAATTTCCAATTTAAAAATGAAATAATTGACTTTGGTTTTTATTCAGAATAGTTCTCCTATCTCAACATTTTATTTCGATCTTTAAGAAATATTTGAAATGTTTGCAGTCCTATTTGTACTAGATTTAGTTATACTAGATCGGATTTATGTATTGCGCGGTCAGCATGCATAGGTAAATGAATAGAGGAATAAAATATTTATCACTTAAGGGCGGAATGTCATAAATCAGAATCTCCTTTCAGGGATTGTGATCACGTTCTCCTTAAAGTACTCTGGGCGATCTTTCCACAAATCATCGAGGGCTGAAGTCGCCGAACGGTAATCAGTGTTCATTAGCTGTATGAAACGCGACACATCAGGGTTTCGCCCATGGGGATTTTTTCAATAACTCTTGGTTGTCGGTAATTGGTGGGCAGCGATATCTCTTCTAGTCTGCTCTTTTCTGTCTTTTCCAGCGCTTTTCCTCTTCTTCGGCGACAATGTCGTATATAACAATATCCCTGGCTATCCTGTCCTGTCCGCTATAGATAGAGAAACATTAAGTGTTCCCGACACACAAAACCGCACGTACACGATCGAATCACATCGACTGGGCAAACACAAACTGCAGCCACTGGTCGCCGATTCTCACCCTTCTTTCATTTCGTGTCTTATAGATGTCCCAGGAACAGTAGTTCTCTCTTTAGGATTGAAAGGATCGCTTCGTTTTCGAGAATTCTCTTTCCGTGTTGAAATTGAAAAGAATTTTTGTAGTGCAGAATATTTTTCGAATAAATTAAAATGTAAGTTTGAAAAGTAGATTACGGTGTTGTGATGTTGAAAAATATCTGCGAGTCACAAGTAGTTTAATTTCAAGATTTATATTATTTTGGTACGTCTATTTTAAATATTTTGATTCTTCTTATACCGCGAATCCGGAAGCTGCATGGTTTTACTACATGGGCTGAAAAGTCTTCGGCCTGACAATGAAAAAACGATATTTTGAACGAAAAATTGGCTTTATTCTTCGACATAATCTCCATCTAGAGTAATGCATTTATTGTAACGGTCTTCCAACATCTCGA
>JAUMHM010000088.1:10457085-10473574 GCA_032362435.1 Melikaiella ostensackeni
AGATAAAAATTTGAGGGCCCCAGGCTTACCACAAACGCGGCAATTAAATCAGTCTCATTACTTAATTGTCACACCTCCCGTCTTGTTTTTTGCCGTTTTCGCTTTGGTTTTTCCAGCAGTTCGTGACAGATATGCACTAGTGGAGCGGACAGCTCGCAGGAGCGTTCTTCTGTCAATCTGATGCGCTAATTCTAATTAGCGCTCTTTAATAAATGGTTGAAGTCTAAATATTATTACATATCATACTTGTTTATCCATTACTGATTAATTTGATATCAAACACGACTGTTTCGATTTTTTTAAGCATTGAACATCACTCTATTAGCATATTTTCTTTCAATTATTTTCTATTCTATTTTCTATTACTTGGAAATAAAATATATTTGTTGGGACATTTGAAAAACCGAGTGCTTTGTATTTTGATACATTATAATAAGTATATACCTACTTGCTGTAAATTCATACGTAAAATACCTTTCACTTACGTATTATTGAAATTTTATCAAATTTGAACGCTTACACATCAGTGACAAGATCAGAACACAATCGATGTTTTAATTAAGCCTCACGACAATTATGTATGTATATATGTACAGGTATATTTGTATATATTTCTTTTTTATTTATTTTTTCACATTGTAAAAGTCACAGTACATTTTTACATTAAAAATATAAAAATCCACAGATGTTTTTGGCAGTGTTGAAAGTAGAAAAATTCACCGTTACATAAGGTGATTTTTATTAATTTAACTAGATTCTACAATTGTTCTTAAAAAACACGTTATTTACAGATTATCATCCTTTAACATATGCAAATGACAGACTTTAAAATGTATAAAAATGTAAAATGGACACTCTGCTATTACAATGAAATTTTGCATATGTATATCAGAGGTGAATTTAGCACGGGCATTATAAGTTTATACACAAAAACTATTGCCGATGCACTTTTTGTTACAGGAAATAATATCTCATACAGGGTGGCCGTCTTATTTGAGTAAAAAAATCACGGTTTTTTTCCCGGTTTGCGAAAATTTCCCACAGTCATTGAAATTAAAAAATGTGAACTCTTAAAGCGGAACATTTTTTTATTGGCAGTAATGAGAATTGAATTGCAAATTATAGCGCTCAAAGTAAAACTCTTTTGAATTTTAAACTTTCAAAATTGAAGCTTAAAAAATACTTAGTTCAAACGCTGAATAATTTACACGTATAAAATTTAAGCTTTCAACACTTTTAAATTGAACATTTTTAAATTACATTCCGTTAAACCGCAAAATTGTAAACATTTATAAATTGAACAATTCAAAGATTTCTGGTTAAGAAGAAATTAAATCACCCTATCACTTTCAGTGCTCTAAATTGAATAATGAACCAATAAAGTTGTGGATGTTCAAAATTGTACAATTTTAAGCAATTTTAAGTTAAAAACATTAAAAAGTGAATAATTAAGAATTTTTTAGCTGAAAACTTTTTTAATTAGATGCTAAATAATTTTAGTTTTGAGTCGTTTCAATTTAATGATTTTTCAATTGTTATTTAAAGGTCAAAATTCAACACGTTTGCTTAAAAATGAAAATAAAAATAAAATTGAAATGTTCAAAGTTTAAATTTAGCACTGTGAAATTTTAACGTTTCAAGGCTTTCTATTTCAAACAATTTAGTTTTAAATTGTTTAGTTTTGAATATTGGGTTTATATATATTTTTTTAAATGAACAGTCGAATATTGCTAAATATCAAAAAGTTTTTTCTTTTTTTTTCAATTAAAAAATTTCAAATTGAATGGGTAAGAAATGTAATATTTTAGACTGACACAATATTGAATAGGATTTGAAGTTAAATAAGTGCGTTCAATTATAAATCTTTAAATTTGAAATAATTTAAAAATTGAAAGTAGTTGAACTACAGTAAATTTGTTTTGTTGCATGTTTTTTTACTGAAGTTATAAGACGTTGTTGCTGTGAAAAATTGTAATTTGAATGGTAACAGTACAGTATTTTAATGAACCTATTCTTACAATTATATGACTGTGAAATATTTTTGTGTTTCGCATGATAGCTATTCGTATTTACATTTTTAAATTAGTTATTAATTTATGCTGAAATATAATTTTTGTATCTACTAATAAAAGTAATTAAACTTTTGAAAAACAATATAATGAAAAGTCAAAGTTACACGGAAAAAAGATGCTGGAAATTTTTCTTGACCGAGTGCGTGACTTCAGGATAGGTCCAAAAGTACTTGAAAAATTGAAAATACCGTCATCGGAAAATTATGCAAATAATGCTTGAAGAAACATAAAACTTCTCAAACTGTGTCGAGCACAGTCAAAGAAGCACTCCTGGACTACATCAACAAAAAATCTATAGGCAAGTCTGGAACACGTTGAACACCCCAGCATTAAAGTCTTCAAGTCAGTCATGGAAGGGTTCTTGGACTGACAAGACAGACATTTATGCCAACATGAATAAAAAATATTCTTTTTTAAATTTATAATATTATTACCTTTAATTTATATATTTATTTTGATATAATAAACACATACTATCACTACTGATATTAATCGGACATTTTTTACGCTTTCAAAAATTGGACGCACGCTGCGGGGATTAGAACTACCTAACTACTCTATGAATAACGCAACTTATGCCTAACCATTTTTTTTGATGAAATTTATTGATCTGGAATAAAAAATAGTACAAAAGATATTTACAAGGTACATGACGTTTTGCACAGTCCTTTCTTATTATAGTACGTAGTCCCTGCTAGTAATACAGCTTAATCTACCAAATACTTTTTTATAATATACGTTTATCGTTTGCTGCACATTTGTGGTGTTACAATTTTCTTAGTCTTAAAGTTAAATACTGTACAATACTTGTTGAAATGCGTAGGAAAATACTTACTGGAGAAACCTACATACATTTATGCCAGCTAATTTCAGTAGCGTTTGGCCATAGATGGTTTTCGTAGAAATTTTTTGCTAAAGATATAATATAATCTTCAATCATATGTATTTCCGCTCTGGCATGCAAATCAGAAATTCTAGTTTATCTATCAGCATTGATTAATCTGAGTTCTTTGTTTTGAAATACTTTTAATGAATTTAGATTTTTTATTGAAGCGCTACACCAAACAGGTGCCGCATATATCATAATTGGTCTTCAAATCATGTTATATATCAGTTTTTTGTTTTGCGTTGTCAGAGCAGAATTTTCGGACATTGATGGATACAATTTTCTTTGTACTGCGTAGGTTTTTCTTAATATTTCTTTGGTATGTTTTCTAAACAAGAGTTTTGAGTCTAGATGAGTACCTAGGAATTTAACGGACGAAACAGGTTTGATGGAATGTCCAAATGCTTTGACTGGCTTGAAAATTTTTGTGCAGCTTTGATTTTCAGAAAAAAACAATAACTTCAGTTTTGTTCGCATTTAGCTGAATTTTCCACTTGCGATAAAATTGGTCAAGAAGACTGAGATGTATTTGGATTTGTTTAGCTGCTACGATAGCATAAAAGCAGTGACTATAAATACCTGTGTTATCTGTAAAAAGTGATAATTTTGTTTTTTGAAATTTAGGTATGTCATTGAATTGAATATTAGAAAGGGCCTAGCACAGAGCCTTGTGGTATGCCTGCTTTAACTTCACGCTTGCTGGAGGTAGCCCCATCTACCGTAACAATAAGATGTCTTTTTTGCAAATATGTGTTTATAAGTTTCATTAAAATAGGTGGATAATTGTATTTAATCATTTTATACACTAGTTCGCTCATCCAGACTCGATCAAAGGTCTTTTCTATCCTTATTAAAGTTATTACTAATGTCATTAACAATTCTCACTATTTGTTGTACAGTACTATGTCCCGCCCTAAAAGCAAATTAATCATCAATTATGATTTTTTCCTTACTCTCGAAGTCATTGAGTCTTTTGAGAATTTTCTTTTCTGTCAATTTACTTAATGTTGGCAAAAGGCTAATATGTCTGTAACTACTTGGCTCAATACTGTATTCACCAGGATTATGTATTGGAATTATTGTGAGTTGATTTGGAACCAATCTATTAAGATTATTCCATTTTTAAAAAGAAAAAGGTAATAATCCAAACCAATAACACAATTTTTGAAAAATTGCTAACTTCATCAAATTCCTAAAATATATTTAAGTAAAATAGATATCTTTTGGTAAATTGATCTAACTATTAACACCTCAATTAAAAGAAATATTAAGTATTCATAGGCAACCCTGCAGATTGAAACCAATTTTTGCTTAATGTCTCTCTTATAAGATTTCCTAAAGATCGAAATGAAATCTATTTTCTTATGAAAATATTGGTATACTAAAAGAACATTCAAAAAGTTCACAATTCAAGAAAAAACTTTGAGATTACCTGCTTTTTCGGCTCATTAGAGGCAGATATAAATAATATGTGCATATCCTATCATGTACCTTTGTGTACTGTATTTTGACTAACATTTGTGTTCTAATTTTCATAATTTTTACAGATCCTTATGTGTTTTTATATTCTATTTTAGATATTCTTATATCTACTCTAATTCCGACTTGATTGAATTTCTGTAAATAAAATCATAATGTCATAAAAACTGAATAATCTTGTCAGCAGTACGTATTTTCTAAATCTTGGATTTAAAAGGCTAAATGGTACTTATCATAAAATAATGTTGCCAAAAGGTTTTGCAAACAATTTTCCTCTCCACTACAAATTAGAATGTTAACCTGGTACTTATCAAAAAATAAGGTTGCCAATAGGTTTTTACATATACTCAGGGAAAAGAAACGATACCCTCGTTACCTACAAAAAAAGGTATTCTGAGGAAGATGTCATATTAACAATATGTGCATATCCTATTATCTACCATTGTGTACTGTATTTTGACTAACATTTTAGTTCTAATTTGTATAATTCTTACCATTTTTACAGATTCTTATGTGTTTTTGTATTCTATTTTATATATTTTTATATCTACTCTAATTTCGACTTGATTGAATTTCTGTAAATAAAATCATAATGTCATATTTGTACTCATAAAAACTGAAATAACCTTGTCAGAAGTAGGTATTTTCTATGTTTTGATTTCAAATAGGCCAAAACGAACTGAATAAATTCCATGAAGTCATTTGAAAATTTTCTAACATGTGTCTTTTACAAGAGGTTGGGGTTTAGACGATGCTGTCGGAAAAAATAACAATTTCGCCTAAACGAGAGGTCCAAGTTAGGGTCGTAAATTTCTATCTTTCTTTGCTTCAAGTGTTCCTTGATTTTCGTAAAATTTCAAAAATTCTTAGATGGGTTGGTTTAGACTTTTCGTAGTTAGTGTTTGACGCGCCTTCAAACAGAGTGCATCTCGCTTCGGTCTCCATAAAAAAGAACCAAAGAATAACAATTTTAAAACATTAAGTGTTCTTGTTGTGTGAGTTCAATAGTGAAGGGAATAAACAATTTGCATTACGATTTCCTGAATTTTTCATCACAGACACCAAGGGAAGTAACATAGAGACAAAATAATAAACCCTTTTTTAAAAAAACTTTTTTGGTACTATGGATTTCAAAAATATTGATGAAAATTGGGGTGGGAAATCTGTTAAAAATATTAATGACTTCTACTCAATCAGTGAAAAACTCAGATCAGCTGCATTACAAAAACAATTCTTGATAAGATGTGAGATTCATGGGAGTTTTCCAAAAAAGATAAAATGTTGGTGCCGAGTGTGGAGTTTCGAAACGAAAATTCGCACATTTCATCATCAAAACTTGAAAATTGGCTCGAATTATAAAGAATCTGACCAAAAATGAACACTTGAGGTAAGATTTGATTTTAAACACTAAGCAGAACGATTTTAATAAGATTATGAAAGTGATAAAGACGTTCATATTTTAGTAGTTCTTGAAACCCGATTTTCGTTCATTATTTCACAATAAAGTTACTTTCGCGCGTGTTAAACAAAAGACTTACGACTATTAGATAAGTTATATTTGATTTAATTCAATTTTACATTGTTTAATTTGAGTTTTTTTCTATTCTATGATGGCACGTGAATGTGACATTTTCCTATACCCTTGCATTTTGAAAATCAAATTTTTAAATAAAAAAAAATTTTGAAAAATTAATGTGAAAAATGAATTTGAAAGACATTCAATGTTTGTATTTCTTCCCTAAACTAAATTTTTTAGCAAAGATTAAATTACTCCTTTTCGATTACCTCGCGCCTTACCTGGAAGATTTTTCCAGTGATGGTAAGTAACTAGTTCCTTCTAACTAGTTACTGTAACTACTTACTTTTTTGGTACCCATAGTGGTAAAAAAATTACTTTTGTAAGTAAGCAACGAATTGGTAACTAGTTACATTTTTTTCAGCAACAGTAACTATGAAAATCGTTACTTTTTTAGTTATTTTCGAAATGTAATTCACAATTCTTCTTTACGACAATCAATCAATTTTACTACTTTCACAACTATTTTTTCATTTTCACTATTCAAATTGTGACGCCAGATAGCCATAGAGATTTATAGCCCAATGTAAAAAAATTGAAATTTTTCTCCCATCTTGGGGTTCAAACTGTTTTAAAATCTATAAAAACACTCAGAAATGAATAAAAAAATAATTTTAGAGTTAAATATTCATTTCTCTTTGGTTGATAATGAATTTTCTTAACCGGAATATTAACTACTTCAGTTAATTTACTTATTATTTTAGTTGCAAATTCATCTTTTTTAGTTAAAAATTTTATTATTTGGTTGAAAATTTAATTATTTTGTTCGAAATTGAACGATTTTGAGAGAAAATCATTACATTCGGTTGAAAATTCAACTGTTTTGTTGAAAATTAGTTTTTTGGTTCAATTGAATTGTTTTTCATTTAAAATTAAATTTTTTCTGATTGAAATGTATGAACTATTACACTTTTAGTTTGGGATTTATCTTTTTTTGTCGGAAATTAATTGTTCAATGGAAAATTCTAGTATGACATTTTTTATTGAAAATTTTTTTTTAGTTGAAAATTCATATATTTGTTTGATTTACGTCTTTTTTGGTGGAAAATTAATCTCCTTGGTTGAAGATTTATCTCTTTGGTCTCAAATTGATCAATCTTGTCAAAAAATCGTCTTTTTTGATTGAAATTCCATTTATTACATTTTTTATTGAGAACTCATCTTTTTTTTTTTTGAAATGTTAACAATCTAGCTGATTTTATTTCTCATTTAAATGAGAATTCAACTATTTTGATGAAAATCACTTTCTTGGTTGAATACTCGTATAACTGTTTTTGATTCAAAATTAAACTGTTTTTTTGGTTGAAATATTAACTTTTACATTTTTCGTTGAGGATTCATCTTTTTCCATTAAAAATTAATTTTTTCAATTAAAAATTCAACTATCTCATTTCTTGTTGAAAATTGATCTTTTTAAGTTGAACATTCATGCATGTTGTTTGAAATTCGTCTCCTTTGGTAAAAAATTATGTTCTTGGTTGAAAATTTATCTCTTTGTTTTCTAATTAAGCTACTTGGTTGAAAATTTGTCTTATTGGTTAAAATTTAAGATATTACGTTTTTCATTGAGAATTAAACTTTTTTGGATAGAAATTTTATTATTTGGTTGAAAATAAACATTTTTTTTCAAAATTCGCGTTTTTGGCTTAGAACTTCAACAATCTGGTTGATTTTTTTTCTGTCTTGACTGTGAATTCAACCATTTTGTTGAAGAGTTCTTTTTTGGCTGAATGTAATTGGTTTTGATTCAAAATAAAAATTTTTTATGGTTGAAGTATCAACTGTTACGTTTTTTGTTAAGGGATCGTTCATATATTACGTAACAAGTTCTTCTTTTGTTTATATCGTTGTGTCCTTTCGAATTTCACGGCAATTTTATTCTCGTCTTTATTTAAACAAAAGAAAAATGCGTTACGTAATATATGAACGATCCCTAAAGAGTCATCTTTCTTCGTTCAACTGTATTGGATTCAAAATGAAAATCTTTTTTGGTTTTAATCTCAACTATCACCTTTTTCATTGAGAATTCATCATTTTTGGTTGAAAGTTGAACTACTTTGTTAAAAATATTTTTTTTTGTTTGTTGAAAATTCGTCTCTTTCGTTGACAATTCGTATCATTCGGTGAAGAATTAACTATTTTCTTAACATTTTTTTTGGTCAAATATTTGTTTTTTAAATGGAAATTTAACTATTCTATTTTTGATTTGAAGTTTATATTGTTTTTAGTTACGGATTCAACTATTTGGTTGGAAATTTCTCTTCTTTATTAGAAAATTCATGTATTTTGTTGAAGGTATCTCTGTTTTGGTTGAAAATTTATCCTCTTTTTGTTGAAAATTCAACGTCTTCTAAAACATTTTGTTGATATGAGAATATTGTAAATCTTCTAGAAGTGGAGGTCGTGACTAGGTAAATCTAAAGGAACACTTTCAGGAAGAAATAATTAATTTTCAACGCCAAAGAGATTTATAGCGCAAAATACAAAAGCTGAAATTCGTCTTCCACATTGGCACTCAAAATTTTAATAAAACATTCCTTGTTTTAGAAATATTGGGTCGGTCATGACTAACCTGCAACTTTCATTAAAAAGTGTAACAACTGTCACTAGAAAGTTATGAATAAAGTTTTGTAAAAAATAAATTAGGATATATATTTCTCAAATACAAAAATTACTAAAAAAGTAACGATAGTTACTTTTTTTGGGAAATGCAACTAAGAAAAAGTTACATTTTGCATCGGTAGCGATAACGATAACCAGTTACGTTTTTCGTGATGTAAAGGTAATAACTAGTTCCTTTTAAAAAGTAACTCACTCATCATTGGATTTTTCATTGCCTCTCATTAGGCATTTCTCAATTCTCCTTTCCTCCATTCGCTTGTGAAAGACATTCGCGAAAACTGGTACCATCTCATCGGCGTGAAATGCTATCCACTACGATTATCATATTTATAAATACCTAATCTCTTTTCTCTGTGTACAGCTCTCTCGTCAGTCGTCCCACCTCCAATTTTCTCGAATCCTGGTTGATGAAAGGGTCTTGTTAATTGGGAATACTGATGCCAGCACGAAGGACTATCGGATCGATCCCCTTTTTCCTCTTTTGGTCCTCCACCCACCGGGCGGAAGATCCTCGCATTGGATAAGGCTCGTAGGACGACGTCAAAGGGACCTTATTTATGAGACTTTCGGCAAACAAATGGATAAATCTAATATCTCCATCCGCGTGGGGTTGAACGTTCCTTAAGAACCTGCAACAAGACGGAGAGACTGATCTTCCAAGAGGGTGGTAATCCCGAAATTTCGCGATACCTTGCCATTTCAGTCAGCGATCGGCACCCTTTGACCCATCATCGTCCATTATTCCCTACCAAGCAAAGCTTCTTCCAAACAAGCCGTTCAGAACCACTTTTACAAGAAATTTTTACTTTAACTGCCGAAGTTTCCTCATAAGGCAATATAGTAGTTCTCCAGCAAGGCAGCTCCCGAGAGAGAGGTTATTCATCAACACATCAACATTGTGTTCAAAAAACTTCCGAATTTATTTGTTGTCTGAAGAATGGTAAATATTATCTTCCCCAAAAGCTACAATTTTTAAAGGAGAAAAGTTCCTACATTTATGCACAAAATTTGGAAAGTTCCTTCAGTTAGACGAAGACGGGCCTCATCTCAAGTAGGGGTATGTTTTTCCTGACAGCATAAACCAGTTTCACAAAAACTGTGTCCCGAGTCACTTCGTCCTGATTTGGTGAAAAATACATTTAAAAATTCGGTCAGTTTCTTCCACGTTTCTTCTCACAGCATGAACCAGTTTCACGAAAACTGTGCCCCAAGTCACTTCACACCTTAGCAGAATTTGAGAAATTCTGAATTTTTGGAAATTGCAAGTAATTTATGGAATGTTTTGCAAATTCGTGGAAAGTTTTGGAAATTTATGGAAAATTTCAAAAGTTTGTGGAAATTTAGAAAAATTTATGCAAAGTTCGGGAAATTTATTCAAACTTCATAAAATTCATGTACATGTTTCAAGCTTTTGCGAATCTGTTGGAACTTCAGAAAACTGTATAACTTGTGATTATTTTTTAAATTGATGGAAAAGACTGGAGATGTTTAAAACTTTCGCAACTCACGGGAATTTTTGAAAATTTTAATGGAAATTTGTGGAAGTTTCTCAGCTTGTCAAGTTTCACTCAGGGAATTAGGTTTGAGAACTCTAAGAACATAAATGAAGTAATGAATGGTATACAACACGAACCAATCATAACTGCTTTGGTTCTGGCTTTGTTTTCATACTTTTCTTTGAATGAGTGAAGACTGGTGGGACTGACGTTATGAATGGACACATCACCTTATGACGATTTAGCAACTTAGTTCGGACATGATTTCATACTTATAGAAAACATTTCTCGCATGAAGTGAGAAAATGGACTCGAACTTTGGTCAGGAGTAGATAAAGAATCATATTGTAGCCAGAGACCCGGCATGAATATGAATAAGAGAGCAGAACAGCATATCAGAAAGTATGAGTGTGTATCTCCTACATTACTATGAGCCAGAATGAAAGTGGGAATCAGAAGGCTATTTATCATAACATGTTACGCTTCAGTTGATGACGAAAGTAGCGATGTAAAAGATACCTTGCGGGACTTTTTAAATGATATTATGGGTACTTGCGATCCTGGGGAAATAATCATTCTACTCGAAGATATGAATAGCTGGATCTGTGTGCAAAGCGAAGGTACCAACAGGGTATTTGGTCATTTCAGAGACCCAAAAACAAACGGTAATGGAGAAAAATTAATTGGCTTATGTTCGGAAAAAGCCTCGTTTATTACAAATACTTAATTCAGACATAAATTGATACACATGTGTACTTGATGCAGAGGCGAAAGCCACAGTATGATTGACTTTATTGTAGCGGATGTGAGACTGAGAGGGCTACTAAGAGATACAAGGGATATGAGAGACTCTGAATGTGGAACGGATCACTACGTCATAATTTCAGGAATGAATCTAGGTCAAAGATGGAGGAGAAGAAGAATCAACAATAAGTAAGAAGAGACAGAAGTTAAAGTAAAGAATTCGCAGAAACCAGAATTACAAAAAGTATATCGTGAAAGGTTCGATAAATATTTAAGATGTCATAGAGGAGACAAAAACACGGAATTTGGCAATAAAAATTTAGAGGGAACATGTATAATACTACGGAATAGCATCTTCGAAAATGCATCTGGAGTACGCGGTACTGCGGCTATAGGGAGAAAGACTAGATATGCTTGGTGGAATGATGAATTCCGCGTGACTCTTAAAGAGAAGAAGCAAGCTTACTCAAGAAAGCTAACTATTGAAGATCTCAGCAATGAGGAGAGGGCCCCTGAAATGAAAGATTTTGGATGTTAATGATACCTTATGGGGAGCTTTGCTTAGTTGATGTGGTTGAGGTGAAGAGTATGGATCTTCTTTTTTGTTAATGAGTCGCTTTGAGTGCTTATGTATGAATTGTGATGTATGATGTCTTTGTGAAGCTCTTTATCTTGGGCGATTGCTAGAGAAATTGATCAGCGACCTATGTTGGAGAGGTGTTGTGAAAAGGATTTTGGTTTGAATGAGCAGCACGCGATTTCTAGACTGATCTAAAACCTCATCACTTCTTTTACACATCCTTTACTTACCCTTGCCATACAAATTCCTTTATTCCCGGTAGCATAAAGAGTCTAGAACCAAACGAGTTACGCTTACCCGAAAGGGATTTGGCTTAATGATATAATAATAATAATAAATAGTAGTTCTCCAGTAATGTAGTTCTCCAAAGGGAGGTTATTCTTCAACACAGTAGCATTGTGTCCAAAAATTTTTCCAACTGATGTGTTGTTTAAAGAATGGTTATATCTTATAACAAACGAGAATTGATTGTGCTAACAATTTGTATTCCTAATCTCTTTTACGATGTGATTAAGAGGAAACGCAGAGAAATTTAAATACCATGTTTCCGGAGTTAAATTTATTAATTATGTGAGTTAATGAAACTAACGTGTGAAAAGTAATTTTGAGATTACTATTTCCGGATCAACGACCTAATATGTGTTTCACTGACGAAACATCATTTCCGTAAATTATGGAAAGCAGAGCGATGCCCCTGACCAGATACACAAAGCAACCTCGAAAGTGGAATCCATTAGCTTAACCTAACATACTTTCCAGTTAAAGAAATATCATTTAGTCGATTGAAGCGTTCATGCAATCTTTAAATCTTAATGATAGTTCACAAGACTTGCTCATCATATCAACGGACTTGAGGCTTATCTCCTCATTTATCGGGCATAAATAAGGCTCCCAACTATGAACGATAACCATCTGCATACATCATAATTCAACCGTTTGTACTATGTCTGATTAATTGATTTCCTGAGTGGTAAACATTCACTCAACAAAAGCAGTGTTACCTGCTTCAAATGGAAAAAAATGTATGAGTGTCCAAACGGTAACTGATGATTTGATTCGTCGGTATGAAAACCAAGAAATAATCAAACAAATGGAAAGAGGGTTCGAACTTTTTGAAAATGAGGTCATCTGCTAATTTTTGTTTAGATTATGTGAAAATCGCATTATCATAAAATTGAGGAAGAAGAATCAACTCATGATTGTAGCCTACTCTGCATAAACATTATTGCATGAATTGAATAATTTCAGTCATTCATGATTGAACAATTTCAAATATGAAGCTGTCAGTAAATTGAAATTTTGAGGACGAAAAATTAGTTTTTCGATCGAGAAGTTCAAAATTGAATTATTAAAGTTAAATAATTTTAACTTTCACACTGAATGAGATAATTTCTTTAAGAATTAATGATTCAATAAACAAGCATTCGACAGTGCCTGTCTGAGTATAAAATGATTTGAAGTAAAACAGTTTTTTAATTGTATTTAGAATAAAGCTCTCAAGGCGTACATTTTTGAGGGTTTTCACGGTAGTTTTTTTCAGAATGTGATAAAAAAATGATGTGGAAGTCTTTTAAGTTAAAAATGAAAATTATCTGTGGGGCCCTTTTTCAAAAATCATCTTTTTGGATTTTTGTAAATAATTTTTAAATTTTTGACAGTGGGCCTCATTATTCGTTAACAATTGAGTAAAAGAAACTATGGTAGGAATTTTGTAAAATCAACACCTGGCATTCTGTGGAGGTGTAAATATCGTCGAAAAGGTATATTTACGCCTACATAGAACCTCAGGTGTTCATTTTGCTAAATTCTCCCATAAGAATCCGTCTCAGTTTTTGATGACACTAATGACACCTCGGATACAAATATTGAAAATTTAAGAAAAACTTGCGAGAAGATGATTCTTGAAAAAGGACCGCGGAGATGATTTTCATTTTGAGCTTCAAAGACTTCCATATAATCCTGTAGTTATATTGTGCAAAAAATTACGAGAGCGAAGGCTTTTAGAATCAAATTGGTTGAGGCTCACCATGTTGCTTGTTTTAAAATTGAACAATTTCGAACTAAACATAAGAACATATCAAATTGCAATTCATGATAATAAGCTATTGAAATAGCAAAACGAGTTCCAAATAACAACAACTTGAAATTGTAAGCGCAAGAAGTGAAAAACTTTTAATGAGAATGGTTAAATATTGAACAATTTTTTAGAAAAATTAAAACCTCCAAATTTTAATCATCTCAATTTCATATATAATGGATCAAAAAAACTTGAAACGAAATTTTCAGAATTTATAATCATATACAATTTCAAATTAAAATAATTTTGAATTCAATTTTCCTATTGAAAAAAATTGATAATTGAATCGCAATAAGCTAAAAACTTAAAATTGGGAAATACTCGAAGAGGGCTGTCAAAATTTGAAGTACATGTAATTAAAAAACTTTTTGTTTTAAGAATGGAATATCAGAAATATGATTTTTATATTTAACTTTTTATCTTCCAAAATTGTGAATAATTGAAAATTTTGAAGTTTATATGTTGGATATTTGAATTTAAAAATATTCAGCGATGAAATTTTTAAACTCTCGACTGCTTAGAATTGGAAAATTTCGTATTTTATGCATTCAAAGTTACAAAATTTCAATCTTGAAACATTTAGAGTTGAACAATTTGGAACTTGAGTAGTATAATTTTTGAAATATCTTGCTTAATAAATTATACGATCCATGAAGCTTTCAAAGTTTTCCCATTTCAAAAAACAATGTAAAATTTAAAGTTATATCAACCAAAATTTTATCTTATTAATAATTTTTACGAAATGACGAAAAATATATAGATTATCTTATTTTTTGAAATCATTTAATTTTTTTATATTGTGGAAGATAATTAGAATATTCATAAAAACACTTTTCAAAAATCGTTGTAAAGCTTATTAAATTCTGCGTTAAATGAGCCCTAGTTGAAGTATTTTTGCCCTGTGGGTATTGAATTATCAAGTGAGAAAGACAAAAATAAAATTAGTAGTATTTTAAATTTAGCATGCTCGCCCAAAAAGAAAATTCATTTCATGAACTCGCAAAGATTTTTCAATGTTTAATGGCTCAAATAAATTCTAAATCCTGAGAGTCACTTTTTTAAATATCGAGTTCATAAATCCATTTTCCCAGCTCCTGCCAAGAGTTGATGTTGAGTACAAAATTCCTTAAGAATCGGAATTTTATTTTTGTCTTTCTCACTCGATAAATCAATACCAACAAAGCCAAATTATTTCAACTATGATCTATTCAAAGCAGAATTTAATGAGCTTTCCAACATTTTTCTAAAAATATTTTTATCTATATTTTAGACGGTGCTATCACCTTTTGAAGTCAAGGCTAATTTTCAATAGGTCGACCGGTTAGTGTTCCTATACCATTCGTCGGCAGTGTTTTCATTTATAATTAGTGAGAAACAAAATTTAGTCATTTGACGTATTCATCAATTTTGATTGAGATAAACTAGCGCATCAACAAGCGCGAAATCGAAGAGATCATTTTTGTGACAGATGGCGTCATTAGGGCGATGAACAAGGGCACATTGGTTGGCTTTTAAACCAATTTTTATTAGTGCTCAAAAGATCTCTATTATGCGTATCATCTTGATCTATATAGTTATTACGTCGCATCATTTCCTTTTTACTGCAACGCCCGAGATACAAAAGAACTTCGACATCTGTACCTTCTTTTGAATTTTGTTAAATATAATTGAAGATTATCGCATAATAGATTTATCCAGTCATGCCCGCATGAATTTAATACTCCTGTAAAATGCTTTAATATATCTATGATGGCATATTTATTATATTAATTATATCGCTCATAAATTACACAGTAAAATCTTAATCATCTCCGAGGGGTTAATTACTCCTGCAATCTGTTGTACGCAATCTTATGCAATCTCGTGCAATCCCATGCAATCTCTCACAATTCCTTGTAATTCACCCTTTCGAAAAGATATTATAGAGAATTCAGTATAGGTATATGGGTCCTTGCCAAAAAGTTGTGAAATTTGAGTCCCGGACATTTTACCCATTTCCATGATTTAACAAAGTTTTAAAAATAATACTAAAGTAAAATACTTATATCAAAGTAGTTTTGAGCAAAGTTCCAAAAGTTTCTTTTACTTACAAATGGGAGACTAAAATAAAACTGAAATTTCCACTTGGTAACATGTCCCCAAATACAAATTCGCACACAAAAATTGAGAAATTTATGATGGAAGAATTTCATGAATTTTAGAATTCATGAAATTCATGAAGGACTTCATGAATTGTTCAAGTTGAAAAGAGAATAAATTATATCAATTTGTTTCGCTGGCGAGGAAATAAGTGCTATAACGTGCTGAGAGATAATCGGCTTCTTTCATCGGTCAACAATCAACATTTGTTGTATGGTAAAGGGTTTTTCAAAAATTTTCAGCCTTTAAAACACTCTAAGGAAAAGCTTATTTTTTGTCAAGAAGTATTAAAAGTACTCTTTATGCAAAAGCATTACACGTCATGTGTGGTCCATGTCAGTTTAGCCGATCAGGGCCACACCAGAAGTAGGGCAAACTGGTTTCAACCTTGCTAGGCAAACATTAAGATTTCCGCACGGGTACATGAGTGCTCAAAGCTGCACGCAAATCAAAAATGGATGCACCAATATTTGCTTTTAAATTATTTTCTGGCTCTTTGTCCCAATTAACATTTCAATTTATGGTAAAAGAGATTTTACGCTGGCATAAAAAAGTGGACGCTGGAAAATTGTAAAAAGCTGGACATTTTTTTGATCTGTGCATTCAAATTTGAAGAATGTTTTAAAAATATGTGAAAGAGTGATACGAATATTTTAAAATCTGAAAAACAATATTTTTTAAATGAGTTATTTTACAGTGTCCATGTTATTTCAATGCTGTGTTTAGAAAATATCAAATTAAAATTAAATATTGAAGTATTAGCTACTAAAAAAAACACTTATCAACGTGGTAATATTGAGTCCATTTCCATAAATGAA
>JAUMHM010000088.1:10484953-10498734 GCA_032362435.1 Melikaiella ostensackeni
TCATTGTAAATTTGTCTCTAATGAGCCAAAATTGCAAACATTTCACCACATCACTAACTAAACAAAAATTTCAATTATTTTTCAAAAATATTTGTAAATTTTGTTAATTCTTTTTTTTCAATGATAGAAGCATAAGTCCACTTTTTTCATATAAATTTTTTAAAATTATGATAAAAAATTTTTCACCGGGAAGAAAATTCAGAGGAACAAGAAGTGCACTCAATGAAAGAATTTCTACGACTGAATCGTCTATATAGCCACTCAGATAAACAAAACGTTTTACCATTTTTTCGAGAGAGAGATTAACCAGTCCCAAACCAGTCTTAGCCTCAAATATCAAGATCCAGAATGTTTTCCAAAGAGACGCTAATAAAATAGTGAAATATTTTGACATTAAAATATAAGATTCATTCTTGAATAAATTTAAATACTATATCTCAAGTTATGTACATCCTTCTGACATCCTTATTATATTTATAACAAGTACAAGGATAACATTCTAATTATATTAACAGTACACTTACAAAAAATTGAAAGTATAGTAGACTTAAAGTATATTAAATATATTTGAAATCAGAAACATCTGTAAAAAATCATAAGATAAGAGAAAATGTAAATGAGAGACTCAATAGTACATAATTTGCACATATTGTTAGTATGGCATCTTCCTTAGAATACCATTTTTTGTAGAAACGAGGGTATAATTTCTTTTATCTGAATGTATGTAAAACCTATAGCAACTTCATTTTTTGATAAGCACTAGATTAACATTCTAATTAGTTGTAAGATTCAAAATTGTATGTGAAACATTGTGGTAACCTCATTTTATGATGAGCACCAGGTTAACATTTAAATTAGTTGAACAATAGAAGAACCTCAGAAAATTATTACAAGATTTATGAAAACAGAACATGGGAAATGAAGAAAACAGATGATAGTGCCAAGATCAAATTTTGTGGGTTGATTCAGAACCATTTTATTAAGATTATTCCAATTTTCAAAAAGAAGAAGGTAATAATCCAAACCAATAATAATCTTTTTTTCAAATAAAAATAATAATCTTTCAAGAGAAAATCAGAATTAACAAAATTTACAAACATTTTTGAAAAAAATTGAAATTTTTGTTGAATTAGTGTTGTGGTGAAGTGTTTGCCGAACTTTGGATCACAAAATTTTGGATTTGATACGCCGGAAGTTATATAAAACATTATTTTAACTATTTATATTTTCCTGTTTTGATTATCGTGGTCTCCAGAGTAATTGATACAAATTTAATGGAATGTGATTTTAAGATTGATGTTACTGAAAGTCCGGTGTTAAAGTATTAAAGAATTCATTCAATTAGCAAAAACTTAGATTGGTTGCATTACAGAAGGATTTATTGATAGAATGCAAGATTCATGGATTTTTTCCAAGAAGATATTTCGAATTGACAATAAAATATGTTTTGCCTCCAACAAACAAGAAGAAAACGAAGGAACTTTTAATGAAAATACCAATAAATTTAATAAATCTATCTTCATTTTGGCTAAAAAGGCTGCCATGCACAGATAGGCATAACTTTGTAGTATTTTCTATTTTAAAACAATAAAAATCTTCATAAGAAAGTGATTTTCACATTGATCTTAAAGATTTTTGATTTTAATAAGAAAATGGATAGACTGAACAAACAACATTTGATAATAAAAATGTTTTATTCTTATTTTCAGATAATATTTAAAATTAATTAGTATATTTTGCATTATTTATAACTGTAGTTTTTCTATAAATTGCCCATGATGGGGAAGTCTAAATTGGCTTCGAAACATGTTGGTCCCCAATAGTATAAAAGAGATGAAAAAAAGAAAGAGTGCGAGGTTGGTTTTGGTTGACTCCTTCTTCTTCTCCCTCTTTTTATTTTGTCTTGTACATTTATTGTAAATTTGTCTCTAATGGTCCAAAAAAGCGGGTAGATTCGAAGTCTAATTTCGATTCGTGAACTTTTTGGGCGTTCCTTTTTCAGTATTCAAAAAATTTTCATGCGAAAGTGGATTTCTTTTCTATCTTCAAGAATTTTTTATTTAATTTTCATGTAGTTCGGCGGATAAGGTAACCAAATATGCATTTCGCGTCATAAACGGAGGCATTTTCGAAAATCTTTTTGGCGCCCCGAAGAATGATTTTAGGGTGGGAGCCAAACGAGGTAATGGACTTATTTACCTAGGCATTATTTTAAAAAGTTATATGAACTTATGCTATACTTGTTAAACAAGAGTGGTAAATATGAATTCCTATTCAATTGAAGTGTATATTTATAATTAAATGAATCTCGGGGATCTAAAATAAGGTAATAATTATAGAAAAGTTTCATGATTTATGTGAAAAAAAAACCTTAATGAAATTTTCGTGAAAACTTTATTTAAAACAAAAAAGAAATTTTAAGCGAAGTGCCGGAAAATATTCCTGCATCTTTTTTTACAACATTTTTCATTATAATATCATACAAAAATCTACCTACTGGGCACATTCTCAATTTTTTTATTTTTTCATTTCATTTCTTATGATTAACACAAAAACTATGTGTCTTATTGAAGAATGGTCAATAGATAATTTGTAGATCTTTTTGAGATGAATAATTTTTCATTGCAACATTTTTCTATATTTTGCAAAGTTGTACCGATTTTTAATTTTTCGAGAGTTTTTTCGCGATGAACAATTTTGCTTTTTTACATTTTTTATCTTGTATATTTTGACTGAGAAATGGAATCATCCCATCTATTAAACATTTTCTGAGGGTTTATATACCTAAAAAAAAAAATAAAATTCTTGTGACACGATTTGCATAATTCACTTTTAAAAATAATCACTATTCGCCAGACTAATGCTCTCACCCTAAAAATTTGTTCGAATCCACAAAAAATAAATGTGTTTAAAAAATATATAATTATATTTAGTGGTTCCGCGAGACCCATGAAGCTTAACACGTATTTTCCATAAGAAAAAAATACGTTTTTGTAAATTTTATACAGAATCGTCGATATTAGGTTTAACGAGTTGAACCTCAACATTTCTCTCCAGAATCAGCCATGGAATACACATCAAAAATTACTTTTACAATTTTACCCCCATAATCCTGTTTCGTAAGGTTCTAAAAAAACTTCATGAGTGAAAAATTGGGTGTTGCAAAATTTTGGCACTAATTAAAATTTTTGTGCAGTTTCTTTTAGTACAAATTGTTTCCAATACATAAGATATTAGTTTCTACTGATAATTATATTGAATTTTTTTTTAAACGATTCAATATTATTTATAGCAATTTTCTCTTAGAATAAAGCTAGAAAGTCGCGGTTTATTCAGAATTCTTCAACTTTTCATTTAGAGCAAGACAATAACCAATTAAAGTTAACAAAAATAATTGTTCAAACAATGTATGTAGTCATGCTAGATAGTTATGAACAAATAATAAATAAACATCAAAGGGAGTCATTTTTTAAACATTCTCTTCTTTTTTTGTATATATACTTTTCTGAAATTAAACCAATATATTTGAAATATTCTTCAAATTTTCTGTATGGATCATATTGAATGTAACTTTTCCTTGAAGTAGTTATCCAAAGACTCCGCAATTGTCCGAAACTCTGTTTCTGGACCTTTTATAAAAAAAGAAATTGTTTAAAAATGGGTTTCGGTTGATGTTTTTTTATGATTTGTTCATAACTACAAAATCAAAGAAAAGCTGAAAGTTTCAGAAAAACCGCAACTTTCTAGAATTACTCTAAGAGGAGATAGTTATAAGCAATAAAGAATTGGTTAAACAATTATTTTTGTAAACTTGTATTAATTACTACTAATAATTTGAAATATGAAAATATTTGATTGGAGGAATTTAAGGATAAATTATAATTCTAAATGTAGTATTAAAAATTAAATGATTTGAAACTAAAAAGTTGAAAATTGTTTTGTTTAAAATCAAAATAGATAAAAGTCGAACTATCTGGAATTGACACCTCAGTAATTGAATAATTTCTTAGATTTTGAATGGTTTTTACAATGGTTACAATTTTAGATTTCTGAATTTTCATATCGAACACTGGATTTTTAATGTTTTTCATTCATAAATTTCAATTTTGCTAAGTATAATCACCAATTTGAAAATAGTTAATTTTCAAACGATATAAATGTACTCAAAAGAATTAATGTTTTGAATGGTCTGAGTATAAAATAGTTCTAATATTACAATTCTTGATAATTAAAAATTTTTCAGTTTCAGATGGAGTTCAGATTCGTTTGATTTTCAATGTTCCGCAGTAGGCATTTTTTATTTTTAATATTTTCCATTTGCAGTTAGTTCATTTTAACGTTTCTTTTTTTCAAGAATTATTGAATTTTGAAGGTTCATAATTGAAATTTTTTCATTTTGAGCTGTGAATTTATTTATTGATCAGAAAAATGTCTCTAATAAATTTTAATGTTAAATAATAATTTTTTGATGTGATAAGAATTTGAAATTTTACAATTTCAGAAGCTTTGACTTCAAAACATTCAACTTAGTTTCCAATTTCGAATTGTCGAATTTTAATCGCTTTGAATTGAAAATTATTTAAATTCAAGAGTTTTCAAATTTAAATTATTCAATTTGGAACGCTTTCAATTGTCAATAATAAAATTTCAATTTTTTCGCACTTGGAATAATCTCATTTTCAAAATTCTAATTCAAAATTATTCAATTTTTAACGTTTTGAAATATTGCTATTTTCGAAATTTTAATTTAAAATCATTTAGTTTCAAGATTCTCAATTCAAAATAAAATTGGTTAATTTCAAACGCTTTGAATTGAAATTAATGCAATTTTAACTCTTTTATAATGAAATTTTAAAAATTTTTATCGAGGAAGGTCTAAAATTTTTCAATTCTGAGAGCTTTTGAATTAAAATGTTTTAATTTCAAATCGTTAGATTTTAAAAGCTTTTATTTGTAAATAATACAAATTCAATTCCTTTTTGTTCCATTCGAAATAATGTCCTTTTTTCAAAGTTTTGCCTGATCTAGAATTGTTTGATTTTGAACGTTTTCAATTAAAAATCGTTCAATATATTGTTTTCAAATTTCAGACGCTTTAAAGATAAAACTAATAATCATTAATTTGAAAATTTTCGAACTTTTGATATGTGAAAATTTTATCTCCAGATACGTAAAAAAATTTGCGTCCGTGAAAATATTAAAATTACGAAAAAAAAACAAGTTTTCCAATCATATTATACTAACTAGGGTTAATCATTTCCTGAATTATTTAACTCGTTTCAACAGTTTTTTGAAATCTTAATATTAAAAAATTTGTTTTTGTGGGTTTTTGATTAGTTTACGTTTTTAATATTAGAAAACAAAAAATCAGGGCCGTAATACATTTACAGCTAATATTTAAATAATTCTATAAAATACGCGAGACTTGAAGTTCCGTATCATTAAATGAGGTTCACCATGAAAAACTGGGTATAAATAGCTAAATTCAATAAAGTCAACTTCATATTTCATCTTTTTCTTAAAAAAATTAAATTTAAGTTACTCAGAAAGAGAAATCCTAATTGCTATCAAAATTCCATTTATTGTTAAAGATATCTTTCATTATCCAAATTTTTCTACAATACCTTAATTCGTTAAAATTTTTATTTCCAATTTTTCTAAATTCAAATTTGAAAAAATCTGAAAATCGCTCTTGAAAAAACGAGCGAGCGGCAAGTGTCTCGTAACCTTTCAGCACGGTGTCAAACGAATCAGGAAAATAATATGTGAGTCTCCTTCGCGATATTAATTCCCTTTTTCCTCCAGAATGTTATTAATTCCCTCCTTGGAATCATAAAATTTATCGCGAGTTCAAAAACCGAATCACGGATCCGTTTTTTTCGCGAGTGACTAAATTCCGTCCACTTTCCATTTTCCTTGTTCATTTTGTTCCCGGAACCATAAAAGTTTATCAATTATTATCCTTTACCGTTAAACATTCCTCAATTTCGCTTCACTTCATCGTTCACAATTTTCTTTTTGCATTCGTTCGCTATTTGGAAAAGATAATTATTTTTCACAAAAGTGAAATACCCCTTTAGTCGAAATGGATGAAGTTTTGAGTATCAGGCCGATCAACTCATCGGTCGAGCAATTGGGATTGATAATGCATGACGAATTTTCGACAACGGAATCAGAAAAAAGGACAACGAATGCCTCTTTGGAGTCCATTCAGAATTCTTCGGCCCTTCCTAGCAAAATAAAAGTTTTCCTTCGACTGAGATCCTTAACCCCAAAGTCAAATTCAAATTCTGTAGATCGGGATGAAGTTTTTGTCGTTTTAAATTCAGCAAACCTTCTGACAAAAATTCCACTTGTGGATGGTACCAGTAGCAGACGATCAAGACAGCCAAATAGTGTCGAAACTCAAAACATTAGAAAATACACATTTACAAGTATCTTCACTCCAGAAGTCTCACAATCGCAACTTTTCGAGGTATTTCAAGTATAAAAAACTCAGAGGTATGACACGATTATTATGATTATACACTCATCTCGCGTTACTTGGCCGCCCAATCTTTGGCCGGCTTAACGGTGGTTCACGCTTGAATGCTTCTGTCTCCCCTCCTGAGCGTCCCTTGACGTCCTGTACTCAAGGTCGTCGTTTGGACAGTCAGTGACGTATTAAAAGCTTTTTACGTCACGACTCTCTGGGCAAATACTTTCGTACGTGTGCCGGTTTCAGAGACTATGTTTGCTATTCTGAGTGTTCACTCACGCGTCGCTTCAAATAAGGTTGAAATTAGATTTTGTTGGCGCCCGTTAATTGGCCGACCAAACCCGAGACTGGCCGAATAACGCGAGATGAGTGTAGCTCCCAATTTGACTCAGCGCGCAAAATGCGAAACTGCGGCGCTGATCGCTTTTCGCCCAACTATTTTGTCATATTTAAATGAAATATAAAAATTCATAAATTATCTGAATTATATTCACATTTCTAAGATATAAAAGCGTTATACACATCTGCTTTTATAATTATAAATTAAATAGTTGCTCATCATGTAAGCTAAGTGTAAAAGAAGGTCAAATTTATGATAAAAATATTTAGTTCTCTTGTTACATTTATAGATTTACTGTAAATATGTATATCTATGCTTGTAAAATCGAGCGTTAAATAACACTTGATTAGTAGAATACTGACGTCCAACGGAGCGAATTTAATCAAACAAATAAAAAAAAATTCTAAAACTTTTTATAAAATTGTTACGTTAGAAAATTAATTCAAAACTTTACAATTCGTTGAAGTTCAATAAAATCCCTTGAAAAACCCGTGAAATTCCATTAAATTTGAGGCTATTTGCTGGAAACCTGAAAAATTTATTTAAATTTAGTAAGAGCCCTTAAGATCCTTTAAAATCATTGAAATCCTCGGAGATCTTATAAAATTTGTTTAGGATCCCTTGGAATCTTTGAAAATATTCTGAAACCTTCTTGGTCCTGCAAAATTCTTTCAAATCTTTCAACATTTTTTTAAGAAAGTTCAAATCTCTACAATCCGTTGAAATCCAATAAAGTCCTTTGGAAAACCCCTGAAATTCTATGATATGTGAGGCTATTCCCTGAAATCCTGAATAAACTATTTAAATTTAGTAGAAGCCTTTAAGATCCTTAAAAATCATTCAAATATTCTGAAATCTAATAAAATCCGTTGAAGATTCCTTGGAATCTTTTAAAATATTCCAAAACCTTATAGGTCCTACAAAATTTTTTCAAAATTTCCAAAATTCTCTAAGAAAGTTCAAATTTCTACAATCCGTTGAAGTCCAATAAAATCCTTTGGAAAACCCCTGAAATTCTATGATATGTGAGGCTATTCCCTGAAATCCTAAATGAATTATTTAAATTTAGTAAAAGCCTTCAATATTCTTTAAAAATCATTCAAATAATCTGAAATCTAATAAAATCCGTTAAAGATTCCTTGGAATCTTTTAAAATATTCTAAAACCATATAGGTCCCACAAAATTTTTTCAAAATTTCCAAAATTCTCTAAGAAAGTTCAAATCTCTACAATCCGTTGAAATCCAACAAAATCGATTGGAAAACCCCTGAAATTCCATGAAATTTGAGGATATTTCCTAAAATCCTGGAAAATCTTTTTAAATTTAGTAGGGGCTTTAAAATCCTTTAAAGTCATTGAAATCCTCGAAAATCTTATAAAATCCGTTAAAAATCCTTTGGAATCTTTCAAAATATTCTAAAACTTCAAAGGTCCTACAAAAGTCTTTTAAATCATCTGAAACTCTTTTGAAGAGTTCAAATCTTTACAGTCCGTTGAAATTCAATGAAATCCCTTGAAAACCCCGTGGAATTCCATGGAATGTGAGCATATTTGCTGAAAACCTGAAAATTTTATTTAAATTTAGTAAGAGCCCGTAAGATCCTTTAAAATCATTGAATTCCTCGGATATCTTATAAAATCCGTTAAGGATCCCTTGGAATCTTTGAAAATATTCTAAAACCTTATTGGTGCTACAAAATTCTTTCAAATCTTCCAAAATGCTTTGAAAAAGTTCAAATCTGTACAATTCATTGAAATCCGACAAAATCCCTCGAGTAACCCATGAAATTCCATGAAATGTGAGGCTATTTGCTGAAAACCTGAAAAATTTATTTGAATTTAGTAAGAGCCCTTAAGATCCTTTAAAATCATTGAATTCTTCGGAAATCTTAAAAAATCCGTTTAGAATCCCTTGGAATCTTTAAAAATATTCTTAAACCTTATTGGTCCTGCAAAATTCTTTCAAATCTTTCAAAGTGCTTTGAAAAAGTTCAAATCTTCACAATCCGTTGAAATCCGATAAAATTCCTCGAGTAACCCGTGAAATTCCATGAAATGTGAGGCTACTTCCTGAAATCCTTGAAACTTTATTCAAATTTAGTGAGGGCCTTTAAAATCTTTTAAAATAATAGAAATCTTCGGCAATCTTATAAAATCCGTTAAAAATCTCCTGGAATCTTTTAAAATAACCTAAAAACTTATAGGTCCTATACCATTCTTTTTAATCTTCCAAAATTCCTCAAAAAAGTTCAGATATTAACAACCCGTTGAAATCCAATAAAATCCCTTGAAATTACCGTGAAATTCCATGAAATGTGAGGCTATTACCTAAAATACTGGAAATTTCATTTAACTTTAGTGAGGGCCTGTAAAGTCCTTTAAGATCATTGAAATCTTCGGAAATCTTATAAAATCCGTCGAAAGTCTTCGAAAATACCCTAAAACCTTATAGGTCCTACAAAATTCTTCCAAGGCTCCGAAAATTCTCTTAAAAAGTTTGGATCTTTACAATCCGTTGGAATCCAATAAAATCCTTTGGAGAACCCGTGAAATTCCATGAAATGTGAGACAATTTCCTGAAATCCTGGAAAATTTATTTGAACTTAGTGAGGGCCTTCAAGATCCTTTAAAATCATTGAAATTCTTGAAAATCTCATAAAATCCGTTTAAAATTCCTTGGAATCTTTCAAGATATCCAAAAAGCTCATAGGTCCCACACAATTCTTTCAAATCTTCCAAGATACTTTAAAATATACCAAATATTTACAAATCGTTGGAATCCAATAAAATCAATTGACAAATCCCTAAACTTCCATGAAATGTGAGACTATTTACTGAAATTCTGGAAAATTTATTTGAACTCAGTAAGGGCCTTCATAATCCTTTAAAATCATCGAAATCCTCGAAAATCTCATAAAATCCGTTTAAAATTCTTTAGAATCTTTCAAGATATCCAAAAAGCTCATAGGTCCTACAAAATTGCTTCAAATCTTCCAAGATTCTTTAAAATATACCAAATCTTTACAAACAGTTGGAATCCGAAAAAATCAATTGACAAACCCCTAAAATTCTATGAAATGTGAGGCTATTCCCTGAAATCCTGAATAAATTATTTAAATTTAGTAAAAGCCTTTAAGATCCTTCAAAATCATTCAAATAATCTGAAATCTAATGAAATCCTTTAAAGACCCCTTAGAATCTTTTAAAATATTCTAAAACCTTATAGGCCCTACAAAATTTTTTCAAATCTTTCAAAATTCTCTAAGAAAGTTCAAATCTCTACAATCCGTTGAAATCCAATGAAATTGATTGGAGAACCCCTGAAATTCTATGAAATGTGAGGCTATTCCCTGAAATCCTGAATAAATTATTTAAATTTAGTAAAAGCCTTTAAGATTCTTTAAAATCATTCAAATAATCTGAAATCTAATAAAATGCGTTAAAGATTCCTTGGAATCTTTTAGAATATTCTAAAACCTTAAAGGTCCTACAAAATTTTTTCAAATCTTCCAAAATTCTTTTCAAACGTTCAAATATTTACAATCAGTTGAAGTCCAATAAAATCCTTTGAAAACCGCGTGAAATTCCATGAAATGTGAGGCTCCTTCCTGAAATCCTGGAAAATTTATTCAAATTTAGTGTGGGCTTATAGAACATTTTAAAATCATTAAAATCTTCGGAAATCCTATAAACTCCGTTAAAAATCCCTTGGAATCTTTTCAAAAAAAACTAAAACTTTAGAGGTCCTACAATATATTTTCAAATTTTCCAAAATTCTTCAAAAAAGTTCAAATCTTCACAATCCGTTGAAATCCAACAGAATTCTTTGACAAACCCGTGAAACTCCAACAAATGTGAGGCTATTTCCCGAAATTCTGGAAAATTTATTTAACTTCAGTGAGGGCCTTTGAAATCCTTCAAAATCATTGAAATGCTCGGAAATCTTATAAAACCCTCTAAAAATCCTTCGGAATCTTTCAAAATATTCTAAAACCTTATAGGTCCAACAAAATTCTTTCAAATCTTCCAAAATTTTTTTAAATACTTCAAATCTTTACAATCCGTTGAAATCCAATAAAATTTCTTGAAAAACCTGTGAAATTCTATGAAATGTGAGGCTATTTCCTGAAATCTTGGAAAATTTATTTAACTTTAATGAGGGCCCTTAAAATCCTTTATGATCATTGATATTCTCGGAGATCTCATAAAATCCGTCAAAAATGTTCAAAAATATCCTTAAACCTAATAGGTCCTACAAAATTCTTTGAAATCTTCCAAAATCCTTTAAAACTACATGACATTGGTCTATATCCAATACAATCATTCAAATTCTTGAAAATTCCTTGGAATCTTTTAAAGTACCCCAAAATATTTCAGATCCTTTGAAATATTTTGAAATGACTTTAAGTTTCTTACAGCTCTTGAGAATTTCTTGAAATCCTCTAAAATACCCTATAATCTTTCAAATCTTTGGAAACACCTTCAATTATTTGAAAATCTCTTCAAATCTTTGAAATCCCTCATTTCTTATGAATAATTTCTTGGAAATTCATTAAAATATTTTTAAATCCCTTGCAATACCGTAAGATTACATAAAAAATAATAATATTTCTTGAGATACCTTTGAATAGTTGGAGTCCTATGAAATTCTTTGACAATCTAGGAAATTCATTAAAATACCTTATTGAGCTCCTTTAAAATCCCGTAAAATGATTGAAATTCTTGGAAATCGTATGAAATCCTTTGAAATTGGTTGAAATTCCTTGAATATTCTTTCGAATATTTGAAACTCCTCTAAATACCCATGTAATCTTTCAAAATATTCTAAAATCTTAAAAATTCTATGAATTTATTCCGAATCGTCTGAAATTCAAGTAAGTTCTTTAAAGCAGCATGGAATTTCTGAAATCTTTGGAAATATCTTGAAATATTTGAAATTCTTTTTGAATCTCTTCAAATCTATTTAATCTGTTAAAAACCCTTCAAAATCTCTTCGAATCTTTTAAAATATCCTAAAACCTTATAGGTCCTATAAAATTGTTCCAAATCTTCCGGATTCTATGAAAATCTTTAAAACTGCATGCCATTTTTTTAAATCCCTCATAATCATCATAATCCTTAGAAATTTCTTGGAATCTTTAAAAATACCCTGAAATATTTCAAGCCTTTTGAAATATTTTGAATTTGCTTGACATTTTTTTAAGCTGTTAGGAATTCATTGGAATGTTTTAAAATAACTTCAAATCTTTAAAATCCTTTTAAATCTCTTGAAATCCCTTGAAATTTTTAAAATATATAGATAATTCTTTAGAATCTTTTAAAATATCCAAAATTCTTTGAAATTCTTTGAAATCTTTGGAAACACCTTGAATTATTCGGAAATCGATTCAAATTTTTACAATCTATTAATTCTTGTGAATAAATTCTTTGAAATCCATTAAATTGTTATGAGTTCCATTGGAATATTCGAAATCCTATGGAATCTTCAAAATCCTTCGAGATCCTGTGAAATACATCAAAGTATCTTATTGAGAGCCTTAAAAATACCTTAAAATTATTGGATACTTCGGAAATCTTATAAAATCCTCTGAAATCCATTGAAATTTCTAAAAATTCCTTTGAAATATTTGGAACTCCTTTGAAATCCCTTGAAATCTTTTTAAATATCATAAAATCTTTCAAATCCTATAAAATTTTTCCGAATCACTCAAGATTTCAGGAAATTCTTTAAAACAGCAAGAAAATTTGGAGATTCTGTGAAATCCCCTGAAATATTTGAAAATCTCTTAAAATCTATGAAATACTTTAAAATCTCTCAATTCTTGTAAATAAATTCTTTGAAATCCAAAGAACTATTATAAAATCTCATATTTGCCGTGAAATTACATAAAATCTGATAATATTCCTTGAAATCCTTGGAATTATTTGAGCTGCCATGAAACTCTTCGAGATACTAGGGAATTCGTTAAAATACCCTATTGAGAGCCTTTAGGATCTCTTAAAATTATTGAATTCGTTAAAAAATCTAATAAAATTGCTTAAAATCGGTTGAAGTTCCTCAAAAATCTGTTAAGATATCCTAAAACCTTATAAATCCTATTCAATCCTTCCAAATCTGACGGAATTCAAGAGAATTCTTCAAAACCGCATGAAATTCTTGAAATCCTATGAAATATCCTGAAATATTTGGAAAAACTGTTTAAATTTTTGAAATCTTACGAAATCCCTCAATTCTTGTCAAGTTCTTTGAAATTTATAGAAACATTATAAAATGTTTAGAAATTTTTCATATACTGAAATCCCTAAAAAATCCCTCGATGTCTCATAAAAATCCTTTGAATCCTTTGGAATTTTCTGAAGTTCCTTGTAATCACGAGAAATACTGTTAGACCTCACAAATCTTATGAAATTCTTTAAAATCATTATAAAGCTTAGGAAGTTCTTTGCAATTTCATAACAATTTTTTTAATCTCTTCCAAAATCATTTGAAAGGTATGAAATAATATTAAATCCTTTAATTAATTCTTGCGAATTCCCATAAACTGCCCGTCAATCTTTAAATTCTTTGAAAATTTTGTAGAACGATTGAAAGTTTCAGACATTCTCAAATAAATTGAAATGCTTGGAAATTCTACGAATTCCCTTGAAAATAGTTAAAATCCTTTGTAAATAACTTTCAATAGCTTGAAATATTTTCAAATCCTCTTAAAACCCTGAAAATCTTTGAAATATTTTGAAATTCCTTGAAATAGTCTTTTGTCAAAATTTAGACACAACATTTTGGCGAAAGGCGATCAGCGCCACAGTTTCGCGGTTTCTCCGGTGAGTCAAGTTGGGAACCAACTTCATATAAGCTGCAGTGACTGACGTGACATACCCCTGAAAATACTGTACTATATACAGCAGGCCTGGGCAGGGTCTGGGAAATTTTCTCATTTCACAGATGTTTGCGTCCCCACTACC